>OZ022590.1:10599036-10681536 GCA_963669155.1 Arbacia lixula | reverse complement strand
ATATTGTCAGATCTAGATCAAAGCAAGACCAAACACATTCATGCAACTCACAAGCTAGATATTGTCTGATCTAGATCAGAGCAAGACCATACACATTCATGTAATGCACAAGCAAGATATTATCTGATCTAGATCAAAGCAACACCATACACATTCACACAAAGCACAAGCTACATATTGTTTGATCTAGATCAGAGCAAGACCATAGACATTCATGCAAAGCACAAGCTCGATACTGTCTGATTTAAATCATAGCAAGACCATAAGGGCAATTCCACTGGTTTGGTTGACAAAAATGTGATGAACATGCCCTATGTTAAACCTACCTAACGGGAGTGTTGAAGGCTGAGGTTGGCATGGTGGAGTCGGGGGACGGGGGCACCGGGGTCGTGACAGCACTCGCAGGGGTCACCGTGGGATCAAAGGTTAGGAAGCAGCGTTCGTCAATGTCACCGGCGGCCTGGTACATTTGACGGTAGGTGGAGTCAAGGTATTCCAGCTGGAGGGACAATGCATGAAAAGAGAGAAGACTCACTTATCTCATGTTATGAAGCCAAACCTGTCTTACTTGCATAAAAACACAACCATTCTGAATGTGGAAATTCTTGTGTGTGAAACTGTTTTGGCCATCTGTTTCGGGTTTTCTCTCAATGCGTCTCTCTCTCTCTCTCTCTCAATTTCTTTCTTATTTTCTTCTGACCTCTATCTTTCTTTCCCTTCCTCTCTGTCTCTCTATCTCTCCCACTTTCCCTCCCTCTCTGTCTGATCTATGCCCCTTCATCTCGCTCTCTTCCCTTTCATCTCGCTGTCTCTTTGCCTCCATATCTCTCTTATGTCTTTCTTACTCTGTCTCTCCTCATCTCTATCCCTCTTTCCCTTCCTCTCTCCCTCACCTCTCCCCCTCTCTCTTTCCCATTATGTCATCCCCATGTATAACTGTCATCCCATCATTACTCCCCTCCCCTTTTCCTTCCCCATCTTCCTCCCCATTTCTCCCTCCCTCTCACTCCCCCATCTATCTCCCTCCCTCTCTCTCTCTCTCTCTCTCTCTCTCTCTCTCTCTCTCTCTCTCTCTCTCTCTCCACCTCTCACTCTATCTCCATCTCTCTCTGTTTCCCTCCCTCTCACTCCCCCATCTCTCTCCCTCTCTCTCTCCCCATCTCTTCCTCTCTCTCTTTCCCTCCCTCTCACCCCCCCCCCCCCCCAATCTCTCTCCCTCTCTCTCTCCCCATCTCTCCCCCTCTCTCTTTCCCTCCCTCTCACTCCCCCTATCTCTCTCCCTCTTTCTCTCCCCATCTCTCCCCCTCTCCCTTTTCCTTCCCAGTTGTGATAACCTTTGGATAGCCCTCCACGTCCTGGTTGGTGCTGTCTTCTGGGATAGCAGCGATGAATGGCAGGAAGATGCTTCTCTTTACCATGGCAACCTCCTCCTCCGCATCCACTCCTCCCTCTCGACACACCACCTCCAAGACCCTCTCGTTAGTCTCCTCCTCAGACTCTGAGTCATAGCGTGATGAGCCTGGAAATCAAAGATGTATGGGTCACATCATGAGGCTTTAGGCAAAAAATATGTCCATGTAACGAAGGTATGAGATATACCAGATGAAATGTAATAAGCCACTGGGCTTTTCTTTATTTGGTTCTGAAAAAATTAAATGAGAGTTTTAAGATGAGGCTTTTTGTAAATTCCGCTATAAATTACCATAACATAAAAAACAGACCATTCAGAGCAAAAAATCTGCCAATTTTAAGAGCAAAAGCATACTTTTAATCTTTTCAGCATGATGCTGATCTGAAGATGAAGGTATATTACTTTCAAAAATCATTACAAATGTAATACATTTCACTGAATGTCGCTATTTGTAAAAGTTGATATCAAAACACATATTTGTGTTACTTGGTCCCAAATGGGTTGACAATGATACTGCAGGTTGAGTAACACATTTCAACTCAGTACGGCAGCACCCAAATTCATCTTCATGTATAAAGCTGCAGATTAACTTTAATCTTAATGAAGTAAAACAGGGCCCACAACTTACTGTACGCCTCTCTGACTGTGAATGGGAGGGCTTTCCACAGCATGTAATCCACGCAGCTCAGCATCAGATGCAGGGGTAGTACCAGCTCACTACACTCACTCAGCATGGAACCTGCACAATGTTATAATAGTCATTTTATAACTCTGTTCTAAACACACAAAAAAATTAAGTCCCCCCCCCCCCCCCCCCGTAGAAAAATAGCATAACTTTTTATTGCAGAGTTTTTGAGCAACATAACTTGGCAGGATTGTTTCTTCACCTATTGATGAACTTCTGTGTGAAAATCACATTAATCCACTCAGTCATGCATGAGTGAGAACACATTAAAGGCAAAATTGTCAATTTTCAAAAGTCACAAGGGTAATTTTTGGATTCTGTCATATTGATATTCAATGAATTCCAGTTCTGGTGCATAATTTATGTCCTTTCATTGTTTATCATCCACCTCTCGACACACTTTAACACCTATCCCAACACTTAACCCACTGTTCTGGTTGAGTGAGCACCATTTAAAAATTACTCATTCCTCTTGAGTTTGAAACTTTAAAAAAATATATATATTTTTGTACAAAAATAAAACTGGATATTTTGACAAAGATGTAACATGACCTGTTAAATGAACATAAGAAGTCATTTTCGTGTCATGGTTGAGTGAATACACTTTAAAACTTGCACAAGAAATGACAAAATGTACTGTTAAAACAGCATAAACAATCACCCTTGTGACTTTTGAAAAGTCACATTTTTGCCTTTAGCGTTTACTCACTCATGCATGACTGGACCGATCAATATCATTTTCACATGAAAGTTAGCAAATGAGTGTAGCAACACCCCTGCGAAATTTCTTTGTCCATAACCTCCTGCTTAAAAAGTTATGCGGTTGAGAAAAAGTGGGGACTTACTTTTTTTTGTTGTGTTTAGTACAATACAACTCAAAGTGTATGATTACTACAGTACTTAACTCCTTCTCCACCGAATGCCACACTACCATAAAATACCTCAGTGGCGTAAAAAGTCTCTTCCAGACTCCATTTTGCCCTACCGGACTGGTGTGTTCAGTGGCCAGGCGGCCGACCTATTCAAGAGTTTCAAGAGGCCTGATGCTGTTTCAGGTGGCCATGTGACCTCGGGCCACCCTTAAAGGGATAGTTCACCCTGAAATTAAGTTGATTTCAATAAAAGCAGACAAATGAAAGAAACATGTAAGTGAAGGTTTGATGAAAATCCGTCAAAGGATTTATGAAGTGCTCTCCCATATGTCGTGTACAATTTATTTTAAAAATGTGCATTTTCTCAAAAAGGAACGCATCCTTTTACCTGTGCATTTGATACCTCATTAGAAATAGATGTTTACACACATACATGTACCTGTATGTGATGGATTTTAGTCAAACCTTCACTAATATGTTTCTTTCATGCTCCTGCTGTTATTGAAAACAACTTATCTTCAGGTTGAACTACACTATCCCTTTAAGGGTGAGCCTTGCAAATTGGTGCATACATGTGTCAAATGTATCTTAACCCAACTATGATACATTTTGGCATGTCTTGGTTTTGTCTTACCTTTTGCGAGCAGAAAGAGCAGCCAGCACACCTTCCTCTTGTCACATGACACATCACATGACCCTTCTGTGGAGCAGGGCACCTCATCAGGTGACTTGAACAGCTTCTTGAACAACCTGTCCAATAGATGCACAATATTTGGTGTTCATCACACCAAGTAGGGAACACTTATCAGTATTTATTGCTTTTTTTATCTTTCAAGAAGATATGCGTATTTTACTGTTTCTTTTATAATGTGTTTTTACTTTTGTCAAAATCATGTACAATTCAACTACTGGCACCCACGCATTATTGTTTGATCAATAAGCTATTTTTAATTTAATTGAAATGGAATATTTTCACACTTATTTCACAATATGTTGCTAATGTCATATGAACGTTTTGTCTAGCTTTGTATTGTCTTTTTTACAATGATTTGTGGAAAAATAAAATTGAATCTTGAATATCTAGATGTAGTACAACACAATACAGGACTTAACAGTGACAACATCATAACAGCGATGCAAGACCGTTGAGTGTGAACAGTCATCATGGATCGAGAATGCCACTCAAACTAAGCAAATAAGCAAGATACTCACTTCTCAAACTTGCGGAAGATGGCGTAGGTGATGAGGTACTTCTGTTTGAGGGACATGACGCTATTGTTGACGGTGTCGCTCAGACTTGTGTGGTTCCCAAGCTTGCCCATATACTCAAAGAACGTCTTGATGCTGACGGGGAGAGGGCGAGATGGTTGACAGAAATAAATGAGGGCGACACATTATTTTACTATCATCATCATTGTTAATATTATCAACATTTTTATTTTTTTAATCACAAGTAATAGAGGTAGTATTCATCATTGTTAAACGACCCGCCCCAAAGGCTAACTCAAAATCTGATTTCATATAATTCTGCTTAAAGTCAGTATCCAGATTTAATCTTGTGAGGGAACTCTCATACAGTATTTTCTTCTAATTTCCGTAGTTGAATGGTGACCTGCAATAGGGCTACCCTAGCTGTCAATGGGGGAAGAAAAAGAAAAGTTCTCACTTGGTGTTGGTTGCCTGAAGGAGCTGGAAGACTGTCGGAAGACTGGCAGACGAGGGCGCTTCATGGCCGCTGGAGACAGGGGCGCCTTTCCTGTGATACACAAAAAAATACGAGCAGTGAAACAAACAACAACCTCGGGGTCAGGAATGTCAGCCAAAAAAAATGTCAAAAAAGAGCCCCCTTAGTTCACATAAGGCAGGGTTTGACACTAGCCCATGCATGGCGAACATGGGCACCTAGATTGGAACTCCGGAAACCTAAATTCTTGAAAAATTAAATGTTGCCCCCCTCCAAAAATGTCAACAAAGAGACCCCTTATATCACATATGCAGGGCTTGACACTAGAGCGTGCCTGGTAAACATGTGCACATAGACTAGAACTCCAGATACTCTAAATTCTAGAACAAGGCATTAGCAATATTGTGTCTCGCCCACTTGCGAAAATAACCAGAAATATCGAGATCTCCGTTGCTACGCAAAAGAATTGTCTCTGGGGGGCATAGAAATGTAAAAAGGTTAAAATTAGTGCTGCAGTTGAAAACTGAAAATGGAATAAAGTTTCTAAAATACTGTGCACAAGTTAGGAAGCCTTCACCAAGAGTCTTGCAAGTAAACTTTAATGTATGACCTCAAATGACCTTTGACCTTATCATGTGACCTCTTACAGCACAATAACATGCAGGTGCCCCCAGTGCATCCATCATCCAAGTTTGATTGCCATTGTAGCAACATGTGATGAGTTATGTGTGATAAGAGAGTCTTGCAAGTAAACTTTAACGTATGACCTCAAATGACCTTTGACCTTATCCTGTGACCTCCAACGGTACCATAACATGAAGGTACCCCCAGTGCATCTATGACCCAAGTTAGGTTGTAATCCAAGCAACCCATGTGAAGTTATTTGTCAAAAGAGAGTCTTGCAGGTAAACTTTAACATATGACCTCAAATGACCTTTGACCTTATCCTGTGACCTCCAACGGTACCATAACATGAAGGTACCCCCAGTGCATCTATGACCCACGTTAGGTTGTAATCCAAGCAACCCATGTGAAGTTATTTGTCAAAAGAGAGTCTTGCAGGTAAACTTTAACGTATGACCTCAATTGACCTTTGACCTTATCCTGTGACCTCCAACGGTACCATAACATGGAGGTACCCCCAGTGCATCTATGACCCAAGTTAGGTTGTAATCCAAGCAACCCATGTGAAGTTATTTGTCAAAAGAGAGTCTTGCAGGTAAACTTTAACGTATGACCTCAAATGACCTTTGACCTTATCCTGTGACCTCCAACGGTACCATAACATGAAGGTACCCCCAGTTCATCTATGACCCAAGTTAGGTTGTAATCCAAGCAACCTATGTGAAGTTATGGATCATAAGAGAGTCTTGCAGGTAAACTTTAACATTTGTGACGGACGACGGACGACGGACGGACGACGGACGGACGCCATTTGGATCCCTTAGTCTCGCCTTCACCTCCGGTGGGCGAGACAAAAATTAAATGTTGACCCCCCAAATAATCAACAAAGAGCAGGGCTTGACACTAGCACATGCCTGGTAACCATAGGCACCTAGATTAGACTAGAGTGTACTTGCAATATTGGCTAGTAAGAAGCACCCAAATAAATGTTCTAGCCTGAACATAACCACATTCTCTCATACCCTCAAAAATAAGAAGACACTGCGACTTCAGTCAAAAGAGAATATCACGTTCAGTGCAATTATTACTCTTTCATTTTTTGTTCAAATGTACGATAAATTCTGGTGATATCAATACAGAGAAAATCAAGCTGAAGGAATCAGAAGGGATATTTCTAGGACACAGTGATGTAAGCTCAGACTAATGAAAGATGTGAACAACTCATCCCAGTAGTCACATTAATAATATAGTGCAAATTGTTATAGGAAAAAGAAAAGCAGTAATTCTACACATTTCTATGAAAATATATCTAAATACAACCAGTCAAACTTAGCAATCACACTCACCCATACTTGACATGAACTGTGGCAATGTAGACAGCACATATTGCCCAAATAGATTCATGTTCCTGTTCAGAGAAAACAAAGTAACAAACATTGCAAGAAATTATAATTGCAGAACATCCTCTTAGGACTCTCTTAATGCAAATTAGGGAGGGTTTGGCCCCACCCAGTGCGCATTTATTTTTATTAGCCAATGGAGGGAAGTGTTTCATTTATGAACAGCCAATCACAATCACAGCATCTCATCGGGTCCTCGCCATTACTTGATCCTGACTTTGTGGACGCGCAACTATGTGCTTGCACATCAATCAAATGAATGCTGCTCTTTTTTATTGCGTGTGCTATGAAAGTTTTCTCCAAAATCCTCTCTTACGCGCATTCTGGAATACCAATCCTCCTAACTTTATGATTTGCATAAATTTGCATAAAGATAGGAGAAAACTTTGGAGAAATCTTAGGAGCGGAGTTAGGAGAAAAGTTCTGGAATAGCATTTTAGACTTAGGATAAGATTTCTTTTAAGTTAGTATTTAAGATCGTTCTGGAATACTACCCCTGGACTGCAAAATGGGACAGACCCTGTGTAGTGGATTGAACTACATGATTGCTGTGAGATATATTGCACATATTTCATTTATCTTTGTGTTATGCTCCTTGAAGTTTCAACCATGCCTTACATGTAACAATTTCACTTTGTACTTCGCTCTGCCCTAAACTCTTAGTTCTCCTCTTATTCCCGCATTCCAATCTATCTATTCACTTGACCACAGCATCCTGCCACTGGTCACTCCCTCACTTCTCTCAACCAATATCTCCTTGTACCAACCAGTACCAATGATGACTAAAGATGGAACTATTATACCCATGTATGTATAATTGAAAGTATTCCAGAATAAAGACACTTGTAGTTTATAGTTTATACATCAAGCAGACAAGTCACTCTTTCTCTCTGTTCGTGTCTTGTGTATTATCTTTTTATACCTAACCCAACGCATAAAACTCTGTAACACAATGAATCTATTTTTCTTTTCTTTTTTAATAATTCAAATTGAGTAGTATTGTCCATTTTAGAAACTTGCTGAAAGTTCTTTTCCCTCAAATGATCCACATTTGGAGTAATAAGTGATTTAATCACAAATCCTCAGAATGTTCAGGCCGAAAATTTGATTTAATCACTGATTACTCTAAATGTGGATCTTTTGAGGGCAAATAACTTTCTAAAATGGACAATATATGAATTTAAGACCACTGGCAAGAAGATTGCTCATGATCACCTTTTGAAGGCTTTTTTGTCTTCCCAGTACTGTACATTCCCTTTAAGGCAAATTGTTCTGTCATTTTTCTGTGGTCGGTCGAGCCACCAAATAAAATAAAAGGTGTTATCATTAATCTCTATATCCAAGAACATTACCCACATAGAACAAGCTTCCAGACGACTCCCGTTGTGCCCCAACTCTACAAAATTTAAGAAATTACTGGAAATCACAAAGTTCGAGGCAATGTAAAGTTTTGCATAATATATAATAAGCTTTGCATCCGACTGCTGCATATGCGCAATCTGTACGTGATAGCCACATCACTGAGGCGTTTGTACAGTATCGAGCAGAAGCAGAAGCAGAAGAATTCAGGAGTTTCAGGTAGCGCGACACCATTTCAGATGGCCATTGGCCCTAGCACTACTGTTAATTGTGAGCCCAGCCTCACTCTACTCACTCTGTAATCTGGATGCTCGGATGCCACCCACGTCTGCAATAGCTTCTTCGCCTGATCCTGCACGGCCTCGTTGACCTGGGTCGTTAGACGGCTCAAGACCACTGCCAAGGAGTCTTCCATCATCGGCTAACGGTGTCGGTATGTTTCTGCAAATGTCAAACTGTAGATGACACTCTGATCTCATGATTGATACTGATAGTCTGTGGTGTTTCAGTGTCTCTACTTATTTATGGGGCACAAAATTGTATAGAACCACTTGATTTCCTCCATGGAATTCACTTGAACTCCTTGTGTTGTTATTGTGATTTCATTGACAAAATCACAGATTGTCATTGCATTTTTGGTAAGAGTTCCATATGCACCCCCACTAAAGTATGCCTTATTTTTTATTACCCCCCCCCCCCAAAAAAAAAAATTAAAAAAAATAAAAAATAAAAAAAATACCTCGCCCCATTTTTTACTCAACCCCCATCAAAAGAATCGCCATCTTTTAGACAGTAGGCTAACACTGTTTAATAATACAACTTGTCCTGCGTTTGTCAGCCTGTGCTACCACCCATTGCCATTGGCACTGCTATGCCTATGCCATGCCAATACAGTGCCTGAGCACTGAACTTGAACTTGAACTTGGAGTCTTGAAAGTTGAAGTACAGTGGCAGGCACAAGGCGGGGCTGGCTAGTAATTACTCGTTAGACTCCATCTTCGAGTTTGAGTCCTTGTGCAAAATAGCTACCCTCCTTGACCTAGGCTTTTCTAACGAAAGTGAGGCAAACAAGTTATTTGGGCCTTCAACGACAACGTTCATTGTCTACCTCCAGTTTGTAACTTTAACATTACTAATAGTAATACTAGTCTGCTCGTACTTATGTTAATGTAACAGTCGAGGTGACCATGCAACTGCAGCATGCAGTGACGTCTGCTTAGACTCAGTCAGATTCAGAATTGAAACGCTATAAACAAAGTCAAAGATTGTAGTACTCGACAGGATGGTACAAGCCCATTCGTACAAAACGGTGTATTGCCCACCATTTTTACACTTCAACATTTCCGTAAAAAGTGTAAACATACCTTCCCAACACCTAAAATCAGGACCAAAACAAGAGAGAACATTTCCAAAATAAACAATTGTTTGAACAACAACAAAAACAGAACAATAACAAGTTTACCTGGACAAACGTTACAGTGTTTGTCGTGTCTTCGTCTTTGCAGCTTCGCTCCTAAGTCCTATGTAACGTTGTTTACTACTACAGTGGATCCACGGCTGTCGCATAATCATGTAATCGCTCACATCACACTCCGCGTCCGCGTACGGCCGGGCAGAATTCAACATTCAATTGGCGGGCTACTGGCGCGGGATTTTGAGCCGCAAATTATGACCGCGTCGAATGGGCCGTAGGGTCCCATAAAGTACCGTTATCGTGTAGGGCGCCAGCTTTCAACGACTATTGAACACGATGGAAAAAAAGTGGAACAGACGATGATGCTGATGCTGACGCTTGACTATCTCTTTTTTTTAGTACCATAATTGTCAATGTCATTTTTAGGCCTATAATTA
This sequence comes from Arbacia lixula, assembly GCA_963669155.1. Lineage (NCBI taxonomy): Eukaryota > Metazoa > Echinodermata > Echinoidea > Arbacioida > Arbaciidae > Arbacia > Arbacia lixula. The sequence goes on along the minus strand of OZ022590.1, from coordinate 10,671,650 downwards.
TCGCCAAATCCTATTTACATCATTAAGTCTATTACTGGGCTATACAGACGAAGAAGAAGAAGAAGAAGAAGAAGAAGAAGAAGAAGAAGAAGAAGAAGAAGAAGAAGAAGAAGAAGAAGAAGAAGAAGAAGAAGAAGGAGAAGAAGAAGAAGAAGAAGAAGAAGAAGAAGAAGAAGAAGAAGAAGAAGAAGAAGAAGAAGAAGAAGAAGAAGAAGAAGAAGAAGAAGAAGAAGAAGAAGAAGAAGAAGAAGAAGAAGAAGAAGAAGGAGAAGAAGAAAAAGAAGAAAAATTAAAAAAGCAAGATGGATAAAAAAAAAAGAACCATTAACTTAAGAACTTTAATGTAGATCTAACTATGAGTGTGTCACTATGTTTTAGAAAGTGGGCCTATATGGACGAGTAAAATCCATTCGCTATCCTGTTCATCCACCTCTAAAACCATACCCACGGCTCATACCATATCCGGAATTAACATAATTTTTAAAGTTTAGCTGTCACGTACATGTTTCATGATTTGCTACGTTTGTGGATTCTTTGAGGCTGAAGTGTAGGTCCCATTCTATTTGTTCCATCATAACTCTCTCTCTCTCTCTCTCTCTCTCTCTCTCTCTCTCTCTCTCTCTCTCTCTCTCCCCCCCTCTCTCTCTCTCTCTCTCTCGCTCTCTCTCTCTCTCTCTCTCTCTCTCTCTCTCTCTCTCTCTCTCTCTCTCTCTCTCTCTCTCTCTCCATACCCAGTATAGCATTGGGGTATGCGCTCGTAGACTAAGCCCATGTACCTGGCTGGGGTGTATTGGAAAAAGGCAAGTTCCAGTCCAGTTCGAGAGAGATTACGATGGGATTTGAAACCTTACAAGATCAGCCAGACCCCCATGCTGGCACCACACTAATCTTAATCTCGACACCAAGGTGTCTCGCGATCTCAAATTAATCCCCATGTTAAAGACAAATGGGAAAATGAGTAGAAGAAAAACGTACCAGACACGACCGCAATTTCTCTTTATGTTTAAGTCACCAATTAGGTTAAGATGATTAGGTTTTCTCACTTAAAGAATGCACGGGGGAAATTGTTGGTGGCTAGCTAGACAAATTGTTTTAAAGTCCTGCAATGACATTATATATAAAACAAAAAAACAACAAAGGAAAATGTAGGAGGTTGAATCTCTCATGGTGTGCCACAAATCTCTGTTACCAGCCTTCTGGATGAGCTCCATCTCCCGCTGACGGACACCTCTCTCTGCAATCCATGCATTCAGACTGGTCATCCGATTCACCCTTTTCCTTCCTCTTCCTCTCTTTCCCTCAATCTTTCCTGTTATTGCTAAATGTTCCAGACCGTCCTTTCTCATTATGATTTAATGTCTGAAGAAACTCATCTGCCTGTGTTTTTTTTTTATCTCCACAATCAGCTTTCTCCCCACTTTCAGCTTTTTTAGAGCCTCTTCATTAGTTACACTCTCTCCGTCCATGGAATCCTCATCATCCGTCCGAGGAACCACATCCCATAACTCTCCTAACATTTCCTCATGTTATCTAATGTTATCGACCAAGCATGCCTTCCATACAGCAACATGGGTCAGATATAATAATGAAGGGTCCCCATTCTTAGCAACCTGTTTCTTAGGATTTTCTTTAAATTTGCAATTGAAAAGGCTGTTTTAGCTAGTGTAATTCTCCTTTTTTTTTATAGGAGGTTGAAGAATTTTTTTAAAGCATTTTCCGGCATATGCCAGTTCGTTGACACCTAGGCCTACTAACTGTATGTATAGCATCCAGCTATCTCAACTCACGAAGACAGAATAGTGACGTAAAGTACGAGTCGCTAAGAAGCCGATTGCTTTTTATAAGAAGATTCTTTCTCCGGACTGGCCTGCTCATCCCTTCTCATTTCTCAAAACGGCCTGATGAGGCCAAAATCGGATAGAAGTTTGATATTTTGTGAAATGCTGCATAAAGAGAATGTATCTTCTTCTTCCGTCCTTTACCCTATATTTGTGTTCATGTCAATACTATATGTTGGGTTTATATCCGAAATTTGAGCATTAAAAACACGACAAGTAATTGAAGATGAAGATTTGTTGTCTTGATTATATTTGATCTAAAATATACGATCTGGGAGATCTAGATGTGGTCAACCATGTCAACCCCCTACCAAATTTTCATATTCGCTTTCTCCTTTTTTCCTCTCCCTCTCCCACACACAAGCAAACATACTTCCACACACTCAGAGATTTCCCCACACATTCATTAATGATATACCCACACATAACTGTTTACATGTATATACATAAATGCATGCACACACATACACATACATGAACACAAATACACCCGGAGATTTGTCCACACATTCATTAATGATATACCCACACATAATTGTTTACATGTATATACATAAATGCACACACATACACATACCTGCAAACAAATACACCCATACACCCAAATTTTGTCTCTGGGACCTCATTCACTATGTTAATGTCCAAGAATACATTTCATGGGCTAACCCTCCAAAACCATTCATCAAAAAGTTGTAGGCCTATACATGTATGGCCTCCACAATGATTGTAACTTCCATGGCAATGGTACAGACTCTCGATGCTGATTGGCTGCTCCATGGGAGATAATTCTTTCTCTAAGTTACGATGATTGTGAGGGTATTCACATCAAAACCATCTCCACAGACAATCATCTTCTGCACTCCAGAATTACGATATATCCAGTTGTAACTACTTACACCATATTATTGTAAGTTTCCTGCAACAGGTCACACACACGACACCTTCCAATAAGTAACTTTCAAATAACGAATCGAAGACCACTCTAATTCTTTATCTGTAAGTGCAACAGCTTTCTGTATCGTTTTATTTATATTCATAATGCATTTTGAAGATACATATACAAAATATATAAGACAAAAATACATTTTTGTATAATAATGTGCAACATCAGTAACTATAACATGTCATTTTGTTATAATGAAATAGAGGCGCATTATGATAAGGACCAGATATCTTCAGGTAACAGCACACACCCATATGCTTGCAGTATAAAAAGAAAAAGCAAGAGACACTCTTGTCTTATATAATTATCTGAGGTAACACAAAGCTTAGAGAATCAATTGGAAGTGGTACGTTAAGATGTATGTATTCATGTAATCTGCTGACAAAACTTGCCTTGAAAACTTCATTTTCGAGAAAAAAACACACCTCAGAAATATCAGAGTGCATTGCTGGAAAAACATCAGATTTAAACATATTTGCAGAGTTCATAACTTGTCCATAGAAATCAGTCCTATTGAACCAACAAATTTTTCTAGACTGGTTTGCATTTGTTCAGAATGCTCATTCAAGAAGAACTATAAATAAAGGATCGTTTCTTTCTGATTTTGTGAGATAATTTCATGAGAAAGGAAATAAGGGTTACACATTTGATTTCATGAATAATCTGGACTGTGTAGATCCACCGTTTGTAGCCTTTTAAATTTCCCACGTAAATACATATCTTGATAGCTCGCTGAGCGCAAACTCTGCAAAACAACTATTTTTTTCTCCACATTTTGTTTGATAAATACAGTTAAATATTCCAATACTGATACTGCAGGAGGGCAACTTCAGAATCACGTGTTGCTCCTCTGCGTGGGAGGGGGAAAGTTGTAAACAAGAGTTGACCCGTAAGATCGTAAATCAACATTATCATTAAATACATACATCTTACACACAGAATAGAAGGTGAGTTTGGTGCCACAGAGTGTAATTCCTCTGAAAGCAATGTGCCATTTTATGGTTAATCTACAAATTCTGAATGAAGATATTAACGGAAAGATTGTCATATCACATGATGCTATAATACCAGGTCTGTAGCATTGGTCTCAAGACATTGGGTTAGATTGGTTAAAGTGCACATGTATCAGAAGTGTTTTAACAAATTTCAAAATTCAAAAGAACACTCCTTTCTCAAAGGCATTACATTGCAAAAAAATAATCTATAAAAGTTGCAAAGATGTGCGCAAGTTAGATATTATATTTTAAATGTACAGCAAAAAGTTTTTCTCTCCCTCTTGCTCATTTTCCATTGACAAATACTGTTTGGTATGCAAAATAGACAAAAATACAAATACAGTTATATAAAAAGAGAGCGAGAAATTCACGGGAATCAAACTTGACTTGCAGATGAAAACCAAAAATAACTGACTTGTGACATAACAACAAAATAACAAGTATATACCAAGCACATAGGTATAGATAAGGATTAAATAAATAAACATTTCTAAGTTTCAATCCTCTACGTATCAACATAAATCTATCGTAACGACGAGCCATTAATACCTGCATGCATATCCCGTTCTCCTTTAAATGAGACAAAAAAAAAAGAGTTCAGCCACTGGTTTATTTCATAGTCCACAGAGAAAGCATGACACGAGACACGACGTCAAAGCTTGTACAGCGTTAAAGCGCAGTAAACGACCCAGAACAGAAGCTATAAAGAAGGTTGCATAGATATACAATAAATTTTACACAGAGCAGTTTGAATTGCATGTGTATCTTTATACAAGGCATTCATGTGATGAGCAATAACATATATTCTCCCCCCCTCCCTCCTATCCCTCTTCTTCACACATACATTTCAGGCTTGTACAACGGAGCTCAGCTAAAACTGGTCTGATCTAGATCAAAACAAGACCATTTGCATTTAACAAAGTGCAAGCTAGATCAAAGCAAGATCATATGCAAAGTGCAAGCTACATATTGTCTGATCTAGATCAAAGCAAGACCATATGCATTCATGCAATGCACAAGCTAGATATCATCTGGTCTAGATCAAATCAAGACCATACACATTCATGCGATGCACAAGCTAGATACTGTCTGGTCTAGATCAAAGCAAGACCATGCATACGTGTTCAAGCAATGTCAAAGCTAGATATTGTCTGATCTAGATCAAAGCAAGTCCATATGCATTTATCCAATGCACAAGCTAAATATTGTCTGATCGAGATCAAAGCAACACCATACTGGTCCATGCAATGAACAAGCTAGATACTTTGAAAGTTTTAGATGAGCTCAATTGTACATTTCACCCTCTATACATCTAAACTGACATAATGATCATGTATGATGATAGCATATAAAATCAACACACACATGCAGAGCACTCGGTCTGAACAGCTGATAAACACAACCAGGTGAATACGATCATGAAGTTCGTAATATAAACTCACAGATATTTGATAACTTTTGACTCATAAATGCTTTCAAGTGTGATATAACATGTATATGTAGCAATAACTGCATGGCAGCTTGGAGCATGCAGTGTGTATATACAGGTATATATATATTTATATATAGACCATATCCAACATATTCCTGTCTTGTGTGTGTGAATGATGTACAGTGACTATCAAATGAACAAATCTGCTTACTTTACCGGTTGAACAGACTCGTTTTATTCCCCGATTAATTTGAAATCTGCTTTAGCTGCCACTTGTTTATCAAGACTGCATGACTTGGTTCCTTACAATGTTTCTTATTGAAACCCATAATAAAAAGTAACCTGCACATAAAAATAACCCTCTTACAAAGATGATATTTTGGGTCTCCGATGAGTAATGCTTAAAAACAGGTTTCTTTGAGCCTTTGCCATTCTTTTTTATTCCTCTTCAACATGCATTTGTACACCAAGAATAATCGGCATCATGAAGATAACATTTCTGGTGCATCATGATTTCGTTCGTTTCAGCAGAAGATCATCTTTTCTTTGCAGTGGTTTCTTGGTAGTGAGATGGTTAAAACTGCTGTATCAAGATGTTACAGAAAGATTCTTCAAACCCACATTTGGCTAATGCATACACCTACATGCATGCGTGTCATTCCCCATGCTTACACAACAGCCAATCAAATTCAAGGTTTCCATAGAAAATGCCATTGATAGCAAAGGTACCATCAATGGTAAGTTTTAAGCAACAGGGCCCTGAACAGGAAAATGAATCAGGACAGACAAGGATTGGGTGCTTCATATAGACCATCATTTAACAATGCAGCATGGTCGTGTTAAAGGGTGGAAAATATCAGCTGGGCCCTGTTGCATAAAACTTACCATTGATGGTAACTTTGCTATCAATGGCAACCACTATGAAAGCCTCGAATTTGATTGGCTTTCCAGCGATTTTACCATGATTGTTACCATTGATGATAGAGTTACCAGTAAAGGGAAGTTTTATGCAACGGGCGCTGGAAATAGGATGTAGAGCAGTGTGCCGAGCTGAGAAATGTGCACCCACAATAGATACCTCACGGCTTCAACGGCTTAAAGAAGCCATTTTGTCAAGGCTCATCAGACATTTATAATATTAGTCAGCTAAACATTATACTGGATAATACACTACAATGTTACATATGTCTACATTTGACCTACTACCTGATGCATGTCTTTGCAGAGATTATAAACACATATGCATCAGACACGGATAAATCATATATTGCTGGGATGCCTAACAGACCATTAGGTAGATGGTGTATACGCACACAAGATAATGCAACACAAATGCTGCACACATGTTATATAATATTACCAAAAAACATATTCATGAGAGTTTCATAGGATGAGTAAGAGAGAAGTTTTTATTGATGAAGGTGAAACAGATACAGGTTTGTGTTTTTGTGAGGTGGGTGGGAGGAGAGAGAAGGAGGGGAAGACAGAGATAGAGACAGAGACAGACAGAAAGAGAGAGAGAGAGAGAGAGAGAGAGATAGAGAGAGAGAGAGAGAGACAGACAGAAGAGAGAGAGAGAGAGGGAGAGAGAGAAACAGACAGGCAGAGACAGAGAGCCGAACACAGATAAAGAATCAGTGGAAATCAAATGAAAGAGAGAGAGAGAAACAGACAGACAGAGACGAAGAGGTGAAAACAGATAAAGAATAAGTGGAAATCAAATGAAAGAGAGAAAGAGAGACACTGAGAGACAGAAGTAGATCAATAGATCAAAAGAGAGATCAGCTGGCATTATTTAAAATCATGTTTCCACATATGAATTACACCCATTGTTACATATGCATACATGAAGTCTATAATGATGATAAATCTCCTTGCATTTTCTGATATTTTTACAAGAAAGAAATTAACTCTGGCAGTGCAATTAGCCTGACATGAGTGAAATCACATCATGTAAAGTTGAAATACAAAATGCATTCAAAAACAAATCAAGATGAGAGGTGGCTGTATAATATCAACAACATATAAATGTAACACAAATTGTAAAAAAAAAAAATCAATTTAAAACGATTGTCATTAGGCTTTACAAAGCTTGACATAGTACGAAGAAACTTGCAAAGGGTCATTCATCTCATCTCCACTATTTTTCATCGTCACTGTCAAGAAGCAAATAGCTATGGTCGCATACAAAAAGATGGATCATATCATTTTTTAAACCGTTATATTCCATCTTCACATGATGAAGCCAGAGGACATCACAGAAATGTTTGTTTCAATTGACTTGATTAGAAAAGATATGAATATATTCAGTTCATGGCAACAATGAATTAACTGACACAATCCGAAAACTTGTTCTTCCAGCCAAGGTTTAAAAATTAATAATCTTTGTCAACTCTTCCTATAAATAGTGCATGTTTGTGTTGTTTTCCCAGACATTTTCTTAGTAAAAACTTACGTGTATACAATTAAATAAAAGATAGTGGCTATACACAGAAACATCTTAATGTACAAAGAGAACTGTTGATCATTCTGATCATATATAATAAATACTGTTAAACATTTCAGTAGTGCTACAACGACACAAAAAAAGGCAACACTTGCTTTTTAGAAATATATAAATGTTATATATGATATATCACTACAATAGTAATGCTTGTGGGACTGGTGATCCTTTCTTGGGCCCTATCACCTCTGGATGACATGGCATAAGCACAGTATCGCTATGAGAGAGAAGAGCAGAGAGGACCCCACCAGTCTGTCAGCTGCATGACTGTGGGAGGGACTCCGCGTGGGGGCGGAGTTTTCATGAGGGGGCGGAGTCTCTGGCGCTGCACTTGACGACTCTGCAGGAGGAAAAACAAGTTTTACAAAATATTAATTGAATACAAAATTATGAAATATAACTCACCAAGTGAGAATATATCAATTAAAAATTATCAATACTTCATTTGAAAATGTACCTTACCAAACATAAATTAGTCAATTAGAACATAAAACATAAAAAGTATAGCTAATTAAATTGAGAAGTATAAATCAATAAATTAGACTAAAACAATTGCATCTTCGAGGTGGTAGCAGACAAATAGGAAATGTACCTCCTCAGAATGTAGAAATTAGAAAGTATAATTGATTATATGAGAAAATATAATTTTGAGAGTATTCAATGTGAAGTACACCTGACAGCACAGACATGGTATATGATAGGGACTTTCCCGGACCCTACTGCATATATTTTCAATTGTTGTAACTTACCATTAATGGTAACTACCACGGTAGCAGCAAATGGGCTTTCAGTGTAACTGCTGTTGCTATAGCAGTTACCATCAATAGTAAGTTACAATAGTTAAAAACATATAGGCAACATGGCCCAGCCCTGGGAAGGTAGTGCTCAAATAACAATGCACTGGAAGAGTGCTTACAAGGTGTGAGTGTGTGTGTTGTGTGTGATTATGTATGTTACCTTGATAACACTGACTTCAAATAAATGTATCTGATTATTGTTGATCATTATACATGTATTGTGTTATGTAAAGGGCCCCGCCCATAAGCAGATTTGCTTCTTAGGGGTCCATACCATTATTTTATATGTGTAAATATGCTGTATTTTTGTTGTTTCATTTCTATAATGGTTAAATCAATAAATGAGAAAATGAAATGAAGGATCTTTGCTACCACTCTGGCTCTCCTACCTGACTTATCTGCACTGATGAGATGTCTGGGTGTCTCAATGTCCACAGCTTTGGTGGGGCCCCCGCCCACCAGAGAAAGCGCCTGCACTTTGACAATATACCGCGAGCCCGCCATCAGATTGGTGATGGTGTACGACCCCTGGTGCTGAGGAGATAAAACAGAACTTTGTTCAAACACTTAACTCACTTTATTCAAACATGCAATTGATCACTATGGCACGACTCAAATTGGCAATGTTAACTTCTTTCTTCTTTCAAAATAAAACTATGTTCAACATTGAAAGTGGAAGTGGCGTGGTGTAATGGATCGTTCGTCTTACTCTCCATTAGGAAGAAAAGGGTTATTTTCCTTTAAATTAACCTAGTACGTTCATTTGGTAATCCCATGTCAATTATTACACAAATCACTGCCTATGGAACTGAGAGAGATAAGGTTTATATTCCCCTTTAAATTACCCTAGTACTACCACTGGTAGTCCCAATATAAGTCAAATCATTGCCTATGGGACTGAGAGAGTTCCCCTTCTCAGTACCATCCATTGGTAACTCCATGTCAGTAACACAGAATATTGCCCAAGGGACAAAGAAAGTCAACCCTCTCAGTAACATCCATTGGAAGTCCCATGTCTAATATAACACAAATCATCGCCTATGTTACTCAAAGTGTTTGATCACAGTAAGGCGCCCTCACCTTGCCCAGATGCTGCGATGAGAACCCTTCTCTCTCAATGGTGGGAGTGCCCGCATCCGGGAGGCCAGAGGAGGGCGCCACCCTCGCCCAGAAGATGCGGTAGCCAATCAGCTCGTCGCCGGACCAAGTGGGCGGGTCCCAGTGGAAGCGCACGCTGATAGTCTCACCGATGCTGTACGAGTAGGAGAGGTTCTCCGGAGCGCTGGGGATCTCTGGGACTGTAGGAGAGAGAGAGTGACAAAGAGGGAGGAAAAACTAAAATTAGACATAGAAATGTATTTTCTTGTGAAGGAGATTCAATACACGTATTGCAAATCTTCCCTATTAATTGATTAAGTGATTGAGAAAATTGAGAGATGGAGAGAACAAGTGGGACAGAAAGTGACAAAATGGCCCATTTACCGGAAAGATTTTTTGGATTTTGCCGTCAGAAAGAGTATGATTATAACATGATGTCACAAGATTGAAGAATTCTCTGTTCTCAGATACTAGGATTTAGGATTATGGATGGAAGCAGTAAAGACTACAGGACCCGTAACCATGGTGAAACCATTCTGCCATCACCATGGGTCCCAGTCTTGTTTGACTTCAAGGATTTTATAATTTTGAGGCGATTCCTTCACCTGATCCTGAAACAAAACCAGAATTGGACCTGTGGTCACGCCAAGACAGTTCAGCTATAATCACGTTTCCCATAATCTCGACCACTAGGCCTACAATCCATTTCCTTCACATTTGATAACGGATTTCTTTCAAATAACGTGGATTAAGTGCGCATGTTCACAACGTGTTAAAGCCAGATATTAGTTTGTCCTTTGCTTGTGTTGATTGCCTGCCAAGAATGGTAGCTATGTGCGGACAATGCTCTCTTACTCTCTTCTCTTCAATCCCTTCTTTCTATCTCTCATTCTTTCCCTTCCCTTCTTTCTTCCTCTCTTTCTTTTCCACATCTTTGATCCACCATGCTTCTACTGTATCTGTTCTTCTTTTTCTGCCTTGATTTTCTTTCATAAGTTCTTTTTATTTCACTCTTTCATTTGATTATCCTTACCTCTCTTTTCTTCTTCCATCTTCTAGATACTGACCCCCCCCCCCACCATCTCTCATTCTCGCTCTCAGCTGAATTATTTATTCTCTTCTCCCTTACTAAAATGGGCATTTTCAATCCAAACTACAATAGTCAATAAACAGGTCTGGCTCTAGAAGACTAATCATTCTCATTTCCTTCTCCAGCCAAGGAACAGAGGGATAAAAGAGGAGAAACGAAGAATGAGTAGTCTTGTGAACATCAGACTCTTATCTTAAAAGTCTGAAGTGGAAATCTCCAAAAGCCAGGCCACTTTCACACTTTATTCCCATCTTCCACCAATCCAACATGCCCTCGTTTCCCCAGCAACTTTCAAACTCTTTCAAGAGGGAACAAATCCCTACACACCCCAAACTCGACGGCCAAACTGCGCAACAACCTTCCCCACTATGCTATGCTATGCTTTGCTGGGCTGGGCTGGGCTGGGCTGGGCTAAGCTAAGCTAGCTTTCTTTCTCTGCTCCAATACTTTCTCAGAAAAGCTGCTAAATCGCACCCAATAATGCCCTCATAGGGTCCACGCCAAATGCTGGGAGGCTATACAAGGCTTTACTCCTTGCCTCCAGAAGATGAAGTAAGTCCTAATTTGTATCAAAAGCTTCATGTAGTACAGGAGAGCCTGAAATGTAGTAACCACTTGCACAGCTAGACCACCCTCTATGAAAATCACTCTATAAAAATCAATAAATATTTTTAAACTCTGTTCATGTACACCACCTATCCACAAAATAAGGGCAACATTTGCTGCAACTTTGCCGATGCATTACCGATAGGCGTATATGAACAGAAATCAATCAGAATAACCTTAAGCCAAATCATGAACATCCTCAAATAAAGCCATCCAATACAAAATCATTTTGAAAGAAAGGATGGTTTGTCAGTGTTGTTGATTAAAATTCTTTAAAAATGGTAAAATGTAAGATCTGCTGAACTATCCCCACCCCCCCCCCCTTTGGTCATTTCATCAAAAGACAATTTTCAGTGGTTGCTGATCATTTGATTGATTTTAATTGCATATCCTGACTTAGCTCTGCTTGAACTAACTACCTACAGATCTTCACTGACGTCACTAACAAGTTCTGAGAGAGAGATTCACTACACATCAAATTCTTCAAAACCTCAGAATACCTCAAGAGTCCTCCTATTCAAAGCATGACAAGATTTTGCGGAGGATAAGATTTGAGGTTTAGACATGGAATGCCAACAATGCAGGGATAGCACCTTGTGATAAAAGGTGCGTCTTCATTAGCCCGATCAGACGAAATAGCGAGCTAGTTTGCTGATCCGGGGAACTAGCCTGAAGTTGCAATCGCGTCTTCATTAGCTCGAAACTCGGGATACGTAAGCTCGAAACTTGGGATGCATAATACCAGCAGTGTGAGACGGGAATAGGCCACGACCGCATGGCTTCGGTTGTGAGCTCGCATTCACGCACATATAGAAACCTATGATGCTGATGCATGCCAGGATCGAGAAATTTTCAGGCTAATGAAGACGCTCCAAGCTAGCTCCATCTAGCCCAAGATTTCTTGGGAAATTTTCTTGACCAAATAGCGAGCTATTTTGCCTGATCTGGCTAATGAAGACGCAAATAGCTAGCTATTTCGTGATCTGGCTACCTATCCCGATCAGAACCAGCTCGCTATTTCACCCACATCGGTCTAATGAAGACACACCCCCCCCCCCCACTTTAATCTTGACACTAATGTCATTACCTCCTTGGAATGTCTTGATAAATCAAAGTGGGTTCATGTAAATGGCAGGGGCCCTCAAAGTCTTTGAAGTTACCCTTTAGTGCTCTCTCTCTCTTATTCAATCAGAGTTCGCTCGTTGATTACTTGATTACGTGCAATGCGACCTCCTGGGTATACGTTATGATTATGCGTCTCACTATTCTCCAAAATAAATCTGATTAATTGATCATTCTGTACAAAAGACAATTATGCAACCTTCTGACTTTACATCATGATAATGTGTCTTACTAGTATTCTCCATATTTAAATAAGACTAATTAATTAATCTGTAAGAGAGACAAGCAGAGAAATTATACAAGACCCAATGAAGGATTTCTCTCTGCATAACTTCTTAGTGGTAGTACGTAACATCTTGTAAGCTACTTGTTTCACAGTTTGGTCAATTAATCTTATTTACAAGATGAGCCAAAAGGGTAAAAAGAGGGTGAAAAGGGTAACTAAGTCCATCCTGCGTGACTGCTTGTAAAGAATCGTCTTTACTCTAATATATTCATATATGTTTGCACCAGTGACATACATTAGTGCTCCAGAGCATAGATAAGACATGGGTCTCATTGCATAAAACTTACCATTGATGGTAACTTTGCTACCAATGGCAACTTCTATGGGAACCTTTGATTTGATACGCTGTCAAGCTATGTTGCCATGGTAGTTTGGTTTTGGATTGCAGCTTTAAAATAAGTGAAACTACCGTCAACTTTAAAATGGGGTGCTATGATACATAGGAGCAACAAGATGTTGCTAAGGAAAGAGATTGAGCGGGGTGGAGGGGAAAGGGGGGGGGAGGGGAGGGGGGGAGTATAGACAGGAAGAAAGAGGGAGAGAGAAAATGAGAAAAAGGACTAGAGCGATGTAAGAAGATTAGACTTCAAAGAGGATAGATAGAAGTAAGTCCCATTATGTCTTTCCTCAAAAGTATAATCATCTGTAATACCACTCTGCCTAGTAACTCTTCATAGACTAGTGTATGACATACAGGTACATATACACACATACATACATACATACATACACACATAAATACATACATACATACATACATATGACATACATTGCTCTGAACAAACATGCATATCTTTTACATGAAATTGATTTTTCTGTTTTGGGGGCTATATAGTTTGCACAATACATTTTCACAAATGTGGGCAACATGTTTGAGATGAAATAGTACACTCTCCAAACCAATCTTTCCTTCTTGAATGGTGGTCTCTATAACAGAACTCTGCAAATCTTTGGTCAAATAGTAATACTTCTTTTCTGGACAGTGGTAGGGGCAGTGGTAGGGGCAGTGAGATCTAATTTGACATGAGTAGCGTTTGAAAAATCGACAAAGTAAACGCATACATGACTTAATGACATAAATGATTGCTTCATGGAATAAATCTTAGGGAAAATGAAGAGGGAAAAAAAAAACAGAGGGTGTAGAGAAATGACATTGCTTTGAATATGTCTGTAGCTGTCATGCAGAAGTACAGGTATTTTTTTTTTCCTTGCAAGGGCACCCTTGTTAACAATCTTGTAACACTTCAATCGCAGGAGAAAGATGAAAGGGAGTATGAGGGCCAAGAAGAGAGAGGTACTAATCCTTCTCACAGATGATTATCTCTGTTCTGCTTTTATGGAGAGAACAAAAGGTGTTAGAAGAGGGGGGGGGGGAGGGAGTAAGAGAGAGTGGGGGGGGGGGAGAGAGAGAGAGAGAGAGAGAGAGAGAAAGAGAGAGAGAGAGAGAGAGAGAGAGAGAGAGAGAGAGAGAGAGAGAGAGAGAGGTAGAGAGAGGTAGAGAGAGGGGGGAGGTAGAGAGAGGTAGGTGTAGAGGTAGAAGAAACTAGAGGGGGGGGGGAGAGAGGGGAGGGTAGAGAGGGAGAGAGAGAGAGAGAGGGACAGACAGTGGAAGTGGGAGAGGGGAAAAGAGGGAGGGTGAGGGAAAACGAGACACAATAGACAGAGGAAGAGAGGGTAGGAGATACAGGGGGACTGGGAGAGATAAAGAGGTGCAGGAGGTTGTGGGGGGGGGGGGGGGGGAAGGTATATGAGTTGAAGGGAGTGTTTAAACAGACATACAAGTGGAGTAAAGTGTTACAACTATACAGCAATAGAGACAGTGCTATACATATCTATATAAGCACACATATTCTTAAAAGGAAAATGAGAGCACACACATGCATACTTACAGACGGACTGACCGATATATATATATATATATACACGCAGTTTTAAGAAGAATCGCTATTGCAGTACATAAGGATGCTCACACACACACACACACACACACACACATACAGACAAACAGACAGAAATACATGCAGAGTTGTGAGAAGGAAGAAGAGCAGGAGGACACAAGGATGCATCCCTCGTGATAGCAGTTTTAATCTGCCCCTCCACCACTAAGGCTAAATAGGTTAAATCTGAACTAATCCCTTGCTAAGATCCTCTCTCTTCCCAGCTCCCGCTTTTGTTCTCCCCTACTCCAATCGGCCTTCGGGGAGAATTGCCAAGCAATGCAGGATCTTAAGACCCACGATTCCAACTGAACACCCCCCCCCCCCCCCCCCCACACACACACACACACAAACTCAACCTACCCCACCTCTTATCTCACAAAAGTTCTTCTATAACCAAGATTAGGGATTTCTTACAAGCTGATTTCAGAGGAGGACAATGCAAGATTTTCATTCTTTCTTTTTAGTTCTCGGCATTTTACCTTTCAGAAACAGGCATCCCCAGGTGTGCTGTATTCTCGTTGTACAAAAACTAATTTTGGACTTACACATCATTCTGCAATTACATGCTGAAAACTCCCTTAAATGGTGAACACTAAGCTGCCTTTCTATTGAGGAAGTTCTGACATTTCTGTGTGTGGCTCTCTCTCTCTCTCCTAGAAAAATGTTAAAATGTTCTCTAAATAAAGGTGCATTCTCCCATTACAGAAGTTATTAGTCAAGAGAGAGAGAAAAAAGGAAAGTACACCCTGAAGTTAAGTTGGTTCCAATAAAAGCAGACACATGAAAGAAACATGTAAGTGAGGGTTTGATAAAAAACCCATCAAAGTATAATAAAGTTATGATCTTTTAAAGTTTTGACTTTGTGACATCCCGTTCGAAGAGCTCTTCCATATGGCGTGTATATTTTTTTTTATGAAAATTTAAATTTTCTCAATCAAATATATTCATCCTTTTGCCTGTGAATTTGATACATCATTAGAAACATGTTTTAACAAAAATGTCTCTATGAAAAAATATTATTCCATTGTCAAAAACATATAAAGAGCAATTTATGGAATCATACAGCACACAGCATATACGAGAGAGAGCACCTCGCACATGACATCACAAAATTGAAAGTTCAAAAGATCATAACTTTCTTATCCTTTGTCAGATTTTTGTCAAACCTTCACGAACATGTATTTCATATTTCTGCTCTTACTGAAACCAACTTAACTTCAGGGTGAGCTATCCCTTTAATAAAGCCTGGAAGTGGGAATGACTGCAAATATGTACAGCGCTGTGCATTGTCGGACAATGTTTCCTTAAAGGTAGCCCGTCCCTTTTGCAGACCTAATTCTGAAAGTTCCCTGACTTTGTCATCATTTGAGAGAGAGTGGCGTTATAACCTTTCCTTGGAATCGACAAAGCGTAATATTCGGTTTTGAGGAAATAATCTTCGATAATTGATTGAGCTTTCTCTTTTCGTACAACGAAAATAGTCAAATCTCAGTGAAAACTAGTTAGATTTTCATTTGTTCTATGGGAGTTATACTACCTCTGACCTTAATTTCAAAGTTGGTATCCCAAAGATATGTGCTAAACTTTCATGAAGCTTGCAGATGTTTGTAAAAGGGACGGACCATCTTTAAACGCGGTAAGAAGAACTGACATGGAGCTATCATTGTTTGGTACTGACAGGGCTAAAAGAATCCAAGGTGTCGGCAGACTTACTTGAGGTAGGGCAGGGAGGCGGCGGTCCGACCGAGATGACCTCCGTACAGGGCGGGGTCAAGACCTGGATGGTTGCTACGGCATGCACCCACTCATCGTCCAAGACTGGCCGCACCCACACCTCGTAGGTGCAGTCAAACGACAGGCTGTACAGCTCGAAGGATGTTCCCTGTAACACCAGAAAAAACAAGGCTGATAATATCAACATTCTGTATAAATCGATGTTCCTTTGTAGAGAGCACATTATGTTCTGAATTCATATTAAGCGCTAAATAAATTCATATATTATCATCATTATGCTCAGCACCAATGCTAACACTGTTAGTCCCATAGGCACTTAACTGTATTGTAATTAATGTGGAATTATGATTGTTTGAGGTATTGAGTGGGTTAAAATCTTGATGTGTTTTCTACTTAAGACTAGATTAGAGAGAGGATGTTCCTACAGTATAAGAGACAGATCAGGGCCCTGTTGCATAAAACTTTCCATTGATGGTAACTCTGCTTCCAATGGCAACTTCAATGGAAACCTCGAATTTTATTGGCTGTTGAGCTGTGTTACCATAGAAGTTACCATTGATGGGAGAGTCACCATTGATGGAAAGATTTGTATAATGGGATCCAGCAGGACTCCAGGCGTAAGTCAGAACAATCAACTTTGCACAATTGGGCCTTCTTTACCTCATAGCATATGTTGAAAGCCCCACATATCCACCAGGGCCTGATGTATAAAGGTCTTTAATCATTCTTATTACAATGGTACTGAATGTAATATGAGCCAATGTATGGGTCTGAAGTGTTGGTATTGTTGGAATTACATTACATATAGGTTAAAGGAGACAGGGGCCGTGTTGCATAGGTTTTCAATTATTGTAACTCACCATCACTGGTAACTACCATGGCAACAGCCAATGAGCTCTTATTGCACCTGTTGCCATGGTATTTACAATTAATGGTAAGTTACAATAATTGAAAACCTTCATGTATATGCAACATGGCCAAGGGGTGTACATGTTATTTTGCTCTTAACATACAGTCAAACATGGAAATTCAATTTTTTGTTGACAGGCCCAGTACGGTGATGGGCTTCTCTCCGGCCACTTTGGGTTCCGAAGGAGCTTTGTTCTTTTCAACTATTAGTGGTATATTAAAAGATAAAAACATTACAAATTTGCTCTGATCATGCAACACTCTAGGTAGATATGGTGAACGAGGCTTCATGCATCTGGGAAAATTGTATACTGTATACATGTGTAGTAAATAACAGCAATTATACGAATTGGAGGAAATCAACAATATAGCCTGTTGACTTTCAATTATTGTGGCATACAATCAGTGGTAACTATAACGGGAACCACTAATCAGCTTCTCAGCAGTTTGTCAGGGCGTGGAGTCTTTATATTTGATTGATTTTATGCTTTTCAGATGATTCCTTTAAAAGGTGTCCTGAAATCAAACAAGATTGGGCACCATGGTTATGGCAAAACAGCTCCTTATGCTTGCCTTTTGGTCATTTGAAATCAACCTGATTATATACACACAAAAAATGTGAACAATTGGGGCAAGATATTGTGTGGCAGAGCCTCAAATTGCCTTCCTTCCTTCATTAAGAGAAATTTAACAAAAATTACTGATAGTTCACCCCAAACACCACAGCTAGTACAGACTCTTCTAAATATGCACCTATCTTTGAAATGCGTATCATCAAGCCTTTAAAACACTATAAAAAAAAATACCTGTCTCTTTCCATGGTTTCTATACTATAGACAGGTTTGACTGTCCAAACATTGTGTACAAATATGTCCTTTTATTCCCACATTGGACAACATTATTTCGGTATTAATCTGCAAAAACAACTTTGTCTGTTCCCCTGGTGACTATAGACAAGTTTGACTGCACAATGTGTGTGAACATTTTCGTACTTTGCTTTCCACATCAAAAGACATTATATTAATATCAAACAGTTCAATGCTTCACACATTGTGCATCACAACTATCAAAAGTATGAAAGTATAAAAAGTATTTGGATTTTTAGAGGGTGGGAAAAAAATGAGCCCAGTCAAATCACATAGACACTAATCTCTAATTGTATATTTCACAATACTAGGAAAAAAACGCAGATAGAAAAGTAGTGTGTGTGTGTGTGTGTGTTTGTGTGTGTGTGTGTATGTGTGTATGTGTGTATGTGTGTATGTGTGTATGTGTTGGTTGGGGTGGGGGTGGGATAAGAGTTATAGAATCTACACAGATAATGACGGGTACACAGAGGAGGACGATTCTGTATCACTGTGCAAACACAACCAGAAGCCAAGGCAAATAATCGTCATGCCCATTAATTTACCTGGCAGCAGCAGTCACACAGCCGCTAAGAGGGGGAACTCACAATACACACCAGACAATACCCTCTGTATTATTAGCGCTCATCACATGATTTCACACCAATGAAAGGTCCTCAAACAAGTTCAGACTTCCGCTTGCTTTGTGCGTTACGCCGGCGAATTGTCACGCTCAGCTGGCGGTAGCATGTCCGATTCTATTCTCATGCACGTTTTTGTATTGATGATTACCATAATCGCACCTGTATTATGTTATAAACATGTCATCTTTTCTCATCATGCAGGTTCATGCACATGCTATAGTTAACCAGGGCCCTGTTGCATAAAACTTACCATTAATGGCAACTCTACCATCAATGGTAATTACCATGGGAACATCGCTAGCCAGCCAATCAAATTCAAGGTTTCCATAGAAGTTGCCATCGATGGCAAAGTTACCATCAATTGTAAGTTTTATGCAACAGGGCCCAGATGGTATATAATGTTATACACATAATGTAACACTCGCCGAGGTCAAAGGCTCGCAGGTTCCTTTTTTTCTACCATATGCTGCAATACCACCCGAGTCCGGGCATGAAGACTAGCCATTTTCTCTTCCTCTCATACAGGAATACATGAGGGAAGTGGAGGGAACAAAGGAAGCTTAGCCTATGATACCAGACTTAGTTGTGATAGTAGCAGCGCGTGGGAAAGAAAAAGGCCACACAACACAGCCTGAAACCAAGGCTATCATAAAGCAAGCAAAGCTACATGTCCCTCGGTCACAATTCTCTTTAAATCAGCGAATTAACTCGCACCAGAAAAATTTGATGAGAGCTGTTATACACCTACTGTATGTGTGTATGTCTTTTCTTGGTTACTGATTTGTATTTTCTTGTTACTTATTTGTTTTGGGCCTCATGCGCATTTGTATAGAGATATAGTGATAGCAGTCTTTCTATTTTCTATGTACAATGTAGTCTTTAAACAAACTTTCCTTTGATTATACATGAAGCCCAATACTATAATATGGAAAATTACATTATGTCCGGCCTTGACAGAATGGGTTTTGTGGTAGAGAAGTCTCCTTGGCACAGCAAAGGCAGATTTCCATGCACTATTGTGTGATATTTGCTTGTAAATCTTAGTTGCTATAAAAGTTGGCAGGTGGAAACTTTTGTCCAAAAGTTTTCACATGGTGTTCCCACCACGCGAAATGAACTCTAGCAAGAGAGAGAGGGAGAGAGAGGTCTGGTAATAGCCGAGTCTGGGGTACCAGACTACAGTGAAAAGGGGGATTAAAATGTTCATAAAATATGGATTAAGGCGAGCTCAATGGAGAGCTCGGCGAAAAATCAGGGAGCTCGCATTAGAGGACCCGTCATGCATGCAGCATGCAGCGCATTGGCCCATTCACTCCCCGCAACATAAAGGCGCATTAATCGAGTAATGGAGGGGGCTTTAGCTACGATGACATTCTGCTCAACAAATCATGATAAAATGAAGGTCACGACAGTCCCCTCCATGCCAATGAAAGAAGCCCCGGCTTTCTTCTTCCCCTTTTTGTCCATTCCCACATTCGCGCTTTGTGATCGGATATTAATTCAAGCAAGATGCGGCGGCATTCACCACCGTGAATAGGGGGGGAGAGAAGCTTTTGAACGCGGGCGGGGGAAAAAGGAGATCTTGCGACATGGAGGGGAAAAATTTAATAGCCCCGAGAAATGTCATTCCAGTAAATTAGTTGATGAACATAAAGCTGTGAGGGGTTGCATTGTCAAAGAGCTGGCTGGCTCGGCAATCTATCAATGTATGGTTATAAAAAATATCCTTTTTGAATATCACCTTTTCATGTGCCTAATGTGCATATTAAAGCGATGAGAGCTTTTGGGGGGTAACTTGGCGCGGCACGGAAGGCGTGAAGTACCGACGGAGTCTGATCGCTCCGTCCTTCCTTCATGGATGAACATTTAAGCGAAAAATCTTCTCAGCAGCCATCTTGTATAATCCTACCAAGGCTCTGGCCGCTTCCCCCCCCCCCCCCCCACCACCACCACCAAAGATGATTATAGGAATGATCTTCAAATACAGGAATTACCTCCGTAATCTTCAAATACCCCTCTTCTTTTCTCTGATGGGAATTTCTAAGGCATATTAGTAAGGTAGTACCTTGTGACAATAGCGAGGGCTCCTCAATGGAAAGGGGGATAGAGGGGGCTTTGAGTTCTGCCCTTTTGTTCTTTTGTACTCTGGGGTTGTAATCTTTCATATCGGGAGTTTGCAGGGAGCGTTAGGAGGGAGAAAAGAATCAATTCCCCCAAGGCTTGTCTGAGTTGTCTCCTTGCAGGGATACGCAGTCAACCGAGGCTTTCAATCAATCGGCAAGAAAATCCTGCCCCTCTCTCCTCTCCTCTCCTCTCTTCTACCGCGAGGGACTTATCGGCCGTGGCCACCCTCACACCCATCAGACTACTCCCTGAAATCTCTACCCCACAACCCCCCCTCCCACCCCCCTACCCCATTTTGGTTGAGGAATAGTGTCGGAGATAGAACGACAAGTGTATTTTCAATGATCGATCAGAACACAAATCAGTACATCAGATCCCTGTCTTAAAAAGACTTGCAACTGATATCGAGGAATAGCGTCGGAGATGGACCGACACATGTATTTTCAATGATCGATCAGAACACATATCAGAATGTAAGAGCCTTCTTATAAAGAAGAGCTGTCTTATAAAGAGTTGCACTTGATATCAATTATAACTTGATATCAATCTTAACTCCGCACATTTAGAGATAGAGGATTGGATCTGCGGTCGATCCAGATCAACCGCAACTCTTCATACGACGGGGCTTAGATGTGCTGGTTCAAGTTCTCAAACACTGTGATCATGAAACCAAATTTGACTGTTCCGATCATGTTATAAAAGAGCAACACAGCATGTGCTTGCATGGACCAACCTTAATATGTCTGTGTGTGTGTGTGTGTGTGTGTGTGTGTGTTAGTATGATATCTTCTTGTCATGCATTGGGATATAGTTCTGTATCTGGAAAACTGAGAATAACTGGGACCATATTCATGAAACCTCACGAAGCCTCGTTCGTTGCTTAAGTGGATTCAGCTGCATGCATTTTTACCAGCTTACTAGGCTAGTAAAGTATCATACACTGTATATGACACCTGAAAGTTCAAGCTAAATCAAAGACACGCATACTGCTTGTCTCAGCATATGTTTCAAGATGTATGTTAACCCATTCAGGACCAAGTACCACAAATATGTGGTTTGGAGCTAGAACTATTGATATCAACTGTTAAAAATAATAAAAGATGCATCACGTGAAAGAGCATACATTTCTGCCTAAGATGAATCCATTTTGGGCATTTAGTGATACCGTATATGTTACCTTTGTAACGATTTTTCAAAGAAAATATGGGGCAAATGGGCACTACATCTTCAAATTGGCAACTCGCTGAAAAGGTTGAAATCCCTCTTTTGCTCTTCAAATTGACATGATTTTTGCTCCAACTTGAATGGTTTTGATGTTTCAGTAATCTATAATGGAATTTACATTACGTTTCTTCATTAAAACAAAAAAGGTGTTGCCAATTTTAAAGCCATATAGTGATCAGTTTTGCTCTAAAAAGGCCTTCGTCCTGAATGAGTTATAAAATATTTGTACATTTCCTGATGGTATCACAGTAGACATGTTTCACGTCAGCCTGCTGTGAAACCTCTGGTCAGATTACAATCACATCGATTTCAAGGTGCAAAAACAAGTGTGATAGCACAGCACAGCATATTAACACAGTGCAATGACCTCAATCATTCACACAATTCCTACAATCAAAACCAAGACATACACTACAGCTCAAAGGAATTGGCATAGGGAAAGAGAAAGGGAAGAAAGGGAAGGACCCGCAGTTTTAAACCGTGGTATATTTTGCCCAGTTCAGCATGGAGCATGATGCCTTTTAGGCTAAAGCATCATGTTTCATGCTGAACTGGACAAAATATGCCGCGGTTTAAAATTATGGCTCCTTTCTTCCCTTTCCCTTTCCCTTTGCCAATTCCTTTGACCTGTTGTGTATATATATGTATACATCTATACTGACACACACAGACCATCTCATACAGTATGTACCGTAAATACAGCCAAATGCATATGGATAAACCAAAAATATTCTTGCTCAATGTGTCATGCATAAAGTACCACTAACATTGCGCCCATATGTGAAATAATTGTTGAGTACACACGACACCACTATTTCAAGCTATTAGATATGCACTGAACATGCAATAACTCCCTCCATTAACATCATTCCCTTGCCTGCAAAGGTTACTGTATATGCCGTATATTTCGCGAGTCTAATTTTTTGCGAACCGAGACTTCTCAACAATTGCGCGAGTGGTTAAATTCACAATCGCGGAGTACTAGCAGCACATGTGCTCAAGCACGTCGTACTAATAATTTTGCATGTTGTTAATCTCGCGAATAGTCCAGATCCGCAAAATTCACGAAAATAAAGACCCCGCGAAATATATGGCGCATACAGTATTTGGTATTCCCATTCTCATGGCCTTTGTACAAAGGTATGACTATTGAACGTTGAATATATGTTTCTGATATTCTAAAGGAGCTGTGAGTCATTAGTGAGTTTTAGTGGGTTCTGTGAGAGATAATGATCAAGAATCAGAATCAGATCAAGAATCAGAAAACCAGTTTAATGGCGAATTCCAGCCTCTGCTATAGGTGACGTACGTTTTTTTTTTTACCCTCAACTCTGCTTCTCAGTTACACAGCATTGTTTGTTCAGAGTTTGATATGAACAAGACAAGTTTTAATGATCACTACTGAATGAGCAGTAGAATGCATCCAGTAGTCTAGGTGACACCAGACTCTATAAGAGCTTTAATTTATCTGTATGAAGCAGGGGGTTAGAAGACAGGGTGTCCCATTTGCAAAAGTCATGAAACTCGGCAGTAATCAGAAGTATACCCTAACGATAACGTGTGTGAAATCTCAGTCATAGCCTCACAAACATTTTCAGGAAAAGTGAAAAACTATTGATGTTTACGTTTGAAACATAGCTGCCGTAGCCTACATTCACAAGTGTATTATCTATGTCAGTGCGCGATGCGCCGGGTAAGGCGGCCATGCTCCTATTGAATTCATGCACTGCCTTGCGGACCAAACATACAACGGTCTCCGGTCTTCAGGCTATAGGTTTCGGACAACCAGTCCAATCAATACCTCCTCAAATGTAGCAATTGCTATAATTTCACTTTTATGTCAGTTTCCAGTTTCATCATTGGGAGGAAGGTTCTGATACAGGATCTTCTTCCACTTTCTGTGTTTTTTTTCACACAATTTTATTCCTTTGACCTGCAAAAGGGACACCATGTCTTTAAAAATAAAATGTCCAATCGCCTGCAAACTAGGCTAGGTGAATTCAAACCAAGCACTGTGATGTAAAAGGTGAGTGGCAGTAGTAATAAGGGTCACAGCAGGGGATGGGGGGGGGGGGGGTTACATGCCACCCCTCTCAGGAGAGAAGGGGGAGGGGAAACCAGGGCACGGGGCTACACATAAAATGTAATCAGTAGTGAAAACAAAAAAAAATGATGAAGAACAGGCAAATGCAAACGTGCATAATCCAGCAGGCAAAGAAACCCTTGTGGACAAAAACTTACGTGTACAGACGCTCCTTTCTGGCGGTAGGGTGTTATTATCTGATTTTTATCTGACCACTATATTACATAATATCCCGAAGCAGATAGAGAGTAAAGAGGGAGAGAGATGATTTGAGGGAACAGAATATTGTAAGAGAAGTCAAGCAACATGATCAGAAATATGAGATAATTGATGATCGGTGTTAAGAGGATGATGTTTATATACTTACTAGAAAGAAAAAAGAAGAAGATATCAACGATAGATAAGACAGGTAGATTGCATTCAAATGAAAGATTTTAAGAGAAAAATCAACATGTCAGAAAAAAGTAGAGGATATATATCTTATATAGGTAATAACATTAACAAAATGTGTCCACCTATTATTAACATTGATAGGGTAATCTGTAGCGTCCATTTGAAGCATAGAACTTTCATACAACATGTAATGATTTATTTTTTAATAAAAATCACACATTTGTTCTTTGTCTCTCCCTTTAAAAAAAAATCATTGCCTCTTTTCACCCACCCCCTCTCTCCTCATTTATCCTTTCCCCTTTCTATCTCTTTTCACCTCTTTTCTCTCTCTCTCTCTCTCGTTCTCTTCTTTTTTTCTCTCTCGCTTTTTTCTCATTGTCTCTATATCTCTGTCTTTCTTTCCCTATCATCCTTCTCTCTCTCTTCTTCCCTCTCTCTCTCATCTTCTTCCTCCCTCTCTCTCCCTCCTCTGCCTCCCTCTCCCTCTGCCCCTCTCTTTCCCTCCCTATCCATCTCTCCGTCACTCTCCCTTCTCTCCCTTACCCCAATCCATCCCCGTCTCTTACCCGTGCCGTCGCCTCAGCCTGGCTGATATCGGCCTCCCCCTCGGTGGAGCACACGGTAGCCTCCCAATGGATGGTAAACCTCTCCACGCCCTCGGTGTCCCTGGGTTTCTCCCAGTGCAGCTGGAGCCTTAGCGACCCGTCCCTCCACTCCGGCTCATCCCCCCTCAGTGCACGGGGAGGGGCACCCACCACAACCCCACTCGTATTCATGACCACCCCATTCTTCGGGGGCACGAGAGGGCCGGGGTGCTGGTTGTCTAGGGTGAGAAAGGGGGGAAGAATCTTCGGCGTTACTTTTAGCTTCATAGCAACAGCAATACAGTTGGGCATGAGATCAACGTCACAGCTGATTGCAATCTATTGCAGTCAGATTGCAGTCAATGTACGGAGCTGATTGCATTTGATTGCAATCACTGTGCATTTGAACTCAGGCTCCACTGTACAATCAAAGTCTTACTAATTGTATACAAAGCACTTCTTGGTCAAGCGCCTGGATTCATTACAGAATTACCGAGGTATAAAACCAGTAATCATGGTCGCAACTTGCGCAGTTCAACAGATCCTCTGCTTTTACAGATTCCATCATTCAAAACAAAAGTAACGTTAGGTCACCGAGCACTTGCTTGTGCAGCCCCCAAGCTCTGGAATAGCTTACCCCTGGAAGTTAGGAAAGCACCATCCTTAAACAACTTTAAATCAAAGCTAAACCACATCTATTTAATTAATAACAAGCATTTAGGATTCCTATAAAGCGCAACTAAAATCATAAAGGTTCTTATGGTGGTTGAACCGGCGGCGTCTCGTACGTTGGTACCTGACATCATCACGAAGCAGTTGACTATGTGGACATCGGCAATCGAAAAGTCCCTAATGAGACAATTAACCGTATTTCGCTTACCCCTCGGGTCTTCCTCAAGGGTCCAGATGTTCTTGGAGGCCCGCATGCTGCTCAGCCGCGTATCCCCGTTCCTCACAATGGCCATGACCTGCACAAAATATCGGATGCCCGGCACCAAACCAAGCAGCTCGCACGATGTGTTCTCCTACAGGTACGCACAAGACAGACAGACAAAGAAGACATGTTTGATCAATAATGCTAAATATGTAATGCTAAATAATGCTAAATATGTAATAATGCTAGACTGTTTGATGTCAGTCACTTGACCGGTCAGTATGTAAGAGGGGAGAGGGTGGTTGGGGGGAAAGAATTCAATCAAATTAAATGAAGGCTTATTGAAGTGACTTATTGGCAGCCGAGCTGAGTTGTTGTATAGTTATTTAGAGTTTAAAATACACTGAAATTGTAGTTACGAAAACAGTGTTATTGAGTTGGGACTGAGAGGATTAACCCACTCAGTCTCATAGGCAAGACACCATGTTGTCACTGATATGGGGCTGTCAGTGCTTAGTATCGAGAGGCTTCACGAATGACTCACCCCCGGGATGTCGAAGCGGTGCTCCTCCACGGCTACGATCCGGGGGCTGACGTCCCTCCTCTCGCTATAGTAGACCCGGTACTTGGAGATGGGCAGGTCACTGTCCTTGGGCGGGGCCCAGTGCAGCCACATGTTGATCTTCCCATGCTTCCTTATTGAGATCCCGGACTCGATAGAATGCGGCGCGCTTGGCTTCCTAGGCTCTGCATGGCGATAGAATATAAAAATCATTATTTATCCCGTTGCTCCCGGTTATATTTTCGGGCTTCATAAACCCTAGTACAGCTTGGATTTTAAAAGCTACCATGGAACTGCAGTAACCAAAGGGGTGTGGCTTAACTGCGCCCTATAAGGAATTTGAAGTTTATTAGTAGCCTGCCATCTACTATCCATAGCAGATAATGCAGGAGTCGCGCTGCTCAGTATCTGGGTGGAGAAAAGCCAGCCCGCAAACCCCACGAACTCTGTAAAGAACAGGTTAAAACAGTCAATTCTTTGAATAAATTCTTTGAATAAACATCTGTCTTACTTGGGACTTGTGAACACAAATAAGCAAGAGAAATGGAGGCCGTGCGCACTGGTTCCGATATCACCAAATCATTATCATAAGCCAAGCAGCAGCCATGGGCCATATTCATGAAAGCTTACTAGCCCAGTTAGTTACTAAACATGCATGCAGCTAAATACACTTAAGCAACTATGAAGACTTAGTAAGGTTTCATGAATATGACCTCTGGTAAAAAGTGTCGAAAAGAACACCCAGAATTTTGTTTTGGGAATAATGAGGAAAATGACATTTCATATGACGTTATGACGTTCACAGGTGCTGTTTTCTATGTTTCATAAAGTTCACAAAGTTCTTTGAAGTATATTTGACTTAAAAAGTTGCGGCCCATTTCTACTAATTACCCTTGTTGAGCTTTATTAATTCAAACTAAGTGTCATATATAATGACATATCATACTTCTTGAGAGCATGAAATCTGCCGTGGGCCTGGAGAAACCGAGTGTCCCATTGCGGTTGACGCTTGCGACTTGGAAGCGATAGGTCCTTCCCACCAGAAGAGGAACGCTGATTTCGGTTCCTTCCACCTGAACATGGAGACAAGAAAGAATTAGTTTGAAAGACAGAACGACAATCACATTCGTCATGCTCTATGCTCTGCGCACTATATGGTACCAAACTCATTTCACTCACTCCCTGACTCTTTCACCTACCCATCCCATCCCCCACCCTCCCCCACCCCTTGCCCACCTCCTCTTCCATCCCTCTCTGACCCCATCCCCACCCTCTTCCACCCCTTCCTCAACCTCCACCACCCCTTCTCAACCCTCTCCGACCCTATCCCCACCCTCTCCAACCCCTTCCCCACCCTTTCCCCACCCCTCTCCCACCCCTCTCCCACCCCTTCCCCACCCCTCTCCTACCCCTCTCCCACCCCTTCCCCACCTCTCTCCCACCCCTTCCCCATCCCTCTCCCACCCTTTCCCTACGCCTTCCCCACCCCCTTGCCCACCCGTCCACCAAATGAGTACCACTCACCGTTGCCATGTCAAACCACTTTGGGCCACCCTGGCCAGGGTAACGTTCTTCCCCTGAACCACGTAGAGGACCAAACTCCCCTCATTTCTTCCCCATCTCTCTCACTTACTCACCCCACCCCATCCCATCCCCTCCCCTCCCCCTTCCTTCCCCCCTTCCTTCCCCTTTCCTTCCCCTTTCCTTCCCCCATCCCCTCCTTCAAACCAGCACCACTCACCGTTGCTATGTCAAACCACTTTGGGTCTCCCCTGGCCATGGTAAGATTCTTCCCCTGAATCACGTAGAGGATGACTTCCCCCGGCTCAGACGAAATGGGGCTCCACCTTATGGTGGCTGACATTCCATCTGGGTTCTCCTGCACCGTAGCGGCCCTCCGCACTATCTTGGGAGGGTAGTCTGGTGGGAGAAGAAGGAGACATCAAATGAAATAACATGTCATTGGCTACTGCATGCACAATTTTGTAGCGATTCTGCAATCTTAAGGCCCTACAACTCGAAATGTGACATCACCATCCTAAACAATTCCAATGACTGAGTCTCAGAGTCACAGGACTCGGAGTGTGTCATCTGCGTTAATGCTTAATAAACACAAAAAATCCCACAACGTGGTATTTGAAGGTATTTGACTGTGATTATAACAGCTACATTAATCATAATAAGGGAATTCAAAATGTTTTGCATTTAAGGGAAAGTCAACCTTGAAAACTGTTTGTTTCAAAGCAGAAAAAGAACACGGACCTATCATTGAAAGTTTGAGCAAATTTTCATTGAAAACTTGAAAGTTATTCATTTTTTTATGTTGCGACCAATTCAACACAGGAGTAAAAGGAGGTGACAGAAAAAGAACAATAAGCAAAATAACACATTGCTACGTTACTCACTTTTCCTGGTGATGACAGGGGACTGGCAAGTATAACCGCAATCGTTACTGCAACACTTTTTGGTTTTGTCCATGTTGCCGCAATCCGTGTCATATGTGCACTCCTGCACACATGCCTGCCCGAATCCCTGAATGGTATCCACCGCCGGGCACTCTCCAATCCTCTCGTTCTTTATTAATTTGATGTATTTACATGATTCTATACAAATATCGGGAGCTGGTACAGCTTCCTGTTCAGACAAGGAGAAAGAAAATTGCCATTTAATGTTAAGTTTATCATCTTTCCAGATACATGATACAATATGATATAATGGTTTTATCAACCCTTTATACACCAGATTAACAGCCGCTCTATGGGATTTGCGTGTACTACTTGTGTAAAATTGCACCAAAGGCGCGTGAAGCCTCAACAACACTAGCTTTTTCGCCACATCGTGCTAATGAAGACGTCCCTAATCTGCCTATCTTACAAATTGATTCTCCACAACATAATATGTATTGGATGAAGGAATTATATTCTACTCTTGTAAACTTTTATTCTGTTGAATGAGCGTCGGCCTTCTAAAGTTACAGCCTGCAAGCTTAAATACATCAGTGTCGAAGTACATCCAATGTTTGAATATTCAAACAATTTTCACAGAACAAACAAGAGGTTAAAGTTAAAGAAGCTGATTTAGACGTGTACAACCTCTAAAGGCCCGATAACATGGCCTGGCAAGGTGCCAGTACAACGTGGGATCCTGAAAAAACTCGGCCCCTCTCAAATTGAATAATGGATTGCTCGGAAATTGGGGGCAATCAGAAAGGGGTAGAAGGGGGAGGCCTTGTAAACTCACAGACATGCCGTGAGTCACCTGTTCGGACATTGACAGGCGAACAATATGGACAGGCCCACAGTGAACCAGCAGTGTGGACAGGCTTACATTAAACAAAGAGCTGTGGTCACACCAGGAGTATATAACCCCCCCCCCCCCCCGCCCCCAATGAAAAAATCATTCTGGTATTTCTAATATCACCATTTGACTCATTTGACTCTAAATTATCATATTTTTTTTTTACGAGAGCTCTGGTTGGATTTTGTACACAAAAGAAGCTCTCATAATTCTATTTCACGAGAGCTTTTTTAGGCTTGGCCAGAGCTACTTTGACACAGCATGATTTTTGTTTGAATTTTGAACAATTTTTCTACAATGACTCTAAATTATAACTCTAAGTTACAATAATTGGAAACCGATATATGCAACGTGGAACTGGTCTGAACGCAAGTCTATTACATGATCACTGAACTCAACGTGCAGGTTGTGCTATCTTGAAGATTACACCACGTTGCACTGACATTTTTGGTGTACATTGATAAAAATGTATCAACAAAAAGAGTCATTCCTTGTCAAAGGCCTCAAATATTGACTCGATTATGTTGACTTCTGCTAGATACACGGATGGCTTTGTGACAGAACGTGCATTGTAGCAGATAATGTCCACGTAATTGAGAGTCGACTTGATTGATTGGCAGCGATGAGGAGGTTTTTAAAATATTTGCGAGTCGCAAGAGGAACCACGGAGTCACAGACCCCCTTTCCTTTTGAAATACACATAATGAAAGTCAAGTCAAGGCAACCCCTTCCCCCTCCATTACCATCCATGCAAAGACATATGATCTCCTAAAGATTCATTTTGTAAAATGTACCAAATCGCATTGCATGATTCAGCCTTCTGTTTGAGTTTAGCGAGAACAAAAAAAAAGCTACCACTGACTATCTTTTGATTACCTACCACCAATATTTGAACTTTTCAACTTAATTTCCAAATCATCAATACATGATGAATGCCACATATACACAGAACACAATTCATGGATGTGTGCTTTCAAATAAGGATGGAACAGTCATTTCTCATATAATTGTCAGCATACTATCCAACACTTATAATCAAATTTGAAGGGATGGATTATTACCTCTGCATAAGTTTACCGATTGCAGGGGTAAAAAAAAATGACGCGGTTATCTATTGATTCAATATGATATTCCTGATCTAATTAAATCAAGTAGCTTTTAGCGTTACCGGTTTATAAAAAATGATTATTATAATAAAATACACAAGCGGATGCAAAGCCGAAGAGGTTAAATTCTGAAAACGCCACTGTTACGTATTTGCACCTACAATGCCCGTAAAAAAAAAGAAAAAAAAAAGGATTCTGTCTGATGCTGGATGAATCAAAGGGAAACCATATAGTTGAGTTGGTTTGAATATAAGCAGAAACATACAAGACACATATGAGTTTGACGAAAATTGGTCAAAGGATAAGAAATTTATGGCTTTTTTAAAGTTTGGATTTTGTGTGTCACGAGCCAGTTGCTCTCCCATACATGTATGTTGTTTACTCATTTTTGAATGTGTTGATTTTATCAAAACAATATACGTGTGCATTGATATATCAATAGACACATGTTTTTACACATAAACATCCATTGAAAAATGTTTTTTCCTTCTCCAGAAACAGAACAAGACCAATTTATGGAATCATACAGCACACAACCTATGGGAGAGCAACTCACAAGTAACTGTCAGGAAATCAAAACTTTATAAAACCATAACTTTCTAATCCTTTGACGGATTTTTGTCAAAACTTCACTAGCATGTTCCTGCCTTCATTAAAACCAATTGAACTCTGGAGTAAGTGACATTAAGATGTCTGTCAGGCTGGAGCTAATGACCAAGATTTCAAGGTTGCATCAAGATGGCTCTAGACTTCAGGACACACGGGGTGGGTCAACGACCCCAGCTTGCCTGGTCAGATGCATTACAGCCTCATTTCCAGGCTGCTAGGCATTTTTCATCCAAATAATTCACTAAACAGGGCTGACTGCAGTAGACTAATCATTCTTGAGCTCTACTCAAACTCAAGGAAAAAAGGAGAATAGTGATGCGATGAGTCTCCTGAGCACTCAATCTAGTCTATAGTTTGGATTTAAAATGTCCAAAGGTCTGAAACACAGGCTAATGGTATCAACGAGGTAAGGTTCAATCTTTTCTGGGCTGTAAGTACAATTGATTTTTTCTTCTAAAATACCCTGCTCACATCTATGGAAACCTGCCAGGTGTGTTATCAAGAATGCCTTCCTTCTAAGAATACCTGTAATCAATACTCCCCGATAAAACAATGCCCCTGCTAATTCAGGAGCCATAATCAGCGGAACGACAGGAGAAAACACAAAAACAATGAAATGTACAACTTACCTGGCACTTAATTTTGCACGTATCCAATGATTTTGCAGGCTTTCTGCAGGGAAATATACACTGTAAGAGAAAAGAGAAAAGAAAATGTTAAGAATTATAAATATATCCATTACATAAATTGCACAAACTGATTGCAGCCAGCAACATTAAAAGTAAGAAAATACAGAATATGGGTTTGCACATCTTAATCACTTTTGAGAAAACAAATGATTATTAATTTTGGTAAACAAATAATTACACACACTAACATAAATAGATACCTGCTCACGAAAAAGTGAGGTACCTTTATCACACACAAAAAAAAACATTTGGGTGTTAACATTCGTCTTTCCTTGTCACCTGGGCTAAGGGTATGGCTGCAACATGGTGTTCATGTGTTGATTCTTACACATAATATGTTTATATGTACCTTTGTTTGTTCTTTGTATGTCACCACCATAAAAAAATTGCAATGGATATTTGTTTAGTGTTTAGTGTCAAGAAGATGAAGAGACACGAGAGAGGGAGGAGAGAGAGAGAGGGGGTAGAGGGGAGAGGGGGAAAAGGAGAAAGAGAGAGAGAGAAAGAGAGTGAAAGAGAGAGAGAGAGAGAGAGAGAGAGAGAGAGAAAGGAAAAAAAGAGAGAGAGGAGAGAAGAGAGAGAGGAGAGAGAGGAGAGAGGAGAGAGGAGAGAGAGGAGAGAAGAGAGAGAGGCGGGAGAGTGGAGAGATAGAGGAGAGAGAAGAGAGAGAGGAGAGGGAGGGGAGGAGAGAGGGAGGAGAGAGGGAGGAGAGAGAGAATGAGAGGAGAGAGGAGAGAGAGAGGAGAGATGAACAGACGAAGACTGAGAGACAGATAGAGGAGGGAGAAGAGAGAGGCTGTGAGAGGAGAGAGAAAAAGAGATATTGTGAAAGGAGAGAAAGGGAGAAAGAGAGAAAGAAAGAAAGCGAGAAAGAGAGACGAGAGATGTAGAGAGAGAAAAATGAGAAGACTAGGGGTACTGGGGGAGAAGAAAATACGTCACATTCTCTTTAAGCCTGGCTGTGCATGCATCCTTTCATGAAGAGGCAATGATGAAAGAGCCGTGACATTGACGAATGAGTAGCGTGACAAGCTACAATTCGCACCATCGATACCTAATCCCTCCTGACGATATACCGCTATTCCAAACCTCCATGGCATGACAACAGGTGCTACCTAAAATCATCCCTGTTGAGCCATGGGACCGTTACCAGTGTCCTGTTGCACAGTGAGTCCATCGAGGCTGAGCCAAAGCCTTTAGGGTGCGTTTATCATCTCATTTCTTGGGTAGAATTAAGGTTTCCAAACGCCTTTCAAGGTTTTCAAATGCGTTTCAAGGTTTTCAAACGCCTTTCAGGGAGAGGATAAACGCAAAGGTGTTTTGATTATTGGGTCGGGAAAGCCTTTTTGAAACGCCCAAATTTGTGCCATCCGAAACGCGTTTGAGCCAGAAACACCGAAACGCGTTTGAGCCAGAAACGTGTTTCTAAAAGCGGGATAAACGCAAAGCTGTTTTGAAACGACTTTTTATTTGATAGGCGCGCGCCGCATCTGACCTCCTTCCTCGGTCAAACAGCGCAGTACCGCTGCGCAGTGACAAGGCCAGTTTTCAACTGGGCGATATGAGTTGATAAATGCAACGTTTTTTGAAACGCGTTCGTAAAGGCCTTTGGAAACGCAATTTTGATAGTGGGTATTGCAGGCGTTTCAAATTCTGGAAAGATGATAAACACGGCCAAAGTGGCGCCCAGAACATCGAGATAGCTGATAGCTTAAAAATATTAATAGCATTGCGTGGGGGCTATCTCTCTAGCTTGGCACCTTCAATAGACAATATACCAATGCACTGAGTGTATTCTGGAGTGCACTCTTCTAAGGAAAGTAGATTTTTCAAAGAGTTTTTTTTTCCATATCTACGGAGACTACTTTTCAAAATTTCAAATGGGGCTAAATGCCCCCCCCCCCCTTCCCAAAAATTATTTGTTGACTGGTACTGAACCTGTGAACAGTTGGCAAAATCATTCTTTGGCCATCATTCAAAATGGGGAACACCCACTCAATGATTGCACAGGAACAAATCTATTTAAACTTGGACCACAAGACCACACAACAACAATGACAGAAATTGCCAAAACAAAGCCCACCGGGACTTCAAAACAATGATGAGCTTGCCACATTTCAGAATTTAATTTCCGTTGGGGATTAATTACATGAAGCCTGGCCTGTTGATCTAGTTAACAGTGAATAACTGTTATTCATGTACTGCTGTATACTATGAGTTTGGAGGAGAGAGGGCGGATGAGAAAAGATGAGAGATAGATAGAGGGGAGATAAGAGAGAGAGAGAGAGAGAGAGAGAGAGAGAGAGAGAGAGAGAGAGAGAGAGAGAGAGACATAGAACAGTCTCAGTATATATTGTTCTAAATGTTCCTGAATCAAATATACTGCAATGAAATAATAAATAAACCATTCTTTTCTTAGTGAGCAACATAGTTGGACACCCCAAGTAAAACCCTTCTCTGTGTTCATATGTCATTTCAGTCCAGGGGAAAAAATACATGGGGGCTCGGGGCGATTTTGCTCCCGGAATGCTTTAAAAGAGCCCCCCCCAAAAAAAAAAAAAACCTCCCATAGACACTATGTAGAATTGTAGACAAATCAGCTAATGTGCTAAAAAGTAGCCCCCAAAATGTTCAATTAACTTTTTCCCTGTTGCTGTCATCACTGAAAGATGAGAAGTGAATAGTGATTGATGTCACGAGACAAACGTACATCACCATTTCTAATCTTGAGTCATCACTACTTAGCAACCTTGCAGGGATTATACAACACTGATTATTGTTTATGTCTGTAGCTACAAGTCAGAATGAGCTACACATGTGCATGAATTATCCCTTTCACACTGGGTTTTCTGAGCCCTGTTCTATTGTTAGCCCAGCGCTATCCTTAACCCGTTACTATGGTTTGAGGCTTTTACACTGGCATTCTTAGCCCCGTACGATTTGCCTGAACCCGGGCTAAGGAAATCCGTGATGTTCACATTCAAAATAGTTGTACCCCCACTTTCTTGACAGCCTATGAACATGCATTGCACATGTATTCTTTACCACTCAGTTAAACACATTGAGCTTGCTTGGCTGTCATAGCTTATCTCTGATTACCCATTCCCCACTGATATTTGCTAGTCTAAAAACAGTTTGTGAGACAAAATCCAGCTGTCATACTAGAGGTGTGTTTGATATCCAATTGGTTCTAGAATTTGTGAACGCTCTTTCTAAATTATGCCAATTCTTGAAGCTGCTGTTAATATCCACAGATCGAATGTCTTTGAATTTATTCTTCATCTTAATAATCAAATCATCACTAAACATATCTGCTTGAAGAAATACCTAAAAGGTTTAAATTACATACAAAGAAAAAAAAAGAGTTACGACTGTTCTGAATTGATGGCAAGTCCAATTCCGGATCTGTAATGTACAAAGTTACGATTGATATTAATCTCAAGTCTCATTGCCTGTTGCATAAAACTACCATGTGGTAACACCGTTGGACAGCCAATCAAATTAAAGGTTACCATCGAAGTTGCCATTGATAGCAAAATTACCATTAATAGTAAGTTTAATGCAACAGGGCCCTGGTCTAACGGACTCGCTTCGTATCTTTGGTCCCGTGACAACCCAGCCTTCTCTTGCCAATGTGATTGACATGATTACACAGGCCTCTCAAGCAGCCTTGTTGAGGTACGCAGAGGACTTATGAGAAGAAACAAGCTGGCCCATTAGCAGGAATCCCTAATGAAGTCAGCCTGATAGTCACGTAGCACAATCCGTCTATTCTCTTCAGCGATGATGGCAGTCAGGGTTAAAGGTACATACACGACTGGACAGCCACAGTCCGAAGTAAATATGCAACGAAATTGATTCGCTCGGTCCCACGCTACAATTTTCATGTACGTTTGTACTGATGTATGGTACAGTATATGCAGCTAGAAGTAGTACTACTAGTACGACGCTCCGCCTCCGATATGACAGTAGCCTAGCCTGTACTGTACGTAGTACTGCAGCATATAGCAGCTAGTTCGAATGCACATTTTAATCGTCGTGCGCTACTGGAAGAGCGAACGCGAAAGTCACAAGAGAAAAATTCTGATTTTTCTGCTGTGAGCGTTCTTATTACAAAACATTGCGATGTTTCGGTACGATGTTAGAAAAATCGAACAGTGAGTTCCGACTTTTCTTGCGATGTTTCGGACGGCTTTTTGTGTGGTTGCTAGGCAACTTTCTCCCTAACATCGCGATTTTTTAAGAACAATGAGAATGGCACTATTGTGAATGTTTAGCGAGGTCAACACAAATATGCCCTGGACCTTTTCCGTACAGGATGTAATTCACTGAAGCTGAACATATACAGGATTACAGGTACATGTATTACTTCCCGATCAAAAGAGAAAAAATGTTCATTTTTCTTTTCAAATTAATGAAACATTCTTTTCCTTTTCATGTATTCATACTTCACAGAACATCCTTGGAAAGGGAAGCACTGTCACTTTGTAGAAGCCCTTGATGGCATTTTTGTCATAATTCCACGACTAAAAGAGGGAAAAATGTTGTACACTTCCCCACAAAGATTCACTTTGTTTGAAGTGGTGCGACACCTCATTCAATAGATAAATGCAGTAACAAAGACATTCTTCCAGTTTGGTTGCACAGTTTTTCTGCAAAATCATCAGATTTCAAAGGTAAAGGGTGCGTGCTCCACGCATGACTGATCTACATGACAATATAAAGCTCAGCCATCATAATGGTGTCAATTTCTGAATATCAGTTCGTACATTGTACGTGGATAGGTGTATGATAATGTTATGTCTATGGTGGAATAAAGTTGCATCCCAGCATAGTTGTGATCACGTTGTGAGCACACTTACAACATAGCACGGTGAAAAAAATGAAAGGTAATTTCCCGGGCTACTATTTCAGCTTGTTGTGAAGAAACTCAAACCCAGGAGGATGGAGAGAGAAAGAGAGAGAGAGAGAGAGATAGAAAGAGAGAGAGAGAAAATGGAAGAAAATGATATGCAAGAACTTCCCTCCCAATAAAAGAACCTGACTTTGAGCAAAATTATAGATTGAGAGCCAGAGACCAGAGACCGCAAGAGCGTACATCACAATTTTTCGCACAGCGTACCGGTGTGTGAGCATTTCAATATAATTCATATATGAAACCATGGTGGGTATGTTTCAAAAGTACACAGGGATAGTTTTTAAATTTTCCAGAGAAGGTTAGAGAAGCTAGTATGATAGTGAAATTTCATACAGGTTTAAATTATGGCATACTGCCGAGATTCATGACTTTTACAAATGGGCCACCCAGTCTTTAAAACTTGACTTTTCCTTGCAGGGAACGTCAACCTGTAGCGATGCAGAGAAGCCATTATGACATGCTTTCTGAGAGGGGCCAGCGAGAGGGGAGAGAGA
This sequence comes from Arbacia lixula, assembly GCA_963669155.1. NCBI lineage: Eukaryota > Metazoa > Echinodermata > Echinoidea > Arbacioida > Arbaciidae > Arbacia > Arbacia lixula. Next base: position 10,633,911 of record OZ022590.1, on the reverse strand, counting down.
GAGAGACTGGAGAGACAGCGAGGGCTGCGGGGAGATAACGCAGTTGTCAGATAAGATCATCTTTCCCCCTAAATGAAATGATGAGACTCCTGGGAGGCTACCCAAATAAATGCTGCTGATATTTCTTGGCAGCAGTGTTCTGATTTCTCCTCTCCTTCCCTCTTCCTCTTCCTCCCCCCCCCCCCCCACCCCCCACTCCTCCATCTAAATGCTTCCTTCTGATTTTGAAGTTTGCTTATCGGCTACCCTGGATAGCAGGTAAAGCCTGGGGTAGCCTTCATCATAGGCTTCTGACTTTATTTTCCTCTCCTCTACTAATATAACCTGGAAACAAGTCTGAACTTTGCAGACTAAACTTGTCATTCAGCCCTCAAATGTGAAAGCTTTAACAAACTTACACACTATTTAGTTGGGATAGTCTCAATCCATGCGTTCTAGACTATGCTCGTTAATTTGGTAGCACTGGCCATGAGAAAATAGTTGCAGAGCTTGGGATATGAGGCCAGGTACCATGAGTGTGAGGAGCATACAGGAGCAATGACAGAGCATGACTCGGCCCACATGCCGCGCTGTCGGAAAACCTCATGCACTCTTGCTCCGTTTTACATTAACATGGCAAGGTAGCTTGTTGGCAGATCAAAAATATAAATTTGTGTATAGTACCATGGAAAATGGCAGAAACTACTTCACAAGACTTCCAACACCATATTAGAACTGGCGACTGACTATCAGCACGAGTCCAGCAATCGCTACATTTCGAGGAGTTTTGGTTTATAAACTGCATCCGCAAAATAGCCATAAATGCAACACATGCATTACTCTCTCTCTGGCATGTTATTTGGTAATTTCAGCGCTCATATGGCTTAGTGGAACATGTCACCATCGCATGTTTTCTCTAGCTAAGGGTGTGGAAAAAGTATAGGTATCCAAAACGCCGCAATACTTCGTCTTTTTCAGTGTGTATGAATGGTGTTTTTAGAGGCTTGCTGGAAGCTTTCTTATAGAATGAGAGGAGAGACAGAGTTACAGAGAAGGAAGAGTCAGGATTCCTCTTTGGAAGACCTCCTCAAGACATCAATATGGGAAGAGATGGAATGTACTGAGTGACCTAGCCCCTCCCTGACCTCACCTGAGGACACGAGGCAAGGTCAAAGGTCAAAAACACTGCACTCTTGCCTCAGCAGGAGGTGCTATACTTCAACCATGGAGCTATTATCATTATTTCTCTCTCTCTCTCTCTCTCTCTCTCTCTCTCTCTCACACACACACACACACACTCTTCCTCCTCTCTTCTCCTTCCATCTCTCCCTTGTCTACCTCCATCACCACTCTCCTCTCTTCTCTCTCTCTAACTCCTTGCTCTCTCTCTCTCTCTCTCTCTCTGTCTCTCCCTCCTGCCCCTCTTTTTTTCTCTCTCTCTCTCTCTCTCTCTCTCTCTCTCTCTCTCTCTCTCTCACTCCCTTCCTCCTCCTCTCTTCTCCTTCTCCCATCTCCCCCTTGTCTACCTCCATCACCACTCTCCTCTCTTCTCTCTCTCTCTAACTTCTTGCTCGCTCTCTCTCTCTCTCTCTCGCTCTCTCTCTCTCTCTCTCTCTCTCTCTCTCTCTCTCTCTCTCGCTCTCTCTCTCTCTCTTTCACCCTCTCTCTCCAGGCAACCTCCAATTCCCTGGTAATCAAGATCCCTGCCAGCCAAATAAATCACCTCCCAAATAATCTACAAAGGGCCTGATTGTTTGGAGTAAGTGGAATACCAGGAGACTCCTTACCTGGTCATCACTCCTCCAAGTTTTTAGGTCACTGGAGCAAATGCTCTTCACACAATTCCTTAGCTTTGCATCCAGACTTTTGGACATTATTTACAATCCAAATCCACAATAAACAGGCCTGGCAGAAGTAGCCTAATCAACTCCTGGCTCTTCTCTCTCTCTCTCTCTCTCTCTCTCTCTCTCTCTCTCTCTCTCTCTCTCTCTCTCCCTCCCTCTCTCTCTCTCTCTCTCTCTCTCTCTCTTTCTCTCTCTCTCAACTCAGGATAAGAGGATAATTAAATACATGTGTATACCAGGCCTGAACATAGAAAGTCAAATGTAATAATGCAGATTAGAAATGCCTAACAGCCTGGAAACCAGGCTATCAATTCCCCTAAATCACACTTCTAAACTTCCAACATACATACCAAGATCACATTGTATGAAATGTAGTGACCAAACATTTGTTCCATGATGGATTTCTTTTTCAAAGATAAACTGTATGATCAGAGTTAAGGTTGGGATTGGGCTTTAGGTTAGGTATAGTTGTACCTTTAGGTTTAGGGTTTAGAAACTATGTACAGATTATATTCTTAATCAGTGGCATTGCATCCTTTTGAAATACTTAATTTCTTGATAATTTAGGCACTCAATATGTGACACCATTCATTTGAGTTGTTAAAAAAATCAATTATCACCACTCTCCAAAAGAGAATACATTGAATCAAACAAAGAACTGCACATGTAAGTTCAGGCATGTCCGTTATATCGGTCATGTTGCAAACTCGCAGGTATTTTGCCCGGGCCAAACGGAGGCTTACCGTCTGCTTTATCCAATCAAACACAGACCTGACAATTGACAAAGGATTCCACAGTGGCCTACATGCAACGCAAATTGGCGACCAAATCGAATTCATCCCCCGCGCCCGCTTTTACGCGATGAGCGAGGCTTGTCTACGCTGATTTGAAAACCAAATACCTGTGCCAAATCGGGGGCTTGGGACTGGAATTTGCAAATTACCGCCTGTAGCAGGAGGGAACTTGCACGTGGGAGGTCCGAGGGGTGCAGATAGGGGAGTTGGGGCAGGGGTAGGCTGGTTGGGGCAAGGGTATGGGGTGTGATAGGGGTGGGGGTGGTTGGGGTGGAGGTAGGGGTGTGGTAGGGGTGGGGAGAGGTTGAGGCAGGGGTAGGGGTGTGACAGTAGTTGGCACATGATGTATTTTCTTGTGCCAAAGATGCTTGCACATTGTGTTCATAGTCAATACCACATACAATCCACACTAACAAAAGCCGTACCTAGGCTCCTGGAAAAAAAACAATATAAATCACAATTACGTGTACAAACTGACTAAAGTTGACAAATTCGTTGAGATTTATCTTCCATACATTAAACATTGCTTCAGCTGAGCAGAGATTTACAGTCAATCTGCGTTTCTGATAAAGGTCGTAAAAATAAAGCAAATGTAATTATTGACTTAAGTTCCTGATATACTGGCGATTGTACAGTGTATGTAATGCATAGTATGACGATGCCATTATACTGTATCACCACATGTGAAGTATTGTACTGATGTTCATAAAGACTGTTTAAAGTTAGGCATATTTGTGATTTTTTTTATCTGACTTAATGTGGATTAAAGCAATTTTTTCTACATGTAGTAGCTCCTTACATGTACAACAAACACAACAAGCTTGATGACCTAATTTATACCCAAAACCAAAGCAAATTCTACAGCTTTTCACAATTTGTCTTTTCAGTTATCATAGAGTCTTCATTAACCCTGTCAGTCCCACAGGTAATAAAACATGTTGTAATTATCATTGACCTTCCATTGGTTGCTCCTAAGAGGATTAAGAAGGGGGGGGGGGGGAACTCCAACCCTGAAGCCCGCACATCGCACGCACAATAGGATTGCACAATAAGTGCGCTTTTTCCGAAGCTCAGAAATACATGTGCTGTGTCACTATAACCCAGTTGCCCTATGAGCACGGCTACAGCGTTTATGATATGAATGTCGTGACACGTACTTAAGTGGGCGATGCGTGTACATGCAGCTAGCCTGCAGTGTGCTCAGTCCGTCCGTCTGTGGTTGCCATTCAATGCAGAAACACAAGATCCCTTCTCATTCTTCTCCCCTCTTTCTTTCACCAACACACACAAATATAATATCTATCCGCCCCACCGAGCAAAGCCCTGCTCACTTCCTATGCCCAGAAAAGAAGTCAGTGCATAATTTTTGCACCCCATTGTATGAAACTTGACCTCGATTTGACACGCGATTGCATACTTGCGGTTTGGTCTACCTAGCAGGCCAAACTCCCGCTGAGAGGGAATAGAATGGAAGGGATGGGGTGGGGTAGGGGGGACCAAGTTGAAAACTTCACGATTGGCACGCTTTTTTTGACACTTTGTGAAGAGTGCAGACAAGTCATAATTTCCATCAATCTTCTAATGTAGGAAGCTCTAGGATCAGGATTTAATCATCACTGGGTACAGAATAAAAACATATAATATATGCTGGAGAATGATTGGGTCAACATCGAGAAATGTTCAGCTTTATTACACATTGTGTAAGAAATCATCTATCACCTAGGAAACATCAAGTAACTGGACGAATGTATCAGAGTTTGTTTTATCACGAACTGTAAAAAAAAAAAAAAAATTACCAGACTGCAGGCAAAGTCACAAGGATTTAATTACATTTGGTTAAAAATCAAGATGTGACAAAAATTGCGCAATAATTGGGGGTTGAATTTTTTTTATCAAACTGCAGTCACAAGGATTAAATTTGGTTAAGAATCAATATATTGCGCAATAATTGGGGTCTCTTTCTTTTTTAGAGAGAGACAAGTTGAGAAGAGTGTGCTCAGGGCGGGTTTGGTTGTGATGCGCATGAGGTGCTGCGGCGGCGGCACCGTGCCCAACTTTATAGCCTCGCTTCCAAGCTTTCGAACATTGCCTATAAAAACTGAAAAAATAGAGTCTGGTACTCACAAGACTAGTCGCACTCTCACTCTTATCTTAACTTCCTGCATCTGCATGCCAATGAGAATGATTAGTCTACTGCAGCCAGACACTTTTATTGACTTATAGTTTATATTAAAAAATACACAACAAGCCTGGAAACCAGGTCACCAACTATGGTAACTGCATGGGCTTGGGTTTTTTTAAATGCTGACTGACTGAGTCTACATGAATATGAGGGGGATGAATGGGCAAGGTGAGGGTACAATACCAACAGACAAAAGGGGCCTTCAGAACAGCGAAGGCAGAGAGGGCCAAGCCTGCCCGAATAATGTACATAGTGCAGTGTGGCGTGTAGTCTCGTTTACATGGATATTCAGACCATGGGATTCCCCTTGCACATGTGCAATCCCTAGTGGGGAAACCCACAGATATAACTTGGCAATTACTTTTGTTTTTGAATGTACACTCCAGCTCAAAGGAATTAAAATAAGGAAAGGAAAAGGGAAGAAAGGGAAGGGGCCGCAGTTTTAAACCGCAGTATATTTTGTCCAATTCAGCATGAAACATGATGCTTTTTAGGCTGAAACATGATGCTTTTTAGGCTAAAGCATCGTGCTGAACTGGACAAAATATACCGTGGTTCAAAACTGAGACTCCTTCCCTTTCTTCCCATTCCCTTTCCCTATGCCAATTCCTTTGAGCTACAGTGTACATGTATACACATCATATCATGACAAGACCCTAGAAATCTATTTTGTAAAGCAATAATTTCGGGAAGCCCTCACACAAAAGATCTACAAAAAGTTTAAAAGCGGCGAGATTAAACTTTCAAACATGTACATAAAGCTCTCATGCGGTTGTACACAACTGACAAATCAGGCATGAGTGTGATCTTTGAGTGTTCTTACCTCGATATACAAGGATGTGTAACTATATTGCGCTGGTTCTATCCTCCTAGCTTGGACAAGAATCAAACTCTTTTCTTAGACTAGGCCCGGTGCGTGGCCTTAATACATGTACACTTCGCTGGGTCTTCTTACAAACGAATCTATCCCTGCAATATAGTATACATTGTGGGTACTCTAACCAACCCTCCCTCACAATAGACACACATAATAATTGTCCTTCCTACATGAGCCTATGGCTGGCATGTCGTAACACAGCTCAAAATATGCCTACAGATCACAAAAAGCATCATAAAAGATTGAAACTACATGTACTTATACCATATATACTGTAGTAACAAATTATATGACACAGTATGTAGTTTCATGGGCTTACATTCAGCACAAATTGTAATTTATTCATGTAAATATATGTATTTTCGTTTTAATTTTGCTTAAAAACTCTCGTCATGATGCCCTTATTTTTGTTTCTGACCTTAAAAGACAGGGAAGCTAAAAAATTCATATCTTACAAGAAAATTGTTGTTCTTTGTGGAAGAGACAAACAAAAACAAATTTGGTACAGAGACAAACTGGCTAGTACTGTAAAATATTTCCTAGATACAGAGTCTCTATTAGCTAGGATATTAATACATTTTTAATCACACATCATAAAAACTGTTGCAAACCTATTGCAACGTTTTGAGGGATTGAGTCTGTCAAAAGAAAACCCACTTGGCTACCTATGCACTTTCATTGTGTCTGCATGATGTCTGTCTGTGTGTAGCATTACACTTATTGAAGCTTTATGATTATTCATACAAGTAGCTTTGTATAAACAGCCAATCAGCTTGGAGTATTTTAAGCTGTTGCTGATTCCACCCATAAACTATAGATGTTGAAAGTACGCACAATCATACAGTACTAAACGGTCCATATCAGATGTTATCTAGTCTACGAAAAACATGTTGTTGAAAAATCGGACTGCTGCCCATTCAGTTCAATGTAAAAGGTCTATTTACCTCAATGAACTGATTGCGTGTAACTGATCGAAAGAATGCGTGCTTTACAGTTTATTTTGATATTTTAATCAGGTTGTTTGTGTAAATTTGTTTGGGGGAATACAACTGTCTATGTCATGATTGCCGAAAAGATTGCTAAAATAGAAATATATATGCCTAAAATAAATGATATATTTTTTATCGGCAAGCCACGAGAAGAAAAACATTTGATTTACCTCAATTTACCCATGCCTACATCTGATTGCAGGAAATGGTGCTCTTACTGTAACTACCATGTATCTTGAAAAAAAAAATATTGGTGTGTTTGCATAAATTTGGATCTAATGATAAATCAAATGTACAGGTTAAATGGGACGTGCATATTATGTCTTTTTGAGAAAATGGAAATTTTCAAAAAAATTAGTACACAACTTATAGCAGAGTAGCTCGCAAGTGACGTCACAAAACAAGGAATTCGAAAATTTGTACAACTCTGTTATCCTTTTTTTTTTGTCAAACCTTCAATAATTTGTTTATTTCATATTTCTGCTTTGATTACAACCAACTCATCTTCAGGTTGAAAACTTTCACTTTAACATGAATTAAAATCCCATATTATAAACAGACATTTCAATACAAACATGTATGTACAATTGAACATAAAGAACAAGAAGATCATACTTACTGATGTACAATTTCTATTTCTAGAACATTCTTCTATGAGACTACTGCTACTGTTCGTATGGAGCGTTGATGATGTGAACTGTAGTGGAGGAAATCAGAAGAAAAAAACAACGGTAAATCAAAACTGTCATGATACAAATGCACTAACACTGTGAACATGGTCTTCTGTTATTCAGACAAAATGTCATAGGGCCCCTTTCAGATTTTGTCCGCGTTAACAAAAGACCATGTTCATAGGATCACTGGCCTGAAAGCTCAGTGATCAACAAAGCATGTTAGACAGTCAGATTTGTATAGTTGGTATCATCTATCATTTCATCACATTCCAAGAACTAATCTTGATATAGGAACAGCAAAATATAAAACCAAAGACTTAATAAACACTTAAAGAGGTACTCCCGTCCAGAGAAAAAAGTCTTAATAGAAGTCGTCATATTTAAGAAACAGAGCAAGCCGAGATGGAGGAAAATCAGACCATAAGCCATTTTCGTAACATATTCAAAACTACCCCCCTGACTGCGTATTAATGCATTATTACATTCACCTGTACTAAAAAAATCACTTTTGATGGATGGAACACACTCTGAATCTATTATTTGCTGCTAATTGGACAAACCTCAGACAAGCTTTGGGCCTTCCATTAATAATGCACTGTTAGAACGTAAATAAAATTTCCATAAATTTCGGAAATGTTATGTTTTAATCTGACGATTTTGTATCCTGGGATGGTCAGGAGAGTGTGGTATCTTATACACACTTTCCTGATATTATCTTTCATGCTTTAATAACGTACATTTCATCGGAGGAACTGATTTTCTCATGTTTTTACCCATTTTTATTGATTGATCTACATGAACTGTACTGGAGTTCCCCTTCAATATCAACTAACATTGATGTTTTGTATGTAAATCTTTGAGGTACACATGTAAATGTATAGCATGCAAATTTACAAACAACAATAAATGGATCACATCAAAATGCTGTATTTGCACATAAAGCATTATTGTTAGGGTGAATAATCAAAGGCAGTGAGCAGGTAGAATAGTTGTCCTACTTTGGACAAGAGCTCCATTTCAATTTCTTGTGTGAAACAATCCTAATTTTTCAAGGGCATCAACAAGGACATTCTCGGAATGGTGGACAATTATGATTGTACGCTCCCACCCCCCCCCCCCCCCCTTTATATCTACCTGTAAGTGAGTCTCTCTCTAAATCCTCCTTACTGTCTCACACTTTTTTTACCAACTCTCTCTTTCTCACACACACACACACACACACTCTCAGACACACACTCTCCCCCCCCCCCCCCTCTCTCTCTCTCTCTCTCTCTCTCTCTCTCTCTCTCTCTCTCTTGTGTCCATCCGCTCTCTTAATTCTATAGCTCTTTTCCATAGACAGTTTGATGGGCACAGAACAAATCCCCTCTGAAAAGGCCTTCTCAACAAGGGGCCTTGAATGGTAAGGACTCATGTGGACGCATAGTGCATGCATGCCACTGAGCGCAAATCCCCAAGTGGACCCATCTACCTCCCCCCCCCCCCCTCCACTCTCTCTCTCTCTCTCTCTCTCTCTCTCTCTCTCTCTCTCTCTCTCTCTCTCTCTCTCTCTCTCTTCTCTATCTCTCTTTCTCACTCTCTCTTCAAAAAGGGGGAAAATGAATGCAAAGAAACAGTAGAATTTCCAGTGTGCGATAGCTTACTTTACTGAATTACTGGCCTACTCTAAGGTAATCTACTTAGTGCATCCTTCAAGTGTTAAGCCATCATGTGACCGGTGTGGGCCAATGGGGAGCCTGGGAGCTGACGTAACCCCAAAGCTTCTTTGCAGCGCTGCTGCCATTGTCAACAGGCGGAGGGGAACTTAACTATTGTCACCTCTGGGGTTATCAGTAGTGGTCTTGGGGAGAGAGAGAGGGACAGGCATGTCCAGAGAAGATCTTAAGTCTTGTCACTTCTTTCTTTAAGATGCAAAGCCTCTTTTCTCCATCCCTGTGGGATGTCAGTACCAGGACGTTCCGTAAAATGCTCTTCTTTTGAACTCTCTCACCCAGACCCCCAATTCCCGTTCCCCCTTTGGCTGGCCCCTCACTATACCAATAGCAGAATCTACACATGACCTACAAATCGATACCTGAACACTACCAATTACCGGTAACAAACTCCACATTCATATTTGTCAAAGATGCTGTACAATAAAAGACCACATGCCCTGCACCGCACAGCGTTCATACAAACATGTGCAAATTGTGAATCGTACCAAGAAAAGAAGAAAAAGGAAAAATTTGGCATGGGCAAGATTCTTAGCAGATTCTCCCATGTACACTCTTCAATACTCTCCTTAACTCTAATCAAAGCGAGTGATACCTTGCCACAAAAGGGGTACTTGACAGTGCTTCTCTGGTAACTATTGTGCATACATCATACATGAATATATCCATAAGGCAGTCCATCATTACGACGAAGAACAATCCTTCAGTGTTGCCTTGTGTGCCTCCACAGAGTAATTCTACTGGTACCACGGATGCCCGCAGACATCCATAAGGTTTGTCAATGGTATTGATAGAACAATATCCATATAAATATATATATATTTTGATTACATTCACACACGAAAAGGAAATGTTCCCTTCACAATTCCACCTCAAGAGGACAATATGGCAAAGTATCAGGATATCTTCATTTTCTCTTTTTTTTTCAGTAATTCCACAAAAAAGGGAAAAGGGGGTTCAAAGATAAAGTGGGCCACACCAATAGCTGTAAGTACATGTAGGTCAAAGAAAACAAAGCATATGGCATATTTTGAACTACAATGTAAACTGCTGCTAAAAAAGCAGATCAACATTTTTCTTGAATCCCTTTTATTTTAGGGGGTTGGAGGGGGAGGTAATCTGAAATTAGTTTTGTCAGACTTTATATGGCCCATTTCAATGGGCATTGCAACATTGTAACTGAATGAACAGCACGCATGAAAAATGGGACAGACTACAAGTTGTGTGCCCGTGGCTGTACATGTATGCAGTGACAAAGATTGTGCACTTGTTCTGCAAGAAAAATGGGGACACGAGAACCAATCCTTTGATGTATTCAGTAAAGTTTCTTCAACTTGATTCTAACACATCAATCAATGTTTTGTTGCACACCTTGTTCCCTTCCTTGCCAACCGGCTTGGACCCCTGCTCGATTCCGAATTCATTCGCGAGCGGCGGCTGGCTTCCAGTAGCGCAGTCTTTCCTCTTCAATTCGTTCCATTCTCGGCCAGATAAAGATTGTGCCTCTCTGGCGGAGGAAGATTGTGCAGGTTGGCAAGATACACATTGAAATTGAATTGAATAGAATATGATTTAGCTGCCCCCATTTGGGGCTTTCTACCTCTCCCATTGTAATCTGCACTGCATTCACTATGCTATTCACAGGGACTTTTCCTGCATTCTAAAAGATTTCAGCAGGGATTAAGACTTTTTTTCAGATTGGGGGAGGGGGGGGGGGGCTAATCACAATTCCTCTTCCCTTACAGTGCATCTCTCTTTCTGCCTTCTTCTTCTTTTTCTCTCTTTCATTCATTCTTTTCTCTCTCTAGCTATCTCTTACTCTTTTCTTTCTATGGTGGTCTCTCTTTCTCTCCCATTTTCTCTCTTCCTCTTTTCCCTTCCTCGCTGTTTCTTTAGATTTTCTCTTTCACTGTCTGTCTCTTTCTCCCCGTCTATCTTTTCCAGATCTCTCTTTTTCTGTTTTCTCTTTCGCTGTCAGTCTTTCGCTCCGTTTCTCTTTTCTCTGTCTCTACTCTCTCACAATGTCTCTCTCTTTCCATTTCTTTCTTTCTCTCACTGATTCTCTTTTCTCTGTCTCAGTCCGTCTCTCTATTTCTTCCCTCGCAATGTCTCTCTCTTTCCAATTCTTTCTCTCTCTCTCTTTCTGCTTCTCTTTTCTCTGTCTCTGTCTCTCCCCTGCAATCTCTCTCTCTCTCTCTCTCTCTCCTTCTCTCTCTCTCTTTTCCTCTCCCTCTCTTCTACCCCTCTCTTCCATCAAACCATTGTAATGGCCTGTGAACTTCATGCTCCGCTCTCATCAATTGTGCGAACTATTGAGGGAGCAAATACAGCTAAAAAGCAATACAGTTGCCTTTTCAAACAGACTGCTGATGATTTCTCCCCCTCTCGGTTCTTTCTCTCCCCGTTTTCTTCAATGCAGTCTAAATAGATGTTTCAGCCTCTTCTTATTTAAAGCAACAAAGAGTATTCACGGGCTCTGCTTTGTCATCCATCACGGCTATGCAATTTAATTCAGCGCATTTCTGCCAACATCTATCAAAATTCACACTGGAATAGAGGCACATTGTGATGGTTCCTACACCCTAGGGCATTCCTCCGTATAGCTTTTCCTCTCCTCAGAGTTCCCCCTCGCTGCGTGCATGCCAGCCTTTGCGCCCCTAAGGCCCGATTCTTGACTCTTTCCACATTTTAGACCCTTTTTAACCCCTATTATAAGTCCTACAAAAGTTTAGGGTTCTGAGAGAGAGAAAGAGAATGACGAGAGAGGGGGGGGGGGAGGGTTGATGATTTTTTTTTTTCATTTTCATTGACGCAGCACTGAGTAAGACCCATACATTGTACAAGTACAATTTTCAATTGACTAATGATGGAGTCACTAGTGGAAGAGTTTTGCACAGACTGCGTACATAAATCACAATATAAAGTTAAATGTGCAATCAACTTCTGAAAATATATGTTCAATGCAGACACATCAAGATCAAACAGAAATCAATCAATGAATAAAATATGAGCTTGTAAAGATAGGGGTGGGGGGGGGGGGTGGGGGAGAGAAAATGTACCCACTGAAATATGTGTTGCGAAAAGGCATGCCCCTGCTGATTAAATTATCTACTTATGAATTGTCTGTATGTCAATACCATAAGCGTAGTTTCTTCTTTACAAAATTAAAATTAATTACATCATTTCAACTCTAGATTTGAAGTACACTGTACATTTGTAAAATCTGAATTTGCAAATAGTGACAACACTGGATAATAGCATGGGCCATTCTTGAATCAAAATCTTTGGAAAAATAGCCACAAGTTGAAAAAAAGAAGTGAATTGCCCACCTTCTTGCCACCCAATGATGGAGCTTATGAGCCTCCACGCTACTAGACTATGAATCTGAATATATTCCCAATGGGACTTTGGTCTGATGAGGGCAGGCCACAAATAACACTCTATATCTGTTCTAGAAATACTATTCAAGATGAACATTAAAAGGAGAATGTCCCTATCAAATAACATTCAAGCCAACATTGCAGAAAAACAGGGTTGCAGTAGTTTGTGACCCAAATTGTGTGATATTTTCTAATTTCTTGGATCAGAAATATCGTGCTCCACCAGGAAAAAAAATCAAAATTTTGGGGGTCTACTTTTTGAGCATATTGGCCATTTGGCTACAATTTTACATGATGTTCATTGGAATTTCGGGGGCTCTTTAAACATTTTTCAGGGATCATTTAAGCATTTCAGGGGCAAAATTGCCCCTAGCCCATGTTTATTTTAAACTGTGCTGCACCATGTGTTTCGCGATTTTCCTATCATCATGACCGGGACTATAATTGCTGATGAAATCCTGAATGCAGCCTGCACCTAACCCTTTCAGTCCCATAGGCAATAAACTGTGTTGTAACTCGCATAGGACTATTGATGGATTGGTACTATGGGAGGTAACCCGCTCCGTCCCATAGACCACAAACTACGTTGTAATTCGCATGGAACTCTATCAATGGGTTGTTACTGAGGTTAACCTGCTCAGTCCCACAGGCAAAAAATTGTGTTGTAATTGGCATGACACTATGACTGGTTGGTACTGAGCAGGTTAATGAGTGCTAAACCAAACGGCATGCTTGGGTGACCAACTAAAATATTATGTGGGAGGAGAAAAGCAAATAAATTACACAGTGCCATGAGGGACGTATAATGCTGATAAGAAAGAGGGTATCATTGCAATTAATTGCGTGCGAAGAAAAAAAAAATGCCCTGCGAGTGAAGATTTAAAAGTAATAAATCATGCTTCATAGACGCTCTGGTTCAAGGACTATCGTAAAAGCGACTTTTATCACTCTGTACATTGTACCCCCCATTGAAATACACCTGTGAGCTCTGATTAAGGGTCTAGGGCCAATTAGGGGGGAAGGGGGGGGGGGGGGGTACATGGGTAGTACGCATTAATGATATCATTATGATTACACTGCAAATAAATGTTGGCTTACACCTACATACCCAGTAATCAAGATCACATGCTCAATATTCTCATCCCAATAAATAAATGACACGCATAAACTACAAATTCAAAATGTTCAATAAAAGCCTTTGAAATATGAACTCCGCACATTTAGCTCACATTAAAAGAAGACAAATTCTTAAACCACAAGTGACAACAAACATCCTACAGGTATTATAGTTCTTATCAATGCACCAAACACCTTGACTCATGATGCCCTTGATTGTGTTTTACATTTACATGTATTTGGTAATATTCTGTAGTATCACGTACTACATTTAACGTTGGAGCATAAAGGATGTGCTTACACCCATCATTCAGAATCGCTGGTTACAAACGCTCAATTGAAACGCTGATTCTCGAACCGGTTGTTAATATCCACAGAGATTGAACATTGTGAGTCGGTTGACGATATCATGTGTCCTATGCTGGGCTGCAAAAATAAAACTACGATGTATGTAACATCCGTCCAGATCATAGTCATGTTATGATCCCCAATGAAGCAAAAACAATTAAATTAAACATGCCAAAACTTAATATAGCCCTCTGCTGGTATCATAAAGTTGTTAAAAATAACTGAAGTTAATGCCCAATAAAATTATATTTCTAAGAAGTAGAAGTAAAGTACATGGGACCTTAATGATGAATTCAAAATCACATCAAATTGCGCCTTGTAAACAATTTTGTCTATCATTATGCATCAAAGTACCAGGATTCTTTTCATGAGCAAAAAAGAAGAAGGAATAAGGAAAGAAGTGGAGTAGAAATACATGAGGAAAGAAAAAAGCTAGAGTACGACCAAAAATAGGATCAAGAATGAGAAGAGGATGCCTAGAACAAACACTCGTTTCTATTTTCTCTCCGTACAATGACACAGCCTAAACTTTGGCTGGAACTTCATCGATCATCACATTCCTTTCAGAGAGCATTTGTATGAAAAATTGTTATTGATCTTTATCATCTTAAGCTCCATGTATGATTTATCACCAGATACAGAATCGTAAAGCCGGGCACTAAATGCTAAATACTCCATTCAACAACATCGCTAAATGAGGTTCTTGACTGAAACCATCAAGAGAACAATACTAAAGGTACAATGCATGTTGGCAGCGATGAACTTTTTATCACATTTATACTAATCCGTCTGTAATTGGTTTCATGTAAAATCACAGCGGGGGTTGATCAAGGGGACAATATCACAGGTGCGTTTCATTCTTCACATCGCTCAAATTAGAGCACAGTCTATGTGCTTCAAACTACTTATAATACAAAATCATAACTTAATAACTCTGCTGGCCCTCCACTTCATGAATTATGCACTCACTTATACATGATTTTGTGGGTTGAAGACAAATATCTGCTATTCTATTTCAACAGATTGATCAATCTTAATTCATATGGCAAATTACAGCAGAGAGGGGGAGAAAGGGAGCAAGAAGGAGGGAGAGAGAGAGAGAGAGAGAGAGAAAGAGGAGAGAGAGAGAGAGAGAGAGAGAGAGAGAGAGAGAAAGAGGCAAGAGAGAGAGAGAGAGAGAGAGAGAGAGAGAGAGAGAGAGAGTGGGGGAGAAAAGGAGTTGATGAACATACGCTATGGTGTAAATGAAGGCCTCTGATAAATCTAACACACTGTACAGTGTATATGTGCCTCTTTAACAGGGGTTTGCATTACCTGAAAAGAGACACAATAAAAGAATCTGTACAAAGTCTATGTACGGACCACAGAATCTGTAGGAGGAATTGTCACATATTCTCTACAGTGAGTTTGAAATGGGATTCTAATGTCTAACACGAGGAACATGTCAACCTTGATAGCAGATTCCATGGGGCTGACTGACTGACTGAACGAAGGAAGGAATGAACGAACAAAACAGAGAATAGGGTATAGGCCTGGGAGCTATGCGCAGTGAATGCCTTCAGGAGAGCTAGGGGGATACACCCAACCTACAAGAGGGCTTGTGAATGATTGAAAGAGTGAGTGATTGAATGAATGAATGAATGAATGAAGGATTGAACAGTGGAGGGCATAGGCCTGGGAGCCATTCTCAGTGAATGCCTTCAGGAGAGCTAGGGGGATACACCCAACCTTTAAGGGGTCTCAAGGAACGAAGGAACAACTGACCGAAGGAATGAAGGAGCGACTGAAAGAAAGAACGAGAAGTGGAGCGCCGCTGGCATGACAGGCAGAACAAAGGCCGTCTCCACCTGGGTCAGGATTTCTTTGGAAGTCGGGTTTTGTAAAAAGGCAACCCTCTGTGGTCCCGTAAAGAAGAGGGGAACGAGGGGCTGGCGTGGAGTACCACGGTACAATAATGTGTGCCCTACTCCACAGAGCTCCGGTAAAAGTCTCTACACACAATCCATGCATGCATTACCTGTTGCAAAAAAAAGAAAAAGAAATGTGTCACTAGGACGGGGTTTTAATACACAATCACTGCATGGCTGGAGAAACACAGAGACTGTGCTGTAAATGTAGCTATTTCACGCAGAAGTCATTTCAAACAAAACCGTCAAAAACCACGAAGAATTGGGAGTTAATGGAATTGCCAAATCCAATTTCAATTCACAGGGGTGACTTACTTACGTTTTTACATTTTTTCATACACTTTACGTGTATTGTGTGTGGGGGCCAGTATGGGTTGTGGATCTCTAATGCAAACTTTGTCAAGAATATTATTAAGTTGCATGCAAACCCATAACTATGCATGAAGCTGCTTTTTTATTCAAAAGTGATCTCAGAGTATACAAACTAGCAATTACCGTAATCTTTTAATTATACACAAGTCTCACCAAACTAGTTCTCGCTACACTCTTAAAAATGTTGCCGAACAGAGTGGATAGAGACCTTCGACACTTTGCAGTCTCTCTACAAAATTCATGGATGGGCTGGTACGTACAAGCGGAAAGCGGAACAGTATCATATTAGAGATATTATTTGGTCTAAATTGTACATTCTTCCCTGACTACAGCATGTTTTATGGGGAAGGACGTTTTGAAAGCTACTTTGGTGTGACGCAGGATTGAGTTACATGCTTCCAGAAACATGTTTTAAAACCAGAGGTAAAATCTCCACATTACCATGGGGGCATACTTTGTTTATCAAATCAATAAATTTTAAATACTAAATACCAAAGAGGTTAACCTCTTCAGTACCATTCATGTACATGTAGATGCATATTTTATGCAGAAAATCGTTTAGTTTTTAGTAGCTTGGTACCAAATAGGTTAACCCCCTCAGTACCAGGTGGATATTTCATGAAAAAAATCAATGGATTTTAAATAGCTCGGTATCAAAGAGGTTAACCATTGAAGGTGCAGGACTACTGCACAAAGTATGCAACAGGAAACCAATTTTTAAACTGGGGGTCATCCATGCTCAGCAAAGTAGGGACAGGGACCTTTAAGTTTGCATGCTTACTCTCCAAACATTGGACCACAAAGTGAAGGTCAAGATACAGCCTACATGGTAATGTTGTACAGGTCTCTCTCTCTCTCTCCCCCTCTCTCTATCTCTCTCTCTCTCTCTCTCTCTCTGTCTCTCTCTCTCTGTCTCTCTCTATCTATTTTACTCCCTCTCTTTCTCTCTCTCTCTCTTTATCGTTCCCTCTCTCAAACTCTCTCTCTCTATCTGTCTCTCTCTATCTGTCTGTCTGCCTCTGTCTCATTCTCTCTCTCTCTCTCTCTCTCTCTCTCTCTCTCTCTCTCTCTCTCACCCTTTCTCTTCCGCTCTCCCTCTCTCTATCGCTCTCTTTCTCTCTCTCTCTCTCTCTCTCTCTTTCTTCCTTCATCTCTCTCTGTTTCTGTGCTCCTCTCTTCCCCCCTTCCTCTCTCTATCTCTCTAAAAGTTTCTACATCAGTTCGAAGCTGACAAAATAGCTGACAAAATAGCAAACTAGATATTCTGATGATTCCATCCCGGAGATAAGCCCAGAGTTGAGAATCGTGTCTTCATCACACAGAAACAAGCAAATATCACGTTTTTTGCACGCCCACACCGGAGCTGATAATCTGCCAGCTGCTGCTCCTACGTGTAGGAGTTTTAAGACTTGGGCTACATGAAAATAATTGATCTGATGAATATGCACCACCACAAAATAGCTTGCTACTTTGCTGCTGAGCCCGATATATTTGGGAGGAAATGTCCTGACCAAAGAGATTGCCACTAAGGGGCTCATGACAATGCAAATAGCAGGGCATGTTGTGATTTGGCTGGCTGACCCGCTCACGAAGAAGCTGGCTTTTTTGCTACTTCGAGCTGATGAAGACGGCCCAGCCCTGGCCCTTCTATGCAGCCTGGCAGGATGACAGCTTCCAGAATTTACAAGCTGAGTGACGCAAGGCAACCGTCGCCCGTCTGATACATGTTTGGCATAACTTGATTGATGCGCTTTCAGTCTCAGATAATGAGATAGTTGTCATAATACACAGTGGATAATTTGCTGGCTTGGCTGACAACTTCAGATGCTCCAAAGGTGCTGTTTTGTTTTACTAGGGTCCAACTCTTAAAGGGATGATTCACCCTAAATTATTTTGATTTCAATAAAAGGAGACACATTAAAGAAACATATTAGTGAAGGTTTGACGAAAATCAGTCAAAGGAAAACAATGTTATTTGATTTTAAATTTTTGATTTTGTGACGTCATGTGCGAGGTGCTCTCCCATACAGTATGTTGTATACTAATCTTTAGATAAATTGCCTTTGTTATGTTCTCTGGTAAAAGAATACATTCTTTTCACAATGATATGCGTGTCAAAACATGGGTCTAATGATATATCAAAAGCACAGGTGAAATGGTAAATATCCTTTTGAGAAAATGGACATTTTCCCCAAAAAATTGTACATGGGAGAGCACACCTCGCATGTGACATCACAAAATCAAAACTTTAAAATCAAATAACTTTCTTTTCCTTTCACCGATTTTCGTCAAACCTTCACTTAGACGTTTCTTTCATGTATCTCCATGTATTGAAACCAAAATAAATCCAGGGTGAACCATCCCTTTAACTACAAACCAGCTGGGGAGGCAGTCATTCCAATTAGTTCCTCCCAAGATCAGCCAAGGGGTCAACTACATTTCCAATTACTTCCAATTGCACTGCCTGCTTCCTCAATCAAATTATGCAGAGTCTGCTTACTGATGAGAGACTTTACTTGTAGGTCTTTTCAGATCTTAAGAAAAAAAATGTGCACAAAAATGTTTAACGCCCCACCCTGGTATGGTCTAAATTAAATTATTGTATGGGGCGATCCCAACAACGTCCAACAATATACATGTACACTATGTGCCAATTCCTTTGAGCTGTAGTGTACATAGATAATGAATGATAGCATGTACAAATGCCTATTAATTAAATAATTGTTTGAAACACTTTTGTAATATGCTTCATATCGTACGGTATACTTCATGTGCATGTACAGTGGGTTTGGTATGGTCTTAATCCTACAGAACAAAGCACACTGTACATTACAAATGAAATCTTTACTCAATTTGACCCATTCTTCAGAAAAAAAAAAGAGAAAAAGATGAGAACAGTTTGACGATGGCAAGCTCGATACATACATTGCATTTAAGAGCAAAGTACACTGAATGTTACACATGAAATCTTTACTCAAATCAACCTATTCTTTAGGGGAAAAAATGCTGAGAACAGTTTGAAAATGGCAAGCTTGATACATCCACAGCGTTATATCTAACAGAGCAAAGTCACCATAGAAGCATGTTGACTTTTCCCGCCGTGCAATGCCTCAATTGATAACTGACAAGATTTTTAGCTGTACTTTCTATGCAATGCACACCACTTAAAGAGGCAAAATGTTGTTGGCTTGTTGACTCAACCCTTCAGATACAATGTCAAAGTACAAGACGCTTCCTTCCTTAATGTTTCCAAGCTCCAAGCTGTTTGGAGCCAGGGAAAAAAATATATTCAAAATTTTCGGGGACTTCTTTTTTATCACATTCACCATTTGGCTATAATTTGACATTGTGTCTATGGGTATTTGGAGGGCTCTTTTTAGCATTTTGGGGGCAAAATCACCCCGAGCCCCAGTGTATTTTTTCCCTTTTTGAGCTGATACATGTGCAGCATGCAATTTGACTTTGAACTCAATTTTGTCCTTTTGGAAGCAGTGCTTCTTTCTTTATTTGTCCTTTCCAAAAGATATTCAGAACTACACAATGCTACTAGTACTGTAAATGTGTCTACAGAGCTCGTGTACATGTACATATCATAAATATGTCAGGAGACGAACATACTTTAATTTATGACAAAAACAAGCCTTCAAATTATGAAAATACTGAAATGATAGCAGAGGAAATGCATTACAAAAACAAAAATATTTTGTATTGATCAATACAGGATGCAAAAATTCTGGAAAACATATTAAAATATACAAACAATGAAACAACATATGAAAAGAATCTGGTAGTAATACACAAAAAATGAAAATTGCATCTACATAAATCCCAGCTCTTCTTTCTGTTTTTTAAAACCTTATTAACTTTGGTAATGCATCACTTCTTTCATTAATTTCAAACTTGCCCCAAACCATTTTCTTTTATCTCCCGCGTGCTGTTTTCATCAATAACATGCTTTTTGATCAAGGGACTCATGAAAAGGCAAATTGTTTCATGCATAAACAGAGCCATAAAAAGAAAAACAATGCAGCTAAACTAAAAAAAATCTGAAATAGATCCACTTGTTTGCCTGTTACGTCTGTTTGTTTCTAGCTCTGCTCCATGGGGACTTACATTTATTATTTCACATTTCGCTGAGATGGATGATAAGCAGGTCTTTCATCATATTTTTGTCAATCACAATTTTTTATTCATTGCAACATAAATTCACATTTAGCACAGGGCTCCACATCGACCACAAGTTTTTTTTCTTAAGAGAGTTTGGACATCATTTTTTAGGTTTTGTGTAAAGGGCTCCCTGACTCCTGTTGAATTATTTTACTGGAATAGAATTCTGATTCTGTACCCATGTTTACCAGCCAATTGTAGGTGTCAAGCCCTGTAAAATATAATGTAACCCAATAAATTAATTTAGAGCAAAGGTAGGGTATGTTAAGTTCAAGTATTTGTATCACAAGTGATCACAACAAAAAGCAAATTTTAATAACAGAATTTCTAATGCACAAGTGAAGTAGAAAAAAAAACTGCAAATTGTAGTTGAAAATGCAAACAAGTTGATGACTAAAAAAGCTATGAAACAACAGACCCCTGAAGAGTGTTGCAAATATGAAAAACAATTTTTTTTATATAAACAAGTTAACACATTTTCAACATGCATTAATATGCAAAAACAAAACGTTTAGCATTTTTTAAACATTCATTAGCTGACATTCTTTGTCAAGCACATTAGTTAGTGGACCAATTTTGCCAAATGTACAACCTGATAGTACCTGAATATAACCATTTATTTTAATTTTTATTCTAAATACCTGTATCAATTGCAACTGAGCATCATTTTGCGGGTTCACTGACAGAACAACCAACTTATCATGCTCTCTTCCAAAAACACACAGCTTTGTAATGGTAAATGTAAATTGTTTTAAACATCACTCCCACTTTCTACACAGGCAGTATTTAAGTGCAATACTACTTGATTCAAGGATTATGTTATATTACAGTCCGGTGAGGTGTTGTCAATTAGAACTTTTATTTATTGCAACACAAATTCACATTTAAACAATAATTGAAAACAAGCATTAATCTGTGAGTTAAAGAGTTACTAAGTAAGAAAAATAGGTGTTAATTTTTCATTAGAATTGGTTTTTATGAGACAGAATCACCAAGATACAAATTAAAAATTCTTTTAACCATTCTGTAATAATAATTTCAAAAAGTTCTTTTTTTTTTCTGAATTCCACCTCAATAAGCCCTGCCCCTAAAAAGTCACTTCGAAGCAATACTGGGAACACGCGACCTGTGATGTATGAGCAGTAAGGGGAAAGTTGCTCTTATACGGGTAATTTTAAGTTGTTTTAAACATCATTTCCATTTTTTTTTTTTTTTACATAGGCAGCATTTAAATCTTCCCATGCCATGTGGGTCTTTGTTTCACCAGTAATATGCATAAATCACGTCGAGCAGCGTTTTATGTGGCAATACTTCAAATCAAGTGTGTCCCACTAGGCTTAAATGATTGAGATGGTATGCACCAGTGTCAACAGACAATTCCATTTATCCAAACATGAACATCAAACTCTGACGATTTACATATACATGTAGACTCTGGGCAGGCGCAAGTCTCTTGACAAAGACTCAATAATTTAATGGCGTTGCGTGTATGTAGTTACAGAATACAGCATTGAAAAAAGAACTAACTGCCCTGGTCTACTGTACTCTAAAAGACATATAAAGGCTTTTCCCACCCACACATATGCTATGCATTATAATTCTATGTTGGGGCCATGCATGACTATACACATTTACAAAAGCCACAAAATTATCAGCCAAGCATTGCCACTAAAGTAAAGTAATGATTCTTTCTTCACGCACTGGGACACTGGTTCGTGTATGGTCTACAAGGCACATGTGGGGAGACAAACTGCCTAGGCTTTTGTAGATTTTGAGACATCAAACCGCAAGTTGAATCATTGCACGCAAGCCACTAATATTTTCACTTTAAATCTACTGTATAGAATTCAACTGTAGAATGTCCTAATGTACACTGTAGATGAATATCAACAATTCAAGAGAATATTCAGTGTATTATACTACGTACAGTACAGAAACTTCACAACTGCTGTTCTCAAATAAATGTATGTTTGGCAACTTTATATGGTATTACCAAAGTATTAATCAAAAGTCTTCAAACACTTCTGCAGAATAAAATGCAGAAATTTGTACTGTACATGTATACCAACTCTTTGAGTGCTTTGATGCATTGTGGCACATTTAATACACACAAATCTTATACAACAGCATTTTGCTCAGCACACACAGGAGAAAGGAAACCCCTTTTCCCATACACCTGTAACCGTACTCTAGCCATGGCCCCGTCTTATAAAGAGTTGCGAATGATCTGAATTGATCGCAAGTCCAATCCTCTATCCCTGATATGTACGGATTTACTATTGATTCAATCGCAAGTCTGATCCCCTATCTAGAATATGGTGCAGAGTTACGATTGATACTTCATTCGTAGGTTAAGTTGCAATCAAGCGCAGATTTTTATAAGACGGGGGCCCTGGTATCAGTTATGATATAAGCACGGTAGGGGAATGAAGTCTTGAAAGGGATTTGTTCTCCTTCTATAGATCTACCTGTACATGACTGTACACCATGCTGTATACACAGGCCAAAGTGTTGAGTACCCTAGGCAAACAAGGGAAGAAAGGGAGCAAGATTGCAACTTGACTGAAAAATTTATGTGAATGGGAGAAAGAAGAAGGAACTTAGCCTTGGTGGCAGGCAGTCTCAGATGATCATTTTCTGGTTTGCTCACAAGCCTTTCTGAACTGTTTCTATGCCAGATAAAATGCTGCTCTAGTAAGAGATTTGTATGTACATTGTATTACTGCTGCTAGTCAATATGCACATGGCTCCTACAGAGGCCGAATGTCAATTGTAAAGAATTGGTAGAATATTACCACCCCTGAAGGATTTCAACAATTTGCCAATGCGCTTGATGCGTGTAACACTAACTTTCTTATAGCGAAAATTATAAAAACAAATGACAATTTGCCACACCAGAGGATACCCCTCCCCCACAACCCGACAGTTTCTTTTTAAATAAATTCATCAGATATGTGGACTGATTTAAAAGTGAGAAATGTCAAATTATAAAATCATGAACATACATGTAGTAAATGTACCGGACATCGCAAGAAAACAAAACCTTGAATGCTATGCTATGGGATTCCTCACAATTACACACATGCCAAAAAAAAAATGTCTGGCACAGAGGCTAGTGGGATGAAGCATAGGTCACATGACTTAACGAAGAGCAGAGTACAAATTTAATCTGTTGTTCAAATACGGCCTGTACAGAAGGGTCAATGCATAGCACACAATCCCACACCTTTGGCTCAACCTGGGGGCTCCAGACCCCAGCATGCTCGCACAAGTACACTACAGCTCAAAGGAATTGGCATAGGGAAAGGAAAAGGGAAGAAAGGGAAGGAGCCGCAGTTTTAAACCACGGTATATTTTGACCAGTTCAGCATGAAACACAATGCTTTAGCTTAAAAAGCAACATGTTTCATGCTGAACTGGGGAGGGGGAGAGTGGTGAGATAGGGGAGAGAGGGGAGAGAGGGGAAGAGAGGGGGAGAGAGGGGAAAGGGGGCAATTTTTAAGCATGGTTGTAAAAAAATATATTTTAGGCCTTAAAAATTGTGCTATTCTACTCTCTTATTTTTATACACAAACAACATTTTCAGGTGGCTTTCATCACAAATATCAATTTGTGAGCCAGACAATATGTATTGCTCAAATGTGTGTACATGTTGTTTGTGCAAAAGTACATACCGGTATACATCTGTCAATGTGTTAACATTAAATGTATTTTAATGCAGGTATGCAGCACATGGTGTTTGCCAAGAGAGCCTATTAATTCTTTATCCACCATGCTTTTTTGCACAAGTAGCACATGTAAGCAAATCCTACAGCGGAGCGGTTAATATGGTATGCTAAGAGTTAAGGAGGGACAGACTACAAGAGCAAGGACACTCGGTTTGAAAGGAGGAGAAGAGCTAAAAATATTCACACTGTTCTCACTGAAGTGGAATAAAGGACCAATGCACAGATTTAATCAGAGGGATTCTATCGTGATTTGCTAATTTTAACATCAGGTACGAGTGAATTGCACATAAAGTATGCATCCGCCAACAACACATATGCACATTTGCATGTAAGCATGGAAGAAAAACATTTTGGGGCCGCACAATGTGCTTTGAGAAATTCACAAAAATAAAACCCTCACAAAAATACAGCTTATTTCCCGTTCATTCTTCGTATACTTTGTACTGGTATTAGTGGCATTCATCCTGCATACAAACTATATCTAGGATATGCTAATTCAGTCAGTATTTACAGCTGTTTCTGCAAAATATATCTAATCTTGCCCTCATAAAGTTTGTGATGAGTTTTGTCAGCAAAAAATCTGTGTCTCTTGGTGAATAGAATCCTGCCAAAATGCCAAAAATTGCAAACACATGAATGAAAAGAAGACCGGAAAAAAAAATGTATACTATAAAACTATAAAAGTATATTCTTTCCAGACTGTAGACAAATTATTAATTTGAATTTAAAGAAAGACCAGCAAGATAAGGCTTACAGCATTTACATGCCAATGATGAGATTAGATTCACTATCTTTTTCACATAGTCTTCCACAGTGACATTGAAGAGAACTTTTTGTACACGTACTGTAAGTGTACATATGAACTACATGTAAATGTACAGGACAAATTGTGCTCACTTTTAAAGATAACATAATGCAGAGTTGTACATATATGGGCAATAAACTGTCAAATAACATTTTTCTATGTAACAACCCTGCCTTTTGTGGAAAGGAGTGGGGGTAACAAACCACCTGTTTGTTAGGGACAGAAGTAGATGGAGGCGCATATAGAGTGAAGCCTCCATCCCCTTTCTAAGGGTTGGCACTTGAAGATGAACAAACTACCAATGTAATTGAAATAGTAATACTCCCGCTGATACCCTAAATATGTGAGTAATGCAATCTACATATCTGAAACAACATGGGTGTATGAGAAGGAGGGGGGGGGGGAGTGGAGCACCTGAACCATCTGCTAAAGCTTTGCTTAAACTTAAATGCAAGGACAGCCACCATAACAATAGCGGCAAAGAACACATCATCGGTACATTCATTATTCATGACAATAGGAATGTGGTCGCAATCCCAATGTGGATCCATCTTTTAAGCGTGCACACCTTGCCTATTATGAGGCCCCCCTACAATGGCTAATGAAAGCCCCTGCAATAATACCTTCTACCAATTGACATTTGTGGCTCTGGTATTTCAACCTCTTCTTTTCTTCTCCACAATGCTGCCCAAACATTGTTCAACTGTGGGGAAGAATCAATAAGAGGCTGAATGGCGAAACAGGACCATCCCATTTCGATATCTACATGTAATCTGGGAGGCATCAAATGTGATGAAATGATAGCTACAGAGAAATAATTCTATCAATGACATTTTTGTTGTCGCTTACATCATATTATATGTACTTCTACATGTACAATCATGTTATGAATAAATGAAATCTATGTTCATCTCTGCCTCCTACATGTATACTCCGGGCAAGGATACCACATTAGGCCCGTTCACACACACCGGAAATCGAAATTACAATCGCGATCCAAATTTCGATTTTTTTTTTCGACCGTTCATACACAGGGAAAAATCGCACTTCCCAGCAAGGAAAGAACGATCAGTGGCCAAATTGAGCATGCGCGAAACTTGCATGACCGAAGACTGACCCCGCTGTCCCAATAGAGTTTCGCCCGCGCGCGATTCAAAGAGACGCTTGGCAAAATAATCGCGATTATTCTGAAAAATCGCACTAATAGTGCGAGTTGGATCGCGATTAGGATCACGGTAATTAGTGCGATTTTTCTGTCCACACTGGAAAAAATTTCGAAATTCTGATCGCGATTAGAAAATCGATTTTTAAATCGCACTTTTTCCCTTGTGTGTGAACGGGCCCATTGAGTCTGAGGTCACAATGTCAGAGAGGAACAGCTTTAAAATCTTTCACTACTTACTATACAGACAACAGCTCTGAAAATTATCCTTCAAAGGTGTACAAAAACTACAAAGTAGGTGTACATGTACCTATGACATTGTCACAATGTCTCCTGCATCGCAGGGGAAAAAAAGAGATGGTCGTAAATGTCATTTCAACCCAATATCTCATAGGAAAGAAGATGAGTTGGGATGTCTTTTCAGATAATTACATCATTGTATGTCACTGTTTGACTCTGAACCTATCAAATGCGCAACTGTCACATTTTTGTATGAGTTATGGACATAAATATACGCTTTTGTCAGATACAGGAGGAAGTATGGACTAGTGACAAAATACAGGTTGATTTAGCCTCTGTAAATGATAAGGTGCCCATTTAAAAATTGTTTTTCCCTCAGGGTAAAATGCAAAATAAAGTTCATGTTTGTTTCATCAGACTTGAAAAGTAAACTCTGCAAATATATTACCCCTTCTCGACATCCATACATTCACCTCTGTTCAAAATGTACAACTGTTGCATTTTTGCATTAGTTCTAAACATAAATAATAAGGAACACAATTTGGTCTGATAATAATGGAAGGTCAACTGACAGGGACTGCTAGGACAAACTAGGACCTTGTATGATATTTGACTTTAGGCAAGACAGATGAAACTGCTCTTAAAACTGTCTTTGACTGGATATCTTTATGTACTTACTTCCACCCTATGAACATACAAGTTACATGTACACTTCAGCTCAAGGGAATTGGCATCTAGGGAAAAGGAAAGGGAAGAAAGGGAAGGAGATGCAGTTATAAGCTGTGGCATATTTGTCCAGTTCAGCATAAAACAATATGCTCTTTAGGCTAAAGCATTGTGTTTCATGCTGAAGTGGACAAAATATACCGCGGTTTAAAACTGCAGCTCCTTCCCTTTCCCTATGCCAATTCCTTTGAGCTGTACTGTAGGCCTACAGCGTGTTGAACACTGGCAACTACAGTGTATGTATTTGATAATAACTTACTACAAGCTACTATCTAGAGTTCAGGAAAACCATGTTGTGTCAATTCAACATTAGTTAACATCTTTAAATCATGTCTGAAAAATATAAAATTGTGTAAATTCCATGGAAAATTAAAGAATATAAGAACTGGAAACTGACTCTGAGCGGAATTCTATTGATCACTAGAGTTGGAGTACGCTTTGGACGGGTTTTGTGACTTTATGCAAATGAGCTACCCTGTCACATTAGGTTTAGTTTGAACTTGGAAGACTGGCAAATGCTGCGTTGTGGCTTTCGTTACAGTGCTAGTCAGCTAGCTACCAATGATGAGGATAACAAGATAAGTTTACATATTACTTTCACATGTATGGATATCATGCAGCAGGAATTCATCTAGAATTGCATTCATTTTCCTAATGTGATTCATAAATGTTAACAGAAAAACCGATCGAAATCTGAAGATTAATATTAACATTACTGCTTACCATTTAAAGAGTGCTTACAACTTGCATCAGTCTGCATAAGTACATTTTCTAACATTTGGATTTGCAGCAGAAATGTTCATCTTGACGGCATCCTTCAATCTCCCACATAAAACAAACTAGTTCACAAAAATTTGGAAACATGGGGATTGTTCTTTTTCATCCAATCATTTAATGTTCTTTTTGGCATATTGCATCACAAAATATACAAATTTGTTCTGAAGCATCAAAAAATTTAAAACCAATTCCTAGCTCTTAAACGAGGGTCTTGAAATAAGAAAGTATTTGACATGTTGGCATATTGTTTTACACAAAAAATTGTTTTTCACAAAATCCCTACCTAAAATTTATAGCATGATCAATGAAGCATCCGATTCCATGTTAGTATCTGACAAGTAGAAAACTATTACTTTCCCTTCCTTTTGCATTTATAAATTGTAGAATGAAAGAGTGGCATTGTCATTAATTGCGAGAAAGTTATGTTAAATAGAGCATAGAGCTCTACTTGCTAAAAAGAACAAAAACGGCTTGGCTGTTAACTGTTAAGTATTATAACAGCTCACCAAGCCAGGTTTTTTTTCTCTACTATAGGCCTGTAGATTCTAATTGTAGAAAATTAAATCAAAGTTGTGGTAAACTCGATAAGAATTATTTCATTTTTTACAAGTTGTAAATGAGCAACTTCACACAACATAAACAAGTCAAGCATCTCAAGTCAAGTGATCTTGCTCCACACAACAGGTGCAGTACCAATCAATAGATAAATTGCAGATATTCAGCTCAGCTAGTGCATAAACCACCCAAAACCATTTCATCTCAAGGCATGTACGATGCACTGTACATTGTGTATATTTTAAACGTAACGTCGGTCGTAGTTCGTACATGTACATTGTGTAGTTCAGAACTAATGATGTTTTAGTAAGAATTTTGTATACTCACATGTGCACTAAGGCACGTCGAGAGACACCGCGCGGTGATAACGTTTCCATCGCCCAAAACGGGCATCATCATCATAAATGTCCATATTATCGGCAGCAGTGTTCTCCCAAATTCAAAAGTCCTCCTCCACATTATAATCATCCTTGGTGGACCAAAGCTAGTTTGGCCGCTGCTGCCTCCTCGTCGAAAGCGTTCCAGTTACGTCCAATGTCGATCTCGAGTATATATTCCACAACATGTCTTGGCATGGGTCGGTGTGATGGCTTCCCCTTACGTTGCACGGCACCACTGAAATGATACCGCTATCATTATGGCCCGCACCACGCACCTCAAATGCAACCAGCTTAGAATTATCGGCGCATATCGCATAGCCATGCATCGTCGGCTGGCTCTAGCCGATCTGAATGGACCGAACTCACTGAATCAGATAGCGGTTTCGCGATTATAATTGGACGAGTTCATTATTTTGAGGGGGGCTATACTTCACTATTTTGTATATTCAGCACTATACAATCTCACAGCTTGGTATATTTGTATAATATCTAGACAAATGTAGCCAACAATATCTCATATAAAATCTGTATTGGCAATAAAATAAAGTGTATTATATCATATTTAGTAATTTAAGGTATTTATGCTCTATGATTTCAACACATTTAAATAAAAGGTACCTAATAAGAATGGAATCATCTCAAGCTTGTCCATAATCCTCTCTCCCACTACGTCTTTACAGCCGCAGTTCACAGCATAGCTTTTCATACGTTTACCAGAGAGTAAACTGTAAATCCACAAAGAATTCCATAGGGCATTGTGTTGGGCTCTTTCGCAATGCAAAGCCAAAGCTTCTTCCCTTGATCCTTTAATAATACAGCGAAAGATGAAGTACTGATATATTCAGATAGGACAGCAATTCGGAGGGGAAGGCAGAAAAGAGGGGGAGGGGGCTATTTTGGGGCCGCGGGGGTGCGTTCCCCCCACTTATGAAAACAGTCGATAATTATCGCTGATAAACCGCACTTCCCAGACGTTTCTACGGCTTCAAATCAAAGTCATCGCAACGCTCCCGGTTCAGTTCATGGAATCAATTAGTGTGTGCACGACGTAACACTCCAACCACATACATAAGGGCTTGCAATAGACACGATTTAATTAGCCATTACCGGGACACTTGCTGCATACAAACTTCCAAAAAAAAAAAAAAAAAACTAGAGAAAAGAACGACATCCTTCCAAAAGGTAGATTATCGGAACCTTTTATCATCGCGGTACAAATCTTTAATCCGATAGGTCAATACAACGCGTTTTCTCCCTCCCTCTGGGTATATCGTTCAGAGAAAGATCGATGTGTCGATTCGTCGACTATGGCACGATTGCTCTGTTCTCAATCTCCCCCCCCCCTCTCTTTCTGTCTATCTATTTCGTGCATCCCCCCATTTCTCTCTGTCTGTCTCTTTATCTTTTCTCGTTCATGATCTATTCCCTTATCTTTCTGCCTGTTTCTCTATCTCGTTCATGATCTTTCCCCCTCTCTATCTAGTTCATTCCCACTTCCTTTTTCTCTGCCTGTCTCTAAATCGTTCATTTATATTTCCTCTCTCTTTCTGGCTACCTTTCTCACTCATTATCTACCCCCCCCCCCTCTCTCTCTCTCTCTCTCTCTCTCTCTCTCTCTTTCTCTCTCTCACTCTCTCTCTCTCTCTCTCTCCCTTATGTCTCTCTCTATCTCGTTCATTCGATAAACTCATTCCTGTCTCTTTATCAAGTTCATTTTTATTTGATTTCTCCACTCATTCTATCCGCTCTTTCTCGTTCATTTTATATATATTCTCTCTTTCTGGCTTCCTATCTCGGTCATCCCCCCCCCCCCCCCTCTCTCTCTCTCTCTCTATCTCGTCCATCCCCTATTTTCATTATATTCCTGTCTCTTTATCTTGTTCATTTTTATATATTCCCCACTCTTTCTGCCTCCTATCTCTCTTTCTCTCTCTCTCTCTCTCTCTCTCTCTCTCTTTCTCTCTCTCTTTCTCTCTCGCTCTCTCTTATCAAATCGCAAAATTAATTCATAGGAACTCAAGCTTTAAACGAGTGTTTCTTCCGCACGAAATACATTTTCCCGTCAAATATTCCCATTCCTGATACGTTGATAGGAATAATACAGCGCTATTATAGCCACTTGCTCTATGAATACAATGTCATGACTATAAACAATTCAGCAGAAAATATCATTTTACTTTCATGACAATGGAATGCAAACAAAATCAAATGTGGGAGTGTTAAGTTTATATGCATAAAACATTCATGCATAACTACTTTAGCCCTAGAATGGTGTATGCATTTTTCACAGTTAGTGCATTGTGTGTGTGTGTGTGTGTGTGTGTGTGTGTGTGTGTGTGTGTGTGTGTGTGTGTGTGTGTGTGTGTGTGTGTGTGTGTGTGTGTGTGTGTGTGTGTGTGTGTATGTGTGTATGTGTGCATGCGTGTGTTGCTTTTGATATGAAAAGCCCCTCAAAGGTGTAAGGAGGGATAACCGCTCTTTTCCCCTTCTCCTTTTCTTCACCTTCTTGTAACATCAATAATTTGCAGCACATTCCTCAACTTGAAGAAGATCCAATGCACTCAACATTTACAACCTAACATACCAAAATGTAATTTACGATAACTGAATATCCAATTACTACTACTGGAATGTATAGCGTGCAACAAGAAGAGCTGCTGAACTTTCAGATCTACGAGTTGAAGCAAGACAACAAATAATCAGTTTATTATATGTGCAATCTATATGCATGATAAATTCAAATGTCTTACAATTCTACCTTGCGTAACACTGAACTGTTAAATATTAAGATGCGTTTTTCACATACATGTACATGCATTTTGATATCTGCGTAGACTGCTTGATGCGGTCGTCAAACATCGTGAATGTAGTTCAGCTTGATACTTACATTGGCTTGGCGGCGGTTCTGGTATACCATGGTCGAAGCTTAAGAGGGCGCTATTCTATGCGGAGCCGTATAGAGAGAGGCTCTGGAATTATGTCGCCTCTGAGTGAAACCAACATCACTTGATCGATGGTGAAACCGCACACAATGTACATGTAGTTTGTATATCTTCCCATGAATGCATTCTTACAGGATTCAAGATTCAATTCATTTTCTACAACAACAAAAAAAATATATTGGAAACGTTCAATGTAACAAAATATGAATGAACACAATTCATTTATAGAAACATTTATTTTTCTGTGGAGGGGTCTAAAAAGAAGCAAGGCTTGCTTGGACCCAATATGAAAATATTTGAATTTATGACCTGTCTAAAAGTATTTACAAATAATAATAACAACAACAACAACAACAATTTATTTGTAATTATACATAGTACAGTCTATAACATTAATGCTAATTTAAAAAAAGAAAGACTATGAACATTAACTACTATCAAATAATTTTCAATTAAATGTATTTAGAAGGAAAATCGAGTAGCTATGATAATTTAATGGTGAATATACAAACATAAAATATGATTGGCTCTGATAGCTGGAATGATCTTGACACAATTCAAAGTATACTAATGATACCAATTCATTTTTGCGTGTACTAATCAACCCGGATTACTCAAAACAATATTAAACTTGATCTTGTGCCGATGAGGCATGTGTAATAAGTGTTATTCTCAATTATTTGCGTTTGTCATAATATGTTTGAAACGTGAGCGCTATATATGCTCTCATCCTGTATTCAAGACGTCACTTCTCTTTATGAATTACTGTAAGCCTGACCCTAAGCCTGACCCTAACCCTATCCCTAACCCTAAACCAGCTGGCAGACTGAATATTCATGTTATTAATTAAGATAAGTGACGTCATGTTTGCAGAATGGAAGCATATAATAGTGCTTACCGTTTGAAAATGATAACATGTTCCACGGACATAAAAGAAAAAACACACATTTACTTGAGGGCGTTTGCATCATCGAAGGAACAGCCTTTCAATACCCGGATGATCGTGTTCTCTGGAGAATGGACTTATCTCGCTAATATTCGGAACTTGATCAGGTTAACACTGAAATAAGACGACGAGCTCTAAAGAACAGCATGCGACTACCATTAACAGAAACTCAGACGAGAAACGGGATGTAGTAGTGTAAGATGTAAAGTGGAGATATATGCTTCCGCTAACATGCACACTTTCAGAATGACCAAGACAAGTGTCTTGACGAAATTAGCCAAAACAACAACTTGCGATCAATGACGTAGAATTTTCGCAACAGACCGTTTTCGAAATGCATTCACAACTTTCTCCCTAATTACGTAATAACGGGTTACGACATTCACCGGTATCTCACGATTCAGTTTCAATCATTGATGACATGCATTCTGAATCTACAGCAGTTTGTGCTACTCGGACAAACACCGGACAAGTTTTGGGGTTACCATTAGTAACATGTTTTTCTAACGACGTACATACTAAGTGAATATATATGGTCTATTGAGATAATGTATAACGTATAGTTTGTAGCATGTTAAAGGGATAGTACACCCTAAAAACGTTCGTTAATAAAAGCAGAAACGTGAAAAACTATATTAGTAAGTGAAGGTTTGATGAAAATCCGTCTAAGGATAAGAAAGTTAGAAACTTAGGACAAGCTTTTGGGTAACCATTGACGTATTGTTCTAGTGGTGTGAATAACAATTTTCCATACATAACGAGAATTGTCAATTGAGATAAACGTAGCAAGTTTCGAATTCTTTGTAGCAATTAAGTTATGTGCCACTCTTTACAACTTTTTCGGACATCTCCGCACATGAAATCGAGGTTGTTTCCATGGAAGGTGAAACACTCAATAAACCATTTACAAGATATTTGTAAGGAAAAATGATTGCCCAATGTGCGATATGGAGGCATTTCGCTGACATGTTTTCAACAGTATTCTCGATTTATAAAAAAAAATAAACAATATACAACCGTAATCTGAAATTCACAGAATCGTATCATTATACGATGTTCTACTACTGCACATACACTTCAGTACATGAAGTGGTTCTGAAATCTTCTGCGCATACGGAATATAATTCCTCTAAATGCATCCAAAATCTTGTTTGGCGGCGGATCTCCCTCGATCAAAGAGCCAAACGCGTAAAATATTCCATTGTGTAATCAATGCACGCGACTGCTGTAGGAACAAATTACACTTCGTGCTGACTCCATTCCTTACACCTCTCTGGTATCACCAGAACCTAGTTACAGAGTTGAATACGTTTGACACGACACAACCCATTCCCCGCCGCCCCCCACCCCCACCCGCCCCCAGATATCAAATTAAGATAAGAAAAAGACATACAGACATATGAATATGCTTTATTCATCCAAATCGTTCGCCTGATATATGTCAACAGTTGTCTAACTGGCCCAGGTATGTACATCATCGGGATCATTACGATACAACATTTCACAACACTGACGTAATTCCTTCTCCATCCAATTTAAAACATATCCTCTTCTCGAAGCTGTTGATGAATTTATGTTCAACAAGTCGATGTCATAATTGATAATGAGAGATTTATGTCGATGGAATCAAAGATTTTTTAGAGGGACGGCTATGACGTCTTGTTGTATGGGCTATCACCACGTTGGGTGGAGTGGTTATCAAGAGTTTTCCGTCACCAATTAATTAGTTTCGTTTTCAGATATGGGCATGTCTTTCAAGGTGGTTAAAACGAAATAAGATCAGGGCCGGATCACTATTAAATGCGCACTTGTATTTAATTGGGGGGGGGGGGGGGGGACTGCAGCAACAACATGATCATCATCATCATTGTCGCAGTCATAGTCGTTATCAACAATAATCAATCACCATCATCATCAATAACAACAACACCGACCTTCATCATCGCAACACTATAGCCTACTTTACTACTTCTACTACTACTACTACGACTACTACTACTACTACTACTACTACTACTACTACTACTACTACTACTACCACTACTACTACTACTACCACTACTACTTCTACTACCACTACTACTTCTACTACTACTACTACTACTACTACTACTACTACTACTACTACTACTACTACTACTACTACTACTACTACTACTACTACCACTACTACTACTACTACTACTACTACTACTACTACTACTACTACTACTACTACTACTACTACTACTACTACTACTACTACTACTACTACTACTACTGCTATTACTACT
>OZ022590.1:10502204-10598836 GCA_963669155.1 Arbacia lixula | reverse complement strand
TACTACTACTACTACTACTACTACTACTACTACTACTACTACTACTACTACTACTACTACTACTGCTGCTACTACTACTACTACTACTACTACCACTAGTTCTACTACCACTACTACTACTGCTACTACTACTACTACTACTACTACTACTACTACTACCACTAGTTCTACTACCACTACTACTTCTTCTACTACTACTACTACTACTACTACTACTACTACTACTACTACTACTACTACTACTACTAATACTACTACTGCTGCTGCTACAACTACTACTACTCTTTTTACTACTATATTATTATTGCTACCACCACTTTTACATCTACTCTTACTTTAATAATGGTAACTTATACTTCTACTCACCTATACCTGCCGGATATTGTGCCTTCCTCCCAGTCTTCTATTCTTTATACTTTTCCATCTTTTCATTCGTTTCTTCTCCCTTTATTTTTCATCCATTCCCCGTATATTTTACTTCTTGTCTCTCCCCTCCCCCCATCTTATCGCCATTTACCTCTCACCCTTTCCCCTTATCCTTATATTTCAGTATTTTTCCTAATTCCATCTTCCCTTTACTGGCAGCTGTTTTGAGCTATCTCCAATTGTACCGTGTATGCCTGCGCTTGTAAATCGTTCACACAAATCAAGTGTTGAAAAATTGAATTAATTGTGTTTCTATTTACTCTGTATGAGTTCAGTTTGATTATGATTGTGTCATTCTGCTGCGTTGTCACAGTAAAGTATATATTTTTCTTTAATATGTTCATAACTTTTGTTTGATTACTTTGTTTGATATATGAAGCATCGGAAAATAGAGTATCCCAACTGCTGACGTGACTTCCCTGGGAAAAGAAAACAATAAATAGAAAATACATAAATAAAAACAATAAAGCCGAAAAGGAAAATATGGGAGTATAGCCTGTCAATAATATATCTGTTTTGATCAAAACCAAACAACTCTTCAATGTTAGTAAGGATGGTAGAAAAAGAGGACCCCTAGACAGGAGTGAAAAGAGTGGATAGAGATCTATGACAATGAACCTGTGACATACAGTGGGTATACGGTGTATACGGGGTATGAATGAATTGTGGGTGGTGATGGAATTTCTCTCTGCACACAATACCCGTCATGAAAGGAATGGTGTTCAAAAGCGTGGAACTAATTGTCATGATCATAGCAATTATAAACATTTCTAGATAAAGTGTGTGTGTGTGAGAGAGAGGGGGTGGAGAAGGAGGGGGAAAGAGAGAGAGAGAGAAGAAGGAGAGAGACAGAGAGACAGAGAGAGAGAGAGAGAGAGAGAGAGAGAGAGAGAGTAATTGGGGGGGGGGGTGGAGGGGAAGAGGGAGACCGAGAGAGAGGGTGATAGATGGGAGAAGGGGTAAGGAGGAGGAGGAGGGGGAAGAGGGAGACAGAGAGAAAGAGATGGGGGTAGATGGTAATGGGGGTAAGGAGGAGGAGGAGGACGAGGAGGAGGAGGAAGAGAGAGAGAGAGAGAGAGAGAGAGAGAGAGAGAGAGAGAGAGGAATGACAAACAAATTCGACCACGCCCAGACGCGTGGTACGCCTCCGCCTTCATGCACAAACACTAAGTTATTATCACAGTCCTTCATAGTAACATCACTTCCTTGACCGAAATGTTATTTCACTTTTGACCATTGACCATTATCCATGACATAGAACCTTACCTTTGACATATATTTCCCATACAATCAATAAAATGTTTTGCCTCATTTAGCACATTTGTATCAACTTTGATTGAATTCTTTCAACTATTTCTTTATTAATTAATTGTCCTGTCGAATATTATCGCTATTCCAGGTTTGATAACATTCGGTCTGCTAGTTCATGAGTAAAAGTCTAGGGATTCTGACTTTGACCTTTGACCGATCCAACCCCAAATCTAATCAGCTAATTGACATGTCATGTATTATCATTGCAATCAAAAATGGTTTATCGAGTAATCGCGTTATGAGGAAGTACTTGAATTTGATACTTGTCCGATCTGGCCCCAATTCTCATCAGTTTATTTTCTTGCTAAAAACATCATGAAAATTTATCGTTGTCCCAAGTTTTACGAAATTTTGAAAAATATATTCCGTAAATTAGGTCCCAAATGGACAGATGGACGTATGGAAAGTCGAACGGAGAAATCAAAAACATATTGCTATCCATCACTTCATCATGGAGACATCGCGAAAGGAAGAAAGAGGCATTTTAAATATTTGTATGATTATTTCTTTCTAAAATCATCATTATTACTGTTATTACTATCTTTAAATATTTTGTTTATTTCTATTAGTTTGTACATCTATATATTTGGTTATAATGTGTGTCAGTGTGTGTGTGTGTGTGTGTGTGTGTGTGTGTGTGTGTGTGTGTGTGTGTGCGTTTGTGTAGTGGTGTTGGTTGGGGGTGTGAGTTGCGTGCAGTGGTAATTAATAATAATAAAAGGAAGAATCGAGTCTAAACTTCATAATAGAGCAGTATTGTGTTTATATGGCATAGACACGCTTACGAAAATGCCCCGACAGCGTCCATGAGAAATGCACTTTGCGTATATGATATGCATGATAAGATATATCACACTTATTTTCAATTCTTAATATTGAGCACAACATAAACGTCCTTGTGGTCGGTCGGAAGGGAGAAATTGCGTCTGGAAAAACAATGTTCTCTTCCATCCTATGAGTCTGAGATGATTGTTTACAGTTCTCGGAAATCTGAGGAGCCTGGATTCTATTTAGCGGGGATTAATGATAATGGCACCCTATAAAAAAACCTGCGAGAAACTTTGAATTCATTCATGAATATTATTTTCCCATGCAACGCGTCAGCACGAATGAGTGGATGGACAAACAACGGCAGAACAATGGTGGGGAGAACAAATACTGCGATGCTAACATCGCTGACTGGCGTTGTGATCATGATGTATGGTTTCAATAGAAACTCGCCAAAACGAGTCGGGAGTGGCCTTTGATTATTGTTGGGAGGGGGAGATGATTTTATTTTGATTTATTTTTGACTCCCATTGAGTCTCGAAGACTATATATTGTTACGGAGCATGCGCATGAGTAACCCCGCCCGCCAGCTCTATGAATGAAACGCACAAATATTTTTCTCACTGACTGAAAACTTCAGCATAATATTTTGATCTATAGTACGACTATCATATCGAATTTGCTCTGTCCTTGTATCTTCAAATTTGATGGAATTCTACCCGGAAAACGAAAACATAAAAATAGACCTTAAAAAGGTTTGTTTTGATGGTCTTTCGTTTCATGTTTACAAATTTCATTCATTTTTTCGGCGTAGAGTGAACCCTGCTGCTAAACAGGTTAATTCCACTATTTACAAGAAAATATTTTTGTTTACGTCAGCAAACTCTTAATCTGCAAAGCTGATATATCAAACGAAATAAAATGATTGTTAATCATACATTTTGATATCGGGCAAACAAACGTGTTTTCTTCATACTAAGACACTCAGTTTTAGTCTATTGGATTAAAAACAACATTGACTTTCGACAAATAAAAAGTGGGGACATCGATTTACGAAAAAATATATATTTCCTCTTTGCATGCTCCTTGGAAAACAAGAAATGACCGCAGGCAGTCTCAGAAGAGAAAGAAGAGGAATACTGCCCATCTCTGACTAAAGGAAGAAACCAACAAAAGATAATTTTCTCGTAAATGAGCAAATTGAGTCTCTCACTTGCATTGGCATCAGTGCAACACCACATCAGGTTAGATTGAATATCTCGCATGCAAGATGAATATTTCTTGTCCAGATTTTGGCCGTATATAGGGAATGTTGGGTACAATCTAAGAATACCAATAACCAAGATTTGAGTGATTTGTCACTTGCTTCCTTTTGTCAGAGTAGGGCAGAATGCTGTCTCTCATATCTCTCATCGAATTGTAGAGGTGTACTTTGCAACACCCGAACGTGCAACACTCATCATGTCATCAATTACTAAAATTCCTCACCTATTCATGACATTCCCTATTCTATTTCTATTTTCATGACATGTACCTTTCTAAAGCAAAGATGATCATTGTGATTTTGGTTTCAAACTTAGCAACACCTTAAGAAGAAGTATACATTATGATCTTGAAACGGCACATTCCATTCTATCGTAAAATAAAATAATTCAATCATTCGGAGCAATAATCATGCCAATATGAAGGAAAGTCGTGCGTGAACAAAAATCAGCGTAGTGTTACCAATTTGAAGATGTTTCACCTCAATATACTTTGAAAAAATCAATACAAAGGTGAAACATTAAACAATATCGTAAAATTTGAAAAATCGCAAACTGTACAACTTGAACAAAAGAAAACCGACGGAGGAACATGAAACTCTCCTATTGGGTTTTGCATTTTTTTCTTTCTCACCATGTGCATCAACCGGATATGTTCTGCTTCAACGCTCTGCCTGTTATCAATCAATAATCTATTGGCGTGA
Organism: Arbacia lixula; assembly: GCA_963669155.1. NCBI lineage: Eukaryota > Metazoa > Echinodermata > Echinoidea > Arbacioida > Arbaciidae > Arbacia > Arbacia lixula. The sequence continues at coordinate 10,594,365 of OZ022590.1, read as the reverse complement.
TTTCATGTTTGAAAAATGATTTTAAAAATAAATCATACATCCTGAATTATGTTAGAGAGTTGATTGGCAGTCCGGGATGAGCGGGGTGGGTGATACTCCTCATCACCATGATAACCCAACCCCCATGCACATCCTCATTTAAATAGCTTTAGCAGACTCCTCCACGCTCGGTTACCGCCATGTCACTGTACATCGTAAAATTAGTGTTCATGAACAAAATTTATAGAGTGCAAAAGTGGTGTCTCGATTATGAGCATGTTGTCAAGACAACTGGTTCTAAACAAAATCACTACAGTGAAGGGTCTACCGGTCCGATGTTGTATAGCGGGCTAGTGTCGGGCACCATGAAAGAAATATATTAATGAAGGTGTGATGGAAATCCGTCAAAGGATGAGAAAGTTTAATACGATTGTTTGAAGTTTTTATTTCGTGACGTCCCGTGTGAGATGCTCTCTCATTATGTTGTGTGCAACTTTTTTTTTAAATGTCGATTTTCTCAAGGGGATATGCAAAATAATATCTGTGCATTATATACATCTAACAAAAAGACACATTTTACACACATACCTCTATGAAAAAAAAAACAGAAAAGGAGCGATTTATGGAATCGCACGTGACGTCATAAAATTAAACTCTTTTATCATTTGCTGGATTTTCATCAAACCTTCACAAATATGTTTCTTTTATGTTTCTGCGATTATTGAAACCAACTTAACTTCGCGTGGATAAACCATCGCACAAAGGGGAGCTCGACCGAGTGTATATCTGGGCCCCGTGTTGCACAAAACTTACCATTGATGGCAACTTCTATGAAAACCTTGAATTTGATTGGCTGTTGAGCAATGTTACCACAGTAGTTCCCATTGATGACAGAGTTACCATGAATGATAAGTTTTATGCAACGGGGCCCTGAACTCGAAGGACTGTTACCATAGCAACTAATGTGTTCTCGATCTTCGCGACTCCTTCTTCGACCCCACTGTAGCCATATTTCCAGACAATCGGCAAGGTATAGGTACGACAAACCGGCGGCTTATACGATAAGCCTAATTGGTTTTGCTTCAAACACTGACCAAGATACTGATCTAATCGCGTCTAGCAAAGCCATACATGTCTGAACATGTCATTGTTTGCTTCGAGAAACCTTTTGTCATTATTCATCCATTGTTTATATCATGCGCGTTTTACAAAGCTGTAGCCCGCCGCCCAATATCGGCCCCTCGTCATGTTCCTAGCAGGAACAAACCCGTGAAGCCACTCAGTCACTATAGTCAGTCCGTCAGTCAATTAGTCAGTCCGCTAGTCCGTCAGTCAGTCAGTCCATCTCTCGTCCAGTGGCATTTCGCAATGGAAATTAAAAATATTTCATTATACTTAAAAAAAAAAACATTTACAAGAATTCGGTGCAACCAAAAAGAACACACACACACACACACATACACATTTTTTTTTTTCCATATTCTTTATTTGATTTCATTCCCATGATAAAATAAACAATTTCACTTTATAACATACAATAACAAATACATAAACGTAATATTTCTATTGATACACACACACATACACACACACACACACACACACACACACACACACACACACACACACACACACACACACACACACACACACACACACATTGATGATATTATCATAACCATATACTTCAAACTGTGGACCATTGTATGGTTATGTTTATGTACAAAAGCAATGAAGAGTGTACACAAATTTATGTCGAGGGCAAAAAAGTTCCCATGCTCTAATCTAGTCGAAAGATGACGCTATACCACTTTAATTACCATACTGTGATTGATACAGATAGTGATTGATCACGATGTTTAAAGAAATGAATACAATATCCCTTTGAACGAGGTTTGGTTCCTCCATTCAATATTCATGTATGGCAGTTGCTTTAAAGGCATACGAATTTGTGTCCTGTCCACCTGGATTTTAAAATAGGTCATGCATATTCCCCAAACATACGTGCAGTTCAGCTTGCGCTGATAAACTTGTAGTTTTGGCACGAAATGCCTGTTATGTATAATAGTTAATGAGGTCTAGCAAATACGAAATTTGATATTTTTCTACATGAAAATACTAGTTTAGGCGCGGCTAAGTACATCATTCATGCTACTTTTCTAAAAGAAAATATCTTAAAGTAACTTTTCTAGGAACTTTCTACTGAAATATCATGCGGGACAGTATGAAATCGAGACTTAATGTTACGTTTGGAGCAGTTTTACTTCATTGTAACAATATTATTCGATTACATCTTTAATGATGCATTGTAAGTATTTAATGTTACATCTGCGCAAGCATCTGGGTGAGTATTTTTTTTGTACTTATTTGCCAAATTATTTTGCAGATCCTATTTATATGCGTCAAATCCAGGAAAAAAATCATTAGAGAATCGGAGGCCTCGAAAGCTGATGAGAAAATCTTTGTAATGCATTCTTGTGTGACTAGAAGAAGAGTACAATGAATATGCATTAATCAAAGGCCTGATTGTACTCCATGTAACGTCAACACCCTTGGACTGTTGGTTAATGATTTAATTTCACCACTGACACCTCTTGAAGTCACTCCTTCCCTACAGATACAGAATACTATATATTTTATTCAATCCAAAATCATGGAAATTTGCTTTCCACCAGCACAATAATATTATAATACTATACACATGTAGCGATATCATAAACACATAAACAATGAGTTGAACAACATATTTAAACATGGTTGGAATTCTCCTGTATAATTAAATGTTATGTATTATATATTACATAGTAATTGCAGACTGAAAATCATTAACTGCAGAATTGAGTTCATAGTATTAGTTTCTTTCTTTCTCATTCTATTCCTAATATAATGAGATATGTTATATATGCTTTGTATATTCGTCAATTCTAATACATTATTATACAAGATAAATACAAGATACTTTGCTCCAAAATTCATGCGAGTGAATATGAATATCGCTTACTACACTTTAAATATTCTAACAAATTGTGCTCGTGTAGAAAACTGTGTCCAGCACGTGTTCTTGATACTTGATTCATGTAAAATATATTAGCAAATTAAACATTTGAGGTCATTATCAGTAAAGGAAAATAAACGGTTGCTCAAAGAAACCTTTAAAATGTAAACAAAGTAGGGTCCCCGTATTTAAGAGCCACTTCAAAATATGTACTTGTAGTGTATGTTAATGCCACATTAGCGTCTACGATTAAACATTATATGTCTACATTGCTCATTTAACTTTTAGAGATTGTTTCATGTTCTCGCAAGCTCAACTCTACTACAACGGAAATCAACGGTTTTAACTTCGGAATCTAGTCACCCCAAGGTGTCTTTCCCTATAAAAGGGTCGGGGAGAGTGACCCCTCTCCACATCTCCTTCTCATACCCTATATGGTCAGGGGGCGGGAGGGGTGGGGTGGTGACCCCCCTCCACTCGACCTGCCGCACAGTGAATATGTGTTTTTTTTTTTTTTTGGGGGGGGGGGGGCGGGGTGGGGGGGGGTGGGGGCGAGACCCCGTTAGTGATAATACGTCACACCTGAAGGTCCATTATCGTGAGGTGGACAGAGAGTACCATGAGAAGCAAAATATAGACAGAAAGATAAAAACGGGAAGAACTTTTGTTTTCTCTGTCCTCATGCATTTCTGTCTCTGAACATAATACTCAAAACAGAGAGAAACATCAAAAAGAAAGAGAAAAGAAGGAACAAGGAAATAAATTTAACAAAAAAAAAAAAATGATGAGGAGAAAACAGATTCGGATAGGGAAATTTGAACGAAGGAAGTACAACCTAATTTATGTTTTCAAATGGACACAACTTTACACAAAACTCTATGCGTCAGTAAAGTAATTACGTCAGTGCAGCCTGACAGACAATCTTTCTGAACTGATAGCGTTTCCAGGTTACACCTTTCAATTTTCAGCGCCTGCTCGATCACCTCAGTCGACTTGGGTTAGTTTACCAACCTTACGACAACAATACAAAGTGACTCCACCCATTTAATCTATGCTGCCAATTTGGAGTTTAAAACTTGAATATTTCATGTATTATCCTTATTTTTTAACTTTAAAAAGTTATGCAAAATAGTATTAAATTATTAAAAATATTATTTTGAGAATATATTTAGCGTACAACATAAAAACAGAATATTACAATGCAATAAAATTGAATATGTTTGACCTGTTACTCCGCAAAGTGGGTAGAAGTTGCAAGTATACAAGAACTCAGAAAACGTCAAATGCAATGTATGGGACCGTAATGACTCGAGCGCAGTGAGCAGTTTTGTACACATTCTGTATAAGCAGTTGGAAACTGCAAGCGGCTCTCGGACTGGCCCGAGTTGATACTAAAACTGTATTTACGGGAAAAGAAGGTGAGTCATGAAAAATAAGTTGTAGCTTTGAACAAATATGCCTTTTAATGGGTAATATTTTACAAGTGTATAATGTTTTGCTGCAAAATGTTATTTGTATATTTTGAACCGAGTTAACCGAGTGTGTCGATCGACTTACTTTGACTCTCTGATGACTGTTATTGACATTATTTGAGTTGACGTGTGTTGTTCTCAATTGACAAATGTCGGGATCTGCAGATCAGTTCATTGAAAATACAAAAGTGTGCATTAAGAATTTAGGTGGACTTGGAGGCGTGCAAGCTTACAATTATTTTAGTTTAAATTGCACAATCTCCATCAATCGAAATTGTAGGGCCCTACAAAAAAACAGCAACTATCAATCTATGTCTGATTCCTGTTGACATTGCTATGGCATTGCCGCATTAGCATCAATAAATCCAAGTTAGATCTAGTTTACTGTCCATTTATTGATTTGTTATATATTTATGCTACGCCTGAGTCAAACCAGATTTTTTTTAAAACTTGAAATTAGGAACTTCACCTTTAACTTTAGCGGTACATTGCACTGTACCTTCCTGTTCGCCCGTTTCAAAATTTTCAGGGACTCAAGTTTGGAATGAGTGCAGTCTGAACATTCCCATTAGAAGGTTGATTTTTGATAATGTAGGGCATATGGTAATTGCATTTGTGCAATAAAATATATTCTGTACTGTAGATAAAAGGCTCCTTTTCATTCACAACTTTTGTAACACTGTTATAAATTGATACATGTATAATTTTCATAGCATTTTTTTTTGAACAAATTACCTTGTAGATTTGAGGAATTTGACATTTTTGTGTGAAATTGAGAAGGGCAAGTCTTAAGGTACTGGTATTTAGCAATCACTGTCCTACACAGTATACAAAACAAGTCAAACACTGAAAAAAAAGGAGATACAAATGAAGATTTCTATCATCTTACATCAAGTTGAATCAGACTTAGCTGAAACTCTGTTTACAAATAAGGAATAAGTCTGATATATAAGTTTGATAACATGTCTCGGGCCTCTCGGCTATCTTTAATCATGTTTATACAATTTTTTAAAAGATGCCATCGATCTCCTACTGTCATATATCTCATGTTTCCTGTAATATTTGCTTTTGATTTTATTTCCTTGTTATTAGCCCTTCATGAATAAATTTATTCAGCGGAAGGATCCCAATTTATCTGAATATAGGAAAATGTTTGTCTGAAGGAAATGTACATAAGTCATGTGATTGAACAAGTCGTGCTGTGTAACTGATTAAAGAGGACATTTTGAATATCAAGCAAAGTAATTGCAGGGGAGTGCGGCTGTAACATCAGAGCCTCATGATCGAGTTACCAATTTGCCTCTAAAAAGTGTAAATCTCTCTATCAAAATATTCATAACTTTCTTAATAGTTGTCCAACATTCCTCAATTTTTTTTTTGCTTTGCCTCTCAGATATTGTTGCTTCTATTATTACTCATGTTTGGACTGGAGTTCTCATTTCCATGGTACAAAAAGGTAAATGGGTAATTGGGTCAAGAGGCTGTGATGTCAGATCCTCACTTCTCTCCTATTTCTTATTCATATAAAAGTTTGTAGATCCTAACTGTCCCCCTCCCCCCAAGAAATTGATCTCCTAAACTCTTTGTCCATTTTGTTTTGATGGTAACATGTTATTGCACATAACTTTTCAGTCCACCCCCCCTCCCCCGCCCCTGTGAACCAACCTCACAAACGCAACATATACTACAGCTCAAAGGAATTGGCATTGGGTAAAGGGAAGGGGAAGAAAAGGAAGGAGCCGCAGTTTTAAACTGCGTTATATTTTGTCCAGTTCAGCATGAAACATGGTGCTTTTAAAGCTAATGCATCGTGTTTCATGCTGAACTGGAAAAAATTTACCGTGGTTCAAAATCGCAGCTCCTTCCCTTTCTTCCCTTTCCCTTTACCCGATGCCAATTCCTTTGAGCTGGAGTGTACACTGCTAATGGTGTAAAGGCTGTCGTTTCCTTTTCAGAGTCTTTGCAGCACACCAGAAGCAAACATGCAGACAAGGCGCTAGTAAAGAAGCTAATTTATCACAGGCGTGAGAGCTAGAGGTGCAGGTAAGTCATGTCAGGTTTAACCCCATACTTTCTGTCAAGATGTAATTAAAACATTATCCAAAAAATATGAATTTAACAATAAAAAATTCAGAGAGCAGCATACATATTGTTACACATGTTATATACATATAGATGCTTAGGCAGGCCTGTTTGGCAAACATGAAACAAATCTCCATGTAGAATAGCAAATTTAGTTATATGTGAAAGGCAAATCATTGATACACCTATATAAAATATCTTATCTTTAAAGCATTGTTTTGCAAATGCTGTGCACATCTGTCTGACACTGCATTAATGGAAACTCCAAAACTTAAAGACAGCCCGTCCCTTTTTCAGATCACCACAAAACCATCGAAACATTGGTGAAACATAAAGAGAAGTGTTAGCAAGCTGTATATTCATAATTTGAAACTGATGGGTAGTGTAAGATTCAAATAATGCACTTAAACAACGTCTGATTAATAGTCTTTACCTCAGGCTCTTAGCTGTTTGTGTTGAAATATCTGCTTTATTGATTAATCTGTTTATCAAATTCTAAAACGCATTATGAAAAAAATTGTTCTATACCGTAAATTTCGGCGTACAAGACGCAACGGCGGATAAGACGCATCCCGACTTTGAGCACGCAATTTGAAAAAAAAAAAAATCGGGTCCGTATAAAGTTTCAACACATATACACATGTATGGGACTATATATACAGTCAACAACAAAATAAATGGCTTTGATAGCCTGACACAATTGATGTACCAGTAATACGATCTCAATCACATCACCAGCATACTTAACCCGAACTAAAAAAGCCCCAGGAGTAGTATTTGTCCGCGAGACAACTCAAAGAAACCGCTGATCAAATGGCTTAAACTAGAAAACTCCGTTTGATGGAGACTGATGGAGATTGATGCTATTATCAGCTCTGGCCACAAGCTGGCGCTAGTACACAAAGATCGTTCTTTGTCATAGAGTGTCCCAATGTAGCTCTATGTTCTTTGTGTACTAGCGCCAGCTTGTGGCCAGAGCTGATAACAGAATCACAGAATCAATCGCAGTCTCCATCAAACGGAGTTTTCTAGTTTAAGCCTTTTGATCAGCGGTTTCTTTGAGTTGTCTCGCGGACAAATACTACTCCTGGGGATTTTTTAGTTCCAGTTAAGTATGCTGGTGATGTGATTGAGATCGTATTACCGGTACAACAATTGTATCGGGCTATCAAAGCCATCCACTTTTTTTAATGTCACACAATGCATAGTCCCATACAGGTGTATACGTGTTGGTTTGAAAGACCTGATTTTTGCTAACGCCGTGTATAAGACGCACCTGGACTTTGGCGTGATTTTCAAGGGAAGAAACATGCGTCTTATACACCGAAAAATACGGTAGAAGGAATCATGTCCAAAGTTTTGTGATTACTCATAAAATTAGGATTTCACACATGCATAATAACCACATAGATACTGTAACAAAGACTAATACTTTTTTCGTAGTACGAAAAAAGTCTGTTTGAAATTTAACGGCTGAAATTTTTACATATACAGAAAGCTTCAGCATGCTATATTCTTAGAAATGGTCTTGAATCAGACTTTCTTCAATTTACGCTCATGATAGACGATTTCAAATTTTAAGCTTGCAAAAGGGACGGACAATCTTTAACCAAGGTTTACCTGACTAGCAACCCCCTCCCCCCGAAATACTTAAAAGAGCCCAGGAAAATGTTAAAAGAGCCCCCAAAATTCATGGGGGCTCGGGGTGATTTTACCCCCAAAATGCTTAAAAGATCCTCGGAAAATGTTAAAAGAGCCCCCCAAATTCCTGTAGACACAATGTAACATTGTAGACGAATCAGCCAATGTGCTCAAATAGTAGCCCCCGAAAATGTTAAATTAATTTTATCCCTGCTAGCAGCAAGTAATATGCTTAGAGAGCATTCTACCGATTGAAACTAACTCACTAGATACAGGTGAGCATGACAATGCTTTACTGACCAGATAGGGGAAAAGTTGTGAAAACATTACAAAAACGGCTTCTTGATGCAAATCACCTTCCTGAAATGCTCCTCTAAATGTATAATATTTTACATAAAATTTTACAGCATTGTTGATTCAACAAGTATTCTGTCATATTCCTTTATGTTTCATATACTAATAAAGCCGTCAGTAAGTGAAACTACCTGAGTGACCTGTCATCTCAGTACCATCAATTTCCATAATAATTTGGTTGTCAGTCTCCTAAGTTTGTCCATAATTATTATTTTGTGTTCAAATGTAGCTGTAATGTTACCTTCTTTGCAGAATACATGTGAATAACATATGCAGCACATTTTACTCTGATTTTCATGTTACAATATTCTGATTTTGCATGTAGATTGCGGACTTTGGGATGTACTACTGTAGACCCTTTAACTGTATGTTGCCCTTTTTACATTGGCAAAAATTTCCTTAGCCTCGTACTATAGGTGGGGCTTAGGGGGCGAGGGGGTGGGGGGGGGGGGGAATGGTCTTAGCCCCACCTATAGTACGGGGCTAAGCTTGGACCACTTTTTTTTTTTTTTACTTTTTACCAAAGTGGCTAGCCCCACCGATAGTATGAATGGCCCTGCAATAAAGTAAGATTATCTTTTCCTATACCATTTTTTTTTGTTCCCCTGGAGTGATCTCATCTCATAAAAGTGACGTTTAGGTTTCCATCTATAGATTAGTTCTTTACCCTTCAAAATTCTGAGATTAATGTTTGTGGTAATAAAATGGATAGGGTTGTCATTTATGATGGTATGTTCGGATTCAGAAACTACACATAGAGTATGTACAATGTAGAACACATAATGCCTTGGGGATTTGCGAAACTCACTGCAGCAGTCTACATACATACGTACATCAGTACATGTACAGAGTTGTGTACACAGTGGTGAAAGTAAATTCTGAGTTTCTTTTCAGCACGATTGCAAAACAAATACTCTGTACCACATAACCTATTCATGAAAAACCGGGGATTCAAAGGTGATTGTTTCTTATCAAGGAGACTAAACTGCTGTCAGTAAAGTTTTTTTTCCCCATTATGTTAACCATGTTGGATGCACTTTATACATGTGCTACACTGTATGAGTACGGTACTGATGCAAAAGAAGTTTAATGTTACCTGTACATGTATCATGTAAAAGATGAAATTGCAGTGATCCCAGTTACATGTAACTGGGATCAATGTAATTTAGCATCAGCTTAAAATTACATCGATACAGTCCAATAAAGATATGAATGATTTCATGTATACTGGTATGTGGAGGCATTCTTCCAAGTCTGATATCATGAAATGAATACCATTGTTGTTTTGGGCATTCTTTAAAGGGGAAGTTCACCCTGAAATTATTATGGTTTCAATAAAAAGAGACAAATGAAAGAAACATAGAGTGAAGGTTTGACGAAAATCAGTCAAAGGAAAAGAAAGTTAATTTGATTTTAAACTTTTGATTTTGTGACTTCAGATGCGAGGTGTTCTTCCATATGTTGTGTACAATCTTTTTCAAAAATGTGCATTTTCTCACAAAGAGATATGCATCTTTTTACTTGTGCGTTTGATACATTATTAGAAATACGATTTTTACACACATACATGTGCAAAAAAAAAAATCATTCTGTTGTCAAAAACAGAAAAAAAGCAATTTATCAACTTATTTTGTACACAACATATGGGAGGACACCTCGCATGTGACGTCACAAAATCAAATAACTTTCTTTTCCTTTGACCGATTTTCGTCAAACCTTCACTCATATGTTTCTTTCATTTGTCTGTTTTTATGGATACCAAAATAATTTCAGGGTGAACTTTCCCTTTAATCTCTTTAGATTATTTAATGGTTCCCAGCCCATCAGGGAAATTGGGGAAAATTATTTTACCTTTTTCCAGTCAGGAAAAAGTCAGGGAATTTGATGAAAATGCCTCAAATCAGGGAAAAGTCAGGAAATTTTTATTTGCCACCAAATCAAAAGTTGTCAGTTAGTTTCTGTTCAATATTGTTGCATATCAAAAGAAAAAGATGGATGGAAGGATGGGTATTTATAAGTGGAGGCCATTATTTGTGTAATAGTACTATAGTAGTACTAAGTAGTTTTACAATACAGTGTTTTATACTGCAAAAGTTTACTGCAACAATATAGAAAACATGTGAAACTGGGAACGAGTTGAAAGAATTATCACAGAATTTTGAGACTTAATCAGGGGAAAATCAGGAAAAAATTAAGGAATTTTGTTTTTTTGAAATGCTGGGAACACTGTATTTGCACCGGGTCGTTTATCATGATTCCCTGTGGACTGTGGTTATGTTCTTGGTTTACTAGATCATTCAACTTGGCAGTTGCATGTTAAAAGGGTAGTCCATCCTGATGTGAACTTGGTTTTAATTATAGTAGAAAAATGAAATCAACATATAAGTGAAGGTTTGATGAATATCTACATGTACATGTATCAAAAGATATGATTGAAGTTTCATTTTTGTGACATTCCGTGTGAGCTGCTCTCCAATATGTTGTTTGCTTTAAGATTTCATAAATTGCCCTTTTTCTGTTTTTGTTTGACGACGGAATACAATTTTTCCCCCAAAGGTATGTGTCTAAAACATGTGTCTAATAGTGCACAGGTAAAATATCCTTTTGAGAACTTGGACATTTAAAAAAAAACAAGTAAACAACTTAAGTAGCAGAGTAGCTCGCAAGTGGCACCACAAATTTAAGAATTTGGAAATTCATAAATCATAAATAAATTTTTGTCAAACCTTCATTAATTTTTTTCTTTCTTTCATGCCTCCGCTTTTATCAAAACCACCTTAACTTCAGGGTGAACTTTACTGTACTGTACTGTACCGTACATATACTGTGCTGAGAAGAAAAAAAGCCTTCAAAATGGTGATCGTGAGCAACCTTCTTGCCAATGGTCTTTAGTTCATGTATTGTCCATTTTAGAAACTTGCTGAAAGTGATTTGCCCTCAAATGATCCAGATTTGGAGTCATTAGTGATTAAATTAAATCAAATTAAAATGCTCATGCCGAACATTTTGAGGATTTGTGATTTAATCACTAATTACTCCAAATGTGTATCATTTGAGGGGAAATCACTTTCAGCAAGTTTCTAAAATGGACAATACATGAACTTAAGATCATTGGTAAGAAGATTGCTCACGATCACCATTTTGGAGGCTTTTTGTCTTCTCGGTACAGTATATGCACTTTAAAGGCGATGTGTAGTGTTTAGTTGTGCATTGCTGGTCTAAGGTTTTCTTCACGAGTGCTCTTTTTTTGCTCTGTGGGGGCTCCATGTAAATCGCCATATGCTTTTCACCTGACACCTTTACCGTATCGACCGGCAGATAAGGCGCCCCCGTACATAAGACGCACCCCGACTTTGAGCACGCAATTTGAAAAAAAAAAAAAAAATCGGGTCTCACGTACATGTATACACATGTATGGGACTATGCATTGTGTGACAACAATCAACATCCAACAACAAAATAGATGGCTTTAATAGCCTGACACAATTACGGTAATACGATCTCAATCACATCATAAGCATAATTACCAGTTCAAAGAAAGCACCAGAACTAGTATTTGTCAGAGATACCACAAAGAAACCGCTAGCTAGAAAGCTAAGCCCTAAGGATAACCTCCGTTAGATCAGAGCCGCTATTGTTGTTTTGATCCAGCCTCCAGGTGGCGCTGTACAACTTTTGGCCTCGGAGATAAAAAAAAAAAAAAAAATCTCCGCGGACGATAATGTGTACAGCGCCACCTCGAGACCGGATCAAAGCAACAATAGCGGCTCTGATCTAACGGAGGTTATCCTTAGGGCTTAGCTTTCTAGCTAGCGGTTTCTTTGAGGTGTCTCAGACAAATACTAGTCCTGGTGCTTTCTTCGTACCTGTAATTATGCTGATGATGTGATTGAGATCGTATTACCGGTATTATTTCGGGCTATCAAAGCCATTTATTTTGTTGTTAAATGTTGATTGTTGTCACACAATGCATAGTCCCATACATGTGTATACGTGTAAGTTTGAAAGACCCGACTTTTTCTAACGCCGTGTATAAGACGCACCCGGACTTTGGCGTGATTTTCAAGGGGAAAAACATGCGTCTTATACACCGAAAAATACGGTATTTCATTCCTCGTTTCCCCATTTGTGTGTGTGCAGCAGGATAGGTGTGGCTGGTGTGTGACTCGACGAGGTGATTTGGTTTGTCCAGTGCGAGGGGACCCCCATCCAGCCGGCACCATTGCGACTGCAAACGGCTCGGCTCGGCCCGCCAACAGAATGACCATGGAGGACGAGAACGATGCGTCGACCGTGGACTCCTTCCCACTGCACATCCTGCTCTATCCCATCTTAGACGAGGTACATGACATATGGGGGGAAAAATACACAGGGGCTCGGGCCAATTTCCCCCTTGAAATGCTTAAAGGGCATATACTGTACTGGGAAGGCAAAAAAAAAAAGCCTTCAAAATGTAATTGTTAGCAATCTTCTTGCCAATGGTCTTAAATTCATGTATTGTCTATTTTAGAAGCTTGCTGAAAGTTATTTGCCCTCAAATGATCCACATACGGAGTAATTAATGATTAATGATTAAATCCCCAAAATGTTCGGCCAGAACATTTTGAGGATTTGTGATTTAATCACTCATTACTCCAAATGTAGATTATTTGAGGGCAAATAACTTTAAGCAAGCTTCTAAAATAGACAATACATGAATTTAAGACCATTGGCAAGAAGATTGCTAACAATTACATTTTGAAGCCTTTTTTGCCTTCCCAGTTCAGTGTATGCCCTTTAAAAGAGCCTTGGAAAATGTTAAAAGAGCCCCCCAAATACCCATCTATAGACACAATGTAAAATTGTAGCCAAATCGGCCAGTGTGCTCAAAGAGTAGCCCATGAAAATGTTGAATTATTTTTTCCCTGGACTGGCTTCCAGACTGTGTGGTGTGTTAACAGGGTTCCCAGTCCATCAGGGAAATCAGGGAAAACTATTTGACTTTTTTTTCCAGTCAGAGAATTGGATAAAAATGCCTCAAATCGGGGAAAATTCAGGGAATTTTGATTGGCCCCCAGAACCGAAATGTAAACTAATGTTGAACTTGGCGCCTTTAACATAGTGTGCTGTGATTCTATGATGTACACTACAGCTCAAAGGAATTGGCATAGGGAAATGAAAGGGAAAGGGAAGGAAGGGAAGGACCCACAGTTTTGAACCGCAGTATATTTTGTCTAGTTCAGCATGAAAAGTGATGCTTTTTAGGCCAATGCACCATGTTTCATGCTGAACTGGACAAAATATACTGCGATTCAAAACTGTGGGTCCTGCCCTTTCTTCCCTTTCCCTTTCCCTATGCCAATTCCTTTGAGCTGCAGTGTATACATGTACTTGGATTACCTAGAATTAACCTTTGTCTGCATAAGGTGAGGAAAGGATGACTGTAAGGGGAGAAGGGAGGCCATTACATGTACATGCCTGTGTAATATTACTAATTAGTTTTACAATACAGTGTTTTATACTGCAAATAGTTCACTACAACAACATAAACACGTATGTAAAACTGGAAATGAGTTGAAATAATCGTCATGAAATTTTGAGGCTTCAACAGGGAAAAATCATGGAATGTTGTTTTGTTGAAATGCTGGGAATCAGGGTTTAGTCCAAAACTACAATATTCAAGAAATGGACTGGCTGCAGTAGACTAATTATTCTCATTTCTTCTGTGGCCGGCCCAAACAGAGAAGAGGATGAAGGAGTGACTTGTCTTGTGAATGCTCTATAATAGATCTTTTCAGATTGAATTTGAAATGTCTAAAAACTTAAGAGCCAAGTTAGCACTATCCCCATACTAAATGTTACTGCTCTAACAAGGTATCTTAAGTACCCTTGGTTGTGACACTTTAGAATTACAGTGTGTACTGCATGTACGCATGATCATTCTCAATTTCTGGTGTGGTTGTGAAAAATTCATGAAAAAAAAAGAGGTTTTGTTTGTGACCGTGTACTCAGAATTAAACAATGAAGTCTACTTCCTTGAAACTTGAAAAGGTGGAGTTTGTTCATGTTTAGGAAATGTTACTGAAAGGTTGTTTCTGTAAAAGTGTACTAGAAATGCAAAATTAAGGTTTATTTGGGCGGCTAATTTGTACATGTTTTCATGTGAAACTTTTTTTGGCATGTGCAATTTTTTTTGCTTGGTACGCATACAGTTGTGCCAACAGGTCTTTGTTTCCATGCGTGAAACCAATCCTGGCAAAAGACATGCCTGGGATGGTTCCTGTTTCTTAAGTACTGTATTAAAAAAAAATCAAATTATGTAATTGTCATCTCTTCTTGCTGTTCATTTGTACATTTGTCAAGGAACTACTAGTACAAATATGAGCAGATAGCTCCATTTGAAGGATGAGAAATGAGGCTAAATATGTTATGGAAAATAGACTGCAATATTTTGTAACGCTTCTTCCCTATGACATCACTTTCGCACTTAGATGCAGCAGACAGACGTTGCAGCGGCACAGACATTGAGGGCAGCATTTAATAAGATGGAGAAGAAGAAGCCCGGCTTCACGAAACAACTCGTCACTGGCATCATGGAATCCAAGAAAATCAACGTCAATTTCACAGAGAGCCTGCTGAAGCTCGCAGCTCTAGATAGCGAAGGTGAGAGAGCAGACCAGGGTGGTGTTTCACCAAGCTGTTCGTAAGTTATGAACGACTTTACAAACGACTGGTGATCCCTTCTTATGCTTAATCAGATTCTCAATGAACAAGGTGTTGAATCGCATTTAGCACACGAAGGGATCACCAGTCGTTTCTAAAGTCGTTCGTAACTTACGAACAGCTTGGTGAAACACCCCCCAGGGCGGGGGGACGGGTAGGGCGGGGGGGGGGGGGGGGCTGGCTGAGGGCATTCTGAAAATCCACAGAGATGAAAATTTTATCTCCCCTAAGATGAAATGTCCATAAAATATTTTATCCTTGGTATTCTGAAAGATATCTTAAAAAGATTTTAACCCATATTAATGAGCACATGACCTGCGCTCCTATCCCAGAAGCAGCCAGTAATAAGCATCTATTAATGTCTTTTGCATACATCAACAACATCAAGCTGATGGTGTGATGTCATGAAAGTGCCAATGGTATTGTGCATCAAGCGCCCAATTGCATTTGGTGCGCTTATATGCAAAAAGTTGAGTGCACAATTTATTTTTGCAAGTAATGCAATGGAAAGGTATGGGCCTAGTTGCGTGCATTTGGAGATAAAATTGCACGGGGGCAGTTTTATCTTTTATCCTAACTTTTTTTTCCTAAGTGCGTTTAAGAATACCAATTTAGCTCATTTGCATAAAAATGTTAGATAGCTTTTCGGAATACCAAAAGATTATTTTTTTCCTAACTATCTGAGATACAATAAAAATGTTCCGAAGATCGATTTCAGAATACCCCGCTCCCCCACCCCTCCCTGTATCACAAAGATTGAGTTGCAATAGAAAGCAACTTTGCAATCAATCGCTGATCAGTTGCTATTTATTGCAACTCATTGTATCACAAACCATGAGTGGCATCTATTGCAAATCCAAGCCCATGCAGGATTTTCCAATCAATCGAGTACTTGGATAGTAAGCAAATAATCAACGTCGGTGAAGGTAATGGGACGAACTATCACTTCCGAGGCGATCTGGATGTAGCCATCTTTCCGAAGCTTTTAGCTGAGGAAAGATAGCGTATACATTCAGATCGCCGAGGAAGTGATAGTTCGTCTCATTGCCTGAAACCAAAAGTTGATTATTTGCTTTATATTCCACATCTGATACCAACAATCTATAAAATAAATGACAATTTAACGTACAAAAGCATTCGTGTCGGTGCGATATTCACGCGACGCTCCGAAACCCGGAAGCAAATTGACTTTGTGCACGTTGATATATAGACTCTACAAATTCCAACGAACACTATGACATGGTGATGCTAATTTGTAAGATTTTGACGGAAAAGCAAGAAGTAATCGAAATTCTCTTACCTGTGCAGTATCGGTGAGAACATAGATCCTCCGAGAATACTATTCATAATTGTAATAAATTACAGGCAAGTGAAATTCTAGGTCAATTTTGGTACGAGGTGGTAGAGAATTGCACACTTGCTTTGGTGAAGTACTGTGTGGGGGAAATGGAAGGCTTGCATTGCTTTGTACGTACACGCGCGGCGCAGCGCGCTATAACCAAAAATTTTAATTTCCGCGCGCGCACCGCGGTGTCGTCTGCGCCGATAGTCCGAGCTACGCACTTTTATTTCGCGCGTACTCAAAATATTGATCACGCGTTAGGACTGTGAGGAGTGAAGAGATCAGCAAAACCAAAAAGTACTATCACCTAGAGTGTAACGAACTTTCCTTCTCAAAAAAAGTACTATCACCTACAGTGTAACGAACTTTTCTGCTCAGGTGATCAGATGGGAAAAACTACGCTTCATCACGTGATCAACTCTTGACCAATCATATAGCAACATTCTTAGTATGTGAAATATAAATCCACATACATGTAAGCTATGATCGATATCAATTGCAAGTTACAATTGATGTAAGATCTTTATGATATGGATTTATGATCAATATCAATGGCACAATCAGTTGATCAGTTGTATGATTGATAGTAACTCTTTATGATACAGGCCCCTGCTGACGATATTTTTCTTCTCTTATTTCTCTATTGAGGATATTCATTTTCAAAAATAATGACAAACATGACATAAAGATTAATGCATCACAAGAATAGAATTGTTCCAAATAATTCAAAGCACATTTTAGTCCAGCAGCTACCTGGTTGATCCTGCCAGTAGTCTTATGCTTGCCTCAAAGATTATGCCACGCATGTCTAAGTATTTCTTTCCCTCTACCGTCATACCATTTATTCATGTTTCACATAAAATGTTAACAATGATTTGAACTCAAAGTTTGGATGAAAAGTACTAGTAATTGAAATGCTTTTTAATTCATTCCTCTATTGATATGTTTTATCCTCAAAAATTAATACAAACATGACATCAACATTAATATATCACAGGAATAGCATTGTTGAAAAACAAATCAAAGAAAATTAAGTATTTCTTTAACTTTACCATCATATCTTTTTGCACATTTATATTTCAAATAAAATTTTGACAATAAACTCAAAGAACATGGCTTCTGGATGAAAGTACAAGTCTTAATGCTAAATGTAAAAGGGCAATTCTACAGGTTTAGTTAAAGTCATGTAAACAGAGTAACCAAAGCTTCTTTACTTGATTAAAAAAGAAAGTTTCTGTGCTGAGGATATGATTGCACGTCATGGAAAGGTGGACTGTTTGCTTCCGAAATTATTATTTACATAATTTATGCAAAACTATAACAGAATATAAAATAAAGAAGCTTTGGTTACACACGTTACATGACTCTAACCAAACCTCTGGAATTGCCCAAAAGAGCACGTGCACTCTCCTGGATCTGTCTCTGTCTCCACCAACCTTTAGAGTACATCCTGACCAGGAGAGAGGACAAGTTCCTGCTGATGAACCAGCAGGCTCGGGCACTCAAGGCCATCCTGGCCAGACTTCCGGAAGAGTACGCCGATAGACCAGTCTTTCTTGCAACCATCAAGTAAGGCCTCACTCCCATGCTTCTCTTGTCGTTGACTTTTCGTGCCATTTTCACAGGGCTTTATCAGCCCCGTTCATATACTATATTACAGATGCACGTTGGTAAGCAAGTTTCCAGTGAGCCTCTTAACCCTAATCAGGCCAGGCTTTTTGGACTGTTCTGTGGCCGGGGGGGGGGGGGGGGGATCTTGGCCATTGTTCGCGCGATTGCGACAAAATTTGGCATGCACGATACCTGTGTCATAATCTACAAGATTATTTTGTTATATTTTTCAAAATGGTTAATTGGTAATTTTGATTAATTAATTATGCAAATTTAGGGGGGGGGGGGGGTGATTTAACCCCCCGGCCGTTTTAGGGTATTTGGATACCCAATGGCTAGAGCAAACAAATGAAGATGACATAAAATGACAATGCATGATTTCAGGGAAAGTGATCAAATTCATAACTAGTTTATTGTTTTTAAGATGTTATTCAATCCTCCACTAAACTTCTTTTTTTTTTCCCTAATCAGTTAAATTTTGATTCAATGTGATTCCTGCATTTATTGTATTTCTCTCTCCCTCTGCCTTCCTTTCGTCACCCCTCTTTATCTCTCTCCCTTCTCTCCCTCTCTCCCCTCTCTTCCTTTCCCCTCTCTCCTCTGTCCTCCCCCTTTCTCTTCCCTCTCTCCTCTCTCTCCTCTCTCTCCTCCCCTCACCCCCCTCTCCCTCTCTCCCTCTCTCCCCTATCTCTCTCCCTCTCTCCCCGCTCTCTCTCCCTCTCTCCCCATCTCTCTCCCTCTTCCCCCCTCGTTCTCCCTCTCTCTCACTTGCTCTCTCCCTCTCTCCTCCTCTCCCTCCTCTCTCATCCTCTATTCACCCTTCAACAGAGATATAGCTTGTGGGATCAAGGACCTTCTGGGGGCGCTCAACACCATCTACAAAGACGATTCCTTCTTCAGGGATCCGGAGCAACGAAAGGTATGGCCCCTTATCTGATCTTTCCCTTAGTATGAGACTGCTCTCTATGAAATGTAACTACTAGGCCTGAGTTGAATCAATTAATTAAGCCGGTGTTCGATCGAAGACGTCGAACTCTGATTTCGTTTTGATGAATTCGATGCATCGACGAAATTACCAAATTGACTAGAAAACACAAAATCTTATGGTATCCCAAAGATATGTGCTAGATATGTGCAAACTTTCATGCAGTTTGCAGATGTTTGTAGAAAGGACGGGCCATCTTTAAGCAAAGGGTTAATTTAGAATAGAGCCTGTGTAGTTGTGGGCTGGCTTTTCAACATTAAGATACTAAGCAGTGCGACTCCTGCGTTAGCTGCAGTCCGGACATTATACGATAGGCGTTGAATAAACTTCAAATACCTTACATAGGGTGCAATCAAGCCACACCCCTTTGATTAGTGTTGTTCTATGGTAAAGTTTGACATGCTATCTGGGCCAGGGTTCACAAAGCCAGAAAATCTTACCCTGAGCAATGGGTTGACGAGCCTGTTTATGAATCCGTCTCGTCTTTTGTAATTGTAGACGTTGGAGACGTATCGGAAAGAGTTCATCCACTCGTCCAAGGACTTCAGCTTGAACCTCAAGAACTACTTCCGGGTCGGGAACATCACGGAGGTCTACGAGAGCGCAACCCACCTCATCCACCACATCAACCTCATCCTCAAGCTCCTTAAGACCATATGAGCATCTTGCTTTCCTCTTGGCGCGGACCGCACCCCGTCCGCGAATGGACCGGCCAGATCTTATGTTAACCTCAAGTTCTTAAAAACCACCGTAGTGCTAGGTTCTCTTCTAGTGGCATCCCAGACTGGACTGCAATGGTACCCGCCAAATTGATCCAATCCGCAAACGTCCGAAGACAATTTGAGCACCACGCTTGCCTCTTGGCGCGGACCGGGCTCGGTCGGGATTGGACTGACCAGACCTAATGTTATCCTCAAAGTTTTCAAAAAACACATTAGTACTAGATTCTCTCCTAGTGGCATCCCAGACCGGATTGCAGTGAATATGGGAGAAAACAGTTGAAGAATGAGTTGCTGCATATACAGTGAGATTAAGCGAAGTGTGAAATTTTGAAAGCACAAAAGGCTTTTTTGCATGATTCATTGATGACTTCATAATTTATAATCACCCAATTATTTATTCTTGTTGATTTATGATATGGGCCTAAAATTGACGGTGAATGCTTAGGAGAGTAGGCATTCATCTTTCTATGCATCTGCCACTAAGTGATTGGGTTAACAACTGTATAAAGTATCAGGATATGCATTTTAGTGACTACCAGTAAACCATTCTTGATACAAATATGTATATTTTTGCACATGTGCTCCAAACATGTTACTCATAATAACGCAATAGGTTGTGTGATCTTTATCCCACTAGCAACAGCTAATAGATTTAGAGTGCATACCACTCGCTGAAAATCTTATCACTACGAACAGGTGAACGTAATACCTTGTTACTGGTCGGTTTGTGTGAATTTTCCATAAATTGATATTAAGATATATTGAAACAGGCTCTTTGAATGTACCAGTAAGTCTACCAGTGGAAGATTTTCAAATGTGTATGAAACTAAAAATGCATGTAATATATTCCTTTCTCCCACCTCATGTTGTTTTAGAAGTTAGATCAATATATTCAATCAAGTGTGTTTAAATCCATTCCCCTTGTTTTTGATAACATAAGAGAATGAAAAGGTGTTCATATTGAAATTTAAGTTAGTTCAGTCTTATAATGAGGTTTTTTATGGTACAACCAATCATATAAAGCAACTATGATTGAGGTTTACGCCTCAAGTTGGTAACAAAGCAAGTGGGTTAATCCTGATTGCATATAGCCGATATATGATATATTGACATCAACATTCAGGTTGTTACGCTGTTGATTCAACACTTAACGGTTTGTCATTCCTCTTTAGCTTCATGAGTGAATGGATCTCATGTTATGAAGTCCAAGGGGCTGTATCAGAGAGAGAGCTATGATTGATCATATTAGAGAGAGCTCAATCATACGACTGAGCTATCGATCGTATGATTGACAATGATCGTAAATCCATATCCAAAAGAAGGTACGATCGACATCGATTGTAACTTGCAATTGATATTGATTGTGGCCTGTTGGATCAATTGTACCTTTACAATTGATAGTAAATCCATGTCCTAAAGAAGGTACGATCGACATCGATTGTAACTTGCAATTGATATTGATCGTAGCTTGTTGGATCAATCGTAAATTTACGATTGATCGCACAAACACGGGCTAGGGCTTGCAGTAAATAGCAGTCACGGTTTTGTGATATGGTGAGCTGCGATAGATAACTTTGCGATGGATTGTGATGTTGCCATCTATTGAAACTCTCTCTTTGTGATACACGGCTCAGGTTGCTTAGCTTGAAATCGATCACTTTATTTAATGCATTGATAGAGATAGTGAATCAAATGTGCCTTTGTAGCTTCTCAAGTGATAGCGTGGTGATATTTACAAGAGAATGCTGAACCTCTGTACCTTGCAAGGGTTTTTAATTCATGCAATTCTCACTACTCTCCCAAACCCCATGCCAGGAAATCAAACCTGTTCCATGAAAGAGAGAGAGAGAGAGAGTTGAAAAGGAAACAAGAATTCACTTTTTGTTATCTGTTTTTTGTTTTTGTTACCTAACAATCACATAGATAACCTACAGTAACTGGGTGCATTGTATGACTGATGAATACCAGCTCTGTGTTATTGTCTCTAAAATAGCAGGGCACAGCCTTTGCATCGTATAGTGCAGTAAAATGTCTGTCTGACGTATCAGCTATTGTCCTTCAATCCACGTACTGACCGAACAGCTGTGATCAGAGACACACCTACTGTTAGGGCCAAAAGTTTACATACGCCCATGGAATTCAGTGAAATTTGTTCGGGTGCCAAGCATAAAATTTACTATATCTCCAGAAATATGAATACTACCATGACGAATTTAGTATCAAATGAACGAGCGTATTATTAAGCTCTTTCACATGATTGGGATGCCGTTGGGATAAAATCATATTTCATGTGGAATTTTCATTGAAGAAGAAAAAGAATAATTTGTTCCAAATGTATTCTATTCTTTGTTACGATATTTTTAAACATCATTTCATACAAATATAAGGAATGTCAAATCTATGATTTATATTACATGTTCTATCATGATATGTCACCACTGAACAAAAAAGTGTAATTTGAAATGTTTGTGTTGAGAAGTAACTACCACAAATATGAAATGTTTTTGTCAAGTTTTTATTTTTAACTTGTCTAAAATATAAAGATTTTTGGGGAAAAAACTGACGCCTAAATATTTTTCAGGTCCTGATGACAAAGCTATGTGATGAAGGGGCATGGTATACTCATTTGTTTGATATCAAATTCATCATTATTGCACAAATATTTTATAAGATACAGTAAATGTTATGATGTTTGGCAAGTGTCAACTTTTCTTTGAATTTCCTGAGTGTATGTAAACTTCTGGCCTCAACTGTATGCCTCTTACTTACAAAATGTTCCTGTGTACTTTCTACGATTGAGATACCTTTATAGAATGTATCTGTATGTTTCGCATCACTCATCACATATGTATCATATTGAAATCAATTGGAAAATATGAATGCTTGTCTCTGTATATTTTGATACGGCAAATCAGATGGTTATTCTGTAAGTGTGACGGAGAGTACATGGTCCTGTATCTAGTGCTTGAATCGCAAACAGGCTTGTATAGTGCGTTTTTATTTATCATCTGTCTTTAAATGTACATAGTAAGATGTAATCTGTGAGTAATTTTAATGCCTTCCAATATGATTATGTCAGAGGGGCATTCTGCCTTTGTTCAGGTTGTCTCTCTGTCTGTCTGTCTGTCTATCTGTCTGTCTCTCCATCGGTTCACCAGTCCAGTCTCGTTTTGTGTTTCTGTGAAAGGCTTACATTGTGTGGTGAAACGTTACAAGTCCAAATTGAGAAAGGGTAGGGTAAGATTCATTTATGTTTTTGAAGGTGGGGGGCAATTGAATCCAACACCTTCATCATGCCCGTCTTCATATTTTGATGCAGCACATAGATATTCTCATTGTTAGTAATTACATTCTTTGTATGTTACAGTATTACTGTAGTGATTATAATAAAATAGAATTATATTCATGTATTTGTTAGTTGTAAAGAGTTAAACTACATACGGGGACTAAGCAAAAACCTTCAACCCTTTACTGTGGTGGACATATTGAATGAGAAATCAAAGTAATTAGAAATCAAATAAACTATAAAGTGCATTTTGACTACAAAATGATAGTGATAGTGACACCCTTGTGTCCTTTATATTGCTGGGACGGAGAAGGATAGAATCAATTTGTAACTAAGATAATGTATCAGAGCTATCATGGTTTGTAGTATGGTCTCTCCTACAGACCTGCCAACCAGTACGATTTTGTCCTATTTAGTACGATTTTTAGAGGTAAATACGACAGTACGATTTTCCTTTAAAAAATATGATTTTTTTTAAATTTTATTTTGTGTGTGTGTGCCATATTCAATGGCAAAATGCTCATTCTGTTTTGTAAAGTTTCCTACCAGCATATCACATTGGCAATTTGGGAATGTTCATTGGTTCATCGAACACACCAGTCCTGACGAAATCATGCATATTCAGTCAATGTGCTCCATAAAAAATGCTCGAAGTAGGAACTGTAAGAGGCCGTTTTTTTTTTAATACAGCTTTTGTTGGTAAAATGCAACTTTTTTGATTAAAGATTACAGTCTTTGTAACTTGCATATTTGTATACATGTGAATTACTACAAAATATAGTTCGCAATTCTTGAGATATTGTGTAGGAAAGTACACGACAGCTAAGAGTAGGATTTTTTGTCTGAAAATAGGATTTTTATGATAAAATCATAGGATTTTTGGTCAAGCGAGGTTGGCAGCACTGCTCCTAAGCCTTTCTCCACATCAAACGTAGGCATACCAATGATGAGGAGGTCATATTTATCTTATTGTGAAGGAAATAAGTGCTGATATGATGAAAATTGTTATCTCTTATTGTATCTTTCCTGCTTTTAGTTTATGCATATTCAACAAACATGCATGTGTTCGCTTCAAAGCCTTAAAAGCAGTTTTGATTGGCTGACGGACCTAGGCCCTGTATATAAGATGGATTTTGATTGGTTTTAAAGATGACAGAGAGATGGACCTAAGAGAGGTACAACGATTTTCAAAATACCAATTTGCAACTATATTAGCACTATATTACCCCAGAAAGATGCAACAGAATAATTATCAGACAATTTTTAGAATACCACCCCAAAATTTTGTAGAAATGATGTATAAATTATAGATACTGAAAATGATAAAGAGTGTAACTCTGAGGTCGGTTGCAAAGATTAAGCACTTGCACCAGTAACTTAAAGGATTTTGAAGTCGGTTGTACCGGTATGGCAAGTAACAAAACTACCAAGAAAATTCACCATAACATATTAATATATTTTTAGGGTTCATTCTCTAATGTTAGTAAGATTTCTTCCTTAGGGTTCATTCTCTAATGTAAGATTTCTTCCATTTACATTTTGTTCTAGATTTGATGCTGCTGTCTGTGCTGTTTTACAAGCAGGATTAGTGTCTATGTTTTTACAAGCTCACATACGTGGAGCACATGTAATTATATTCTAGGGAGTATGCATAGGAGGTAGGCCGAGTTTGTTTCTCTGGGAAGCACTCGTATGCCGAAGGTTCGTTATTCTGAACGTTACACGACAAATGCTTGGATTAAAGAACCCTTCTTCGTTTTCGGACTAATGAGCATCGAGGTATAGGCAATTTACGTGTTTCAAAATTACGAACCCTCGGAATAATGAACCTTTGGAATAAACAAGCCTTCGGAATATCGAACTGTAACCGTTTCTCTAACCCCAGGCCTGAATTCCGACAGGACTTTAAGATTAAGACCATTGTTTAAGCAAATTTTGTAGCGTGTAAGCAGATAAGTATGCTTGATTTAGCGAGTATACTTCTAAAAGGCCCACGCATTTTGCGTAGGATGCTAAATTTGTGCTAGTTTCTATGATTTTGACTGCGGTTGCCACTTCTGGAGCTTTGTGAACAACTTCCCCCAAATATCGCACAAATTCTGTGTCGACTTTCTTGTTTATTGCTTAGCCCTCACGGGACTTTGCAGCACTTCCATAGACAGTTAGTTTTCTTGCAAAGTTTCTTCCATGACCATGTAGATAAAGAATGTGATGTATTGTCCCAAACTTCAATATTTCTTTTCAAGTTTATTACATTAATGAACATTAAAAGTTCAAGCAGAAGCAGAAAGTTTAGCATATGGTTAAAGCTGTGTCCATATAATTTCCTAACCACCTATCGCTTTGAAAAAAGCTAATGCAATGAGGCCAAATAGTTAAATAATTGGATGTGGATCTTGCAAATGCCTTTGAGAAACACACACATACTAGTAGATGCATACCGTATGTCCTACAGTGTGGTACCGTTCTATATGTATTTATTTGTACACGTACGGACCTGGGCCCCGTTCCATAAAACTTACCATTGATGGTAACATGGCCTCCAATGTCAACTTCTATGGAAACATTGAATTTGATTGGCTGTTGAGCGATGTTACCATGATAGTTACATGTACCATTGATGACAGAATTACCATTAATGGTAACTTTTATGCAACAGGGCCCTGGTTATGTATGTCTGTATATAACATGTACATGTACACGTATGTATGTTTATCTGTATCCATATGTGTCAAAGTATATGGTGTGGGTTACTTTAAACAATTGCTGTATGCTTCTCGGTTATTGGTATCGTCTGTCAGAGGTTTATGTAGTTGGAGTACATGGAGTACCTTTGCTTTGAGTATGTATAATATCCTCCGTGTCATTATTAATTTGTCATTAAATTTGGGATGTTGATATATCTTATACTCGGCCCTCTCATGACCTATTGACAAGCAGATGTTTGTCATACCAGTGGGGTTTTCACGGCCTGGTAATGTAAGGGTTAACTATCTCATTACCATTAACGAAAAGATGTGTGTAGTAAGCCAATACGTTTTTCGCGGCTTGGTAATGTATGGGTTAAACATCAAATCTAACCTGGCTTCCTTGCTGTGTGACATATCTCTTCCAAACTATCACAAGTACAATTCAGGTCTAGTATTGACAAGACATATACCCTTTTTGCATTGGGTTTTATTAGCCCGGACTATCCTTAGCCCCGGACTATCCTTAGCCCCGGAGTATTTTGTGAAGCTTTCTACACTGGCATTTCTTAGCCCCGTACTAGTTCTTAAACCCAGCTAAAGAAAATTTCCTAAGGCCCCCCCCCCCCCCCCCCCTTAGTCCCACCTGTAGTATGGCGCTAAGGAAATTTTGTGCCAGTGTAAAAAGCATATAAGTTCCCTCTTTGGGTCTGTCATGGTGGAGAAGAACTAGACATAATTAGTCTACTGCAACCAGACCAGTTTATTGTAGAGTTCGGATTAGAAATGCCTAACAACTTGGAAGCCAGGCTACGTCAAACAACGATTTTGTATTTAAATTTGTCACCCCTGAAAGTTTGGCGCCCTCGCTGACAATGTGTGATAGTTTTCTGTCAAAAGGCACCAATCAGATGTCATCAAATTGAGTTATCAGTTTATTTTTCTATGATTTTCATAATTCACCTGTAACCACTTTGCGTGCTGTTTTACTCATTTTGTGTATACATGCATGCACAAGATTTTGTTTGTAAATATATGATTAGTGATTTTTCTATACGAGATGTGGTATTGACTTTGCTTGCTACTGATACATTATGTCACTACAGGACAACAGAAATCATTAGGAAAAGACAGTCATATACTTTATGAATTTATATTGGTTCAATATTTTAGACACTCTTTGATAATGGAACAAATCCTCATATCCATCTGTAATGTTTTAATAAGACGTGGCACTACATCTTTCTTTGTAGAAAGTCCACCAGTCTTGAAAAGCTGTGTGTTCAAGTTCTTGTGGGTCCCTGTACACAAGATTCAAATGTATTTCTCTCTTTGCCCTCGTCCTGTAAACCAATATGTAAATCAGAAGAGAATGACTTCTTGAGAGCAAGTTAAGCCTTCATATTTTTTTTCGACATCCCAATCCCTTTTGTATCCCGACCCAGTTTGCATCCAGACCCCTTCTGCATCTTAATCCTGTTCGCTTCCAGATCCCTTTTGCAACCCCTTCTTCATCCTGATCCCTTTTGCATCCTAATCCCGTTTGCATCCTGATTCCTTTTGCACCCCGAACTCCTTTTGCATCCAGACCCGTTTTGCATTCTAACTCCTTTTGCATCCAGACCCGTTTTGCATTCTAACTCCTTTTGCATCCAGACCCGTTTTGCATTCTAACTCCTTTTGCATCCAGACCCGTTTTGCATTCTAACTCCTTTTGCATCCAGACCCGTTTTGCATCTCCTTTTGCATCCTGACCTCGAGCTGACACGCTGTATACAATGCCTGTAATTGGTCACTTGGGTAGAAGCGAGCGACTGAAACCAGAACAAGGGCTTGATCCTGATACAGTGAAAACCTGTATTCAGAGACCAGTCAGAGGAAATGTCTTCTTCATAAGCAGGCACCTCTATTCTTCCAGACGGGTTTCTTTTAAAGGTAGCCAGACCTAGTTCTGAAAGTTCCCTGACTTTGTCATCATTTGAGAGAGAGAATGGCTATATAACCTTTCCCTGGAATCGACAAAGCGTAATATTCGGTTTTGAGGAAATAATATTCAATAATTGATCGAGCTTTCTTTTTTTCTTACCACGAACATAATCATATTCTCGGTGGAAACTAGTTAGATTTTCATTTATTCTACGGGAGTTACAGTACCTTTGACCTTAAAATTTCACAGTAGGTATCCCAAAGATACGTGCTAAATATAACTTTCATGATGTTTGCAGATGTTTTTAAAAGGGACGGGGCCATAAATGAAAAAAAAAAATGTGGTCCTTGTAGACAGGAGGTCTCTCGATGCAGGTGATTGATAAAGAAGGTTTAATTGTATCATATAATGCTGGTGACAAGAGATGCATCATGTTACCCACCTCAAAACAGACTTTGAGTTTATAAAGCGTGAAAGCTTACCTCCTTGAAACACCTTGTAGATATTTTAGCTATGTTAGCCTATGGTGATAGTACACCATGTACTGTAGTTGTCATATATAACAACTTGCATAAAAGCTATGATATTGAGATCATGATCATATTTTTGTTAATGAATAACATATTTTGTTGAAATTGTTGGCAATAAAATGATTTCTGAACAGTTCAAAGCTCTGATTATTTACGTCAGTAATATCTTCTCCGTGAAGGTGCTAGTATAAGAGAGTATGAAGAAGTGTGGAGGTACATGTATTGTGGTGTAGTGGTTATGAACTGTGACTTAAAGGGGTACTGAATTCGAATTACAAATTCTAACTAATCTAGCATGTAAAATTAGCTACTAAAAGCGAATTTCATATTCGTTTGCCGCACTGATTTTGACGAAAAATTTGAAAAAACGTACACCCTCAGTGACGTCAAAAACGTCAAAATGCCAAAATGCCAACGGCGTGAATAATATATTCTATTCACGCAGTTCAAACAATAAGCTTGTCCGAGGTTTGTCAAGATCAAGATGAAGAGGAAGTCGGAGAAAATTAATGAAGTGAAAAAAGTAAACGAATGTGTGCGTCTGTGTGTGTGTGTGTGAGTGTGTGTGTGTGTGTGTGTGTGGGTGTGTGTGTGTGTGTGTGTGTGTGTGTGTGTGTGTGTTACTGGAAATTTAATAACAGTTTGTGCATAGATCAAGAATTTGTGAGAATTTTTAAAGATAAAGTAGTTGAATTAAAAGCAGAGTGGATTCCAAAGATTAAGGATAAATTACTGTTATGGGACTTTTTGAAAATGAAAATGAGACAGTTTATTAATACCTATACAAAAGATAAGGCAAAGCTTAGGAAACTTGAAATTGAAAAATTAGAGAAAGAAATAAAAGAATTAGAGAGTCAGCTTTTGGTTCGGCCTTTGAGAAATATAATTGATTGCATTGATGAGAAAAAAATCAAATTTGAACAAGTTGTATGATTATAGTCGACAAGGTTTAAAGATTCGGTCAAGGGCAGTTTGGTTTGAGGAAGGTGAACAGAAAACACAATATTTTGAACAGTTACTGAAATCCAATAAACGAAAAAGTGTGATTAAAGAATTGTATGATGATGATGAACATATCATTAAGGATAGGAAAGGAATATTGAAGAAGATTGGATCGTATTATGAAAACTTATACTCATTGAGTGAAGCAATTGTTAATGGAAATTCCTTTTTCCTTAAAGACATTCCTGAATTAAGTAAAGAAAATCATGATATTTGTGAAGGTAGAATAAGTATGCATGAATGTTTAAGTGTTTTAAAAGAAATGAAATTGAATAAATCTCCTGGAAACGATGGATTTACAGTAGAATTTTATTATACGTTTTGGAATTTATTGGGGGGACTGTTGGTAGATGTTTTAAATGAATCATATGATAGGGGTACATTGACAACCTCACAAAGGCAAGGTGTAATAACATTATTAGAAAAGGAGGGTAAAAATCCATTATATGTCAAAAATTTTAGACCAATTACACTTTTAAATGTGGATTACAAAATATTGTCAAAGGTTTTAGCAAAAAGATTAAAAAGCGTCCTAAATAAGACTATCCATAGTGATCAAGTTGGTTACGTCAAAGATAGAAATATTGGAGAAGGAGTTAGATTAATAGATGATATATTATACCAATCTTCTTTTAAAAATATTGGATATTTGATTACCGTTGATTTCGAAAAGGCTTTCGATTCTATTTCACATGATTTTCTTTTTGAGATCCTAAAGCTATTCGGATTTGGTCAATCATTTTGTTGTTGGATCCGTGTTTTATACTCTGATATCACTAGCTGTGTTATGAATGGGGGTTTTTCTACTGGTTATTTTAATATAAAACGAGGAGTAAGACAGGGGGACCCTCTCTCCCCATATCTCTTTTTGCTCTGTATAGAAACACTTGCTTTGGCAATAAGGAAAGACATAAATGTGGAAGGAATTCAATTTGAAAACCATGAAATTAAACAAATTCTATATGCTGATGATATATCACTCTTTGTTAAAAATACATACTCTTTAGAACGTCTTCAATATCTTTTTGAAGAATTCGAGAAAATTAGTGGTCTAAAGATTAATAAAGAAAAAACTAACATTTTGTGGATGGGTAGGGATAATGATAGACCTCAGAAACCATTATTTGGGGACTTTGTTCAGCAAATCAAAATTTTAGGTGTTTACTTTTCTCTAAATGTCATAATAAAAGAGGACTTAAATTTCAAAGAAATACTTAGTAAAATAAAAAAACTTTTGGGATGGTGGAAACAAAGGGATCTCACACTTATGGGAAAAATACATTTGTTAAAAACATATGCATTATCAAAATTAAACTATGTCTCGTCACTTATAGTTGTTCCTCAGTGGTTGTTTGCTGAGGTAGAAAAGATTACCTTTGAATTTTTGTGGTCAGGAAATGATCGAATAAAGAGAAATATAATGTACCAGGATTACTCACAAGGAGGTTTGAAAATGATGAATTTTAAGTTGTTTGTAAAGTCCCAACGATTGATGTGGCTTAAACGATTATTGTATGGAGAACGGGATGTAGGATGGAAGTTATATTTTGATTTTTGTTTTCAGTCTGTAGGGGGGAGATTTTTGTTTCTATGTGACTTTGACATTTCCAAATTAAATTTGAAAATACCCAAATTTTATTCAGAAATGATGAAGGCTTGGCAAGATTTGAGGAAATATAGATATTCTGAAGAGGAGGTAAATCCTATCATTTTTAATAATAAAAATATTTGTGTAAGAGGTAAAACGATTTTTGATAATGATCTTTTTAAAAAAGGAATATACAGCTTTAATCAAATTTTTGATAATGGACACATGAAGCCAGTTACCTACTTTCAAAATCTTGGTATTACTGCAAATCAACTTCTCCAAATTATAGAAATCATTCACGCTATACCAACAAGTTGGAAATGTTGTACTGGTGCAATTAAGTTTAAAGAAATAGATCTTGTAGATTTTGGGATAAGTATGAATATTGGTAAGCAGAAAGTAGTTTTTGAGGTAATTAAATCAAAAAGAATTTATAACTTGTTTATTACCAGTTTGCAAGAATCATATCAATTAACTCTCAAAGACGGTCACAGTGACTTTAATTTTACTGATGTAGAAATTTGTAATTTTTTTGAATATATCAGGAGTACAACTCTTATAAGGAAACAAAGGGAATTTCAGTTTATGCTTTTACATGGAGCAATATATACAAAGGAACATTTGAAGAGATTCGGGTTTGTGGAGGACAATTATTGCTCTTTTGGTTGTACAGAAAAAGAAACATACTTTCATTTATTTATGGATTGTAGGGAAGTTAAACCTCTATGGCAATTTTGTATCGATTATTTTTGTTTAGATGAATTAAGAAATATGGGTTGGAGGGATATTTTTGTGGGACTACCCGGAAATACAAATAGATATAAATGTATTAATTCTGTCATTTTGTTCATAAAATATGCAATTTTTAAATCCAAATCTCAAGGCCGGGTACCTTCATTCACCAAAATACAGAAATATATTATGAGTTGTATAGAGGAAGAAAGTCTCTTGGCAACGAAGTCGGGCAAGTTTAGTTTACATGTACAGAAATGGGATGAATTGAAGGTGAATAGGGAATTGAATGTGAACAGGTATGATGTGTCTAGTGTGATGTGAGTGTTAAGCCTTGTGTGAATGTTGGTGTTGGGGGAGGGGGGGTGTGCAAATTCTGTACTTTTTCTTTCTACTTTATTTTAGGTAGTTTTCAGTATATTAGTAAAAAAAAAAGTATTAGGTATTTCATTCCATTATGTGCTTCAGTTTGTTTGGTGAATGACTTTTTTTTTTCCTTTGTACACTTTTTGTAATACGAAATGAGGAAATTGTACACTTTGTTTGTAATTATTTACCTGTACCATGCAATTGATTATGGATGAAATCCTGAATAAAAACATGTTTGGAAAAAAAAATATTAGTAAACTTTTTTTTTTCAGGTATTTCATTCCATTATGTGCTTCAGTTTGTTTGGTAAATGATTTTTGTATATATTTTGTAACACAAAAATGAAGAAATTGTACATTTTGCTTGTAATTATCTACCTGGACTATGTATGTAATTATATCATGTAATTGATTATGGATGAAATCCTGAATAAAAAAATGTTGAAAAAAAAAAAAAAAAAAAAAAAAAAAAAAAATTGTGTGTGTGTGTGTGTGTGCGTGTGTGTGTGTGTGTGTATGTGAGTCCATGTGTATGAGTTTGTATGTATAGAGGTGAGATTTCGATTTGTAAAATAAAGTTGTCAAGGTTGGAACACGGATCTATACAGATTATACTTGACTAGCTATTATAAAGACGATCGGCCAATCCATCAATCTCGAATGTTACATGCAGTCTTTAAAGAGAAATAAACGGCGGAAGGTGGAAAAGGGGAAACCATGGGTAGAAATGAGTATGAAGCCTAAGAATCTAACGAAGGCATTGTTGGTATATCAATAAGCCTGCGCCTACAGGCGCAGGCTACAGAAACGAGAAACGAATAGGGGTTTTTAGACCTCAAGATCTACTTGTGATTTCGATTCCCCGGCCTGAAAACCCAACCGTGCCCCCTCCCCTAGCTCGCCCGAATAAGCAAATGACTATTATAAATTGCCCCCCCCCCCCCCATACACCTAGCTTATGGATTCTAGGACAACTACCTCCTGGACAACTACCCCCGGACAACTACCCCCGGACTACTAACCTGTGGACAACTACCCCCTTAGGACAACTGCCTTCAGGACAATTACCCCCAGGACAATTACCCCTTAGGACAACTTCCCCCTAGGACAATTACCCCCCCCCCCCCCCCCCCCCTCTTTCCCCTAGGACAACTACCCCCAGGACAATTACCCCCCGGGCAACTACCCCCAGACAATTGCCTCTAGAGCGACTAACACCCTTCCCCGTGCACCTCCCCCCTCCGGCAACCAGCCCCTCCCCAACTGGACGATCGTTGTCCAGGGGGTAGTAGTCCGGAGGTAGTTGTCCGGGGGGTAGCTGTCCAGGGGGTAGTTGTCCGGATGCGAGCTTATACATGTACAACATGTATTCGCTGAAGGCATGCACATGTGCAGCGACCTCCAGAGAGCGAGTGAAAGTTTATACAGGGGAATTCCCTGTTTTTTGAGCTAGCGGATCTCGACGTGACTTTGAACACGTTGCAGCGATGACGAGCATGCACAGTTAGCTACCTGCGGTGAGCGATAATTTTGGCTTATGAACAGCACCCACGTGTACGTTCATCAAATAAAAGCAGTAATGAATGGGAATGAGATATTGAATAGAAAATTCTATTTATTCAGCTCGCAAAGCAGAGACGTACGGTCGTGGCCGTAGTAGGTTAGTCAGGCGAGGCGAAATAGCAAGCGGCCTCACCCTTTTTACAAGCATACCTCTCCGGGCTCGACCGGCTGGCTATGTAATGTTGTACCGCCGCGCCGTAGGTGAAGGTGAAAACTGCTGTGCAAGAACCTATACATGTACTACATAGTAGCGGGCCCCGGGGACAATTTTGGTCAACCACTTGACTGCCAGCTTACAATTGCGATTAAGTTTGTACTACTGGAAGGATAAGTGTTGTAACGAGACTCGGGAGAGGCTAATTGCCACAGAATCCTTGATCAGCTTTAATATTAAGAACAGAAGAGCTAGCCTACACCATCTACACATCCAACGCAGCCCAAGATCGACTCGCATTCCACCTGTACAGGCAGTTGTGCAACTGTTGACCGAGTCCAAAACTTGGTCCTCTTGCCTGGAACGTCAAGTTTTACAATTACAGTCTGGTCGAGCGAGATTATCAAGTTGCAGGTATGATCAGTATAAATTAGACAAAGACAAAACGTCTGTGTTATGACATTGGATCTGCTGAGATTACATCTGGCTCCTCTGAATGCCCAGAATATAAAAAAGATATTGAGATAGTTATAAATAATTATTTTCTAGTAGTAAATCAATTCTTGAATGAGTTTGAACAAGGATATGCTTTGTACATCCTTGGTATAGGACTGAATTCAGTGATAGACGATAGGGAATTGCTCGACATAAAACGAATTGTATTGAGAGCGAACATCATGGGCAAAAGCATGCAGCTAGGTGCTGGAGCGGTGCATGCTGGGAGGTTGGGCGTGGCCATGAGCATTATCATGGGATGGGACACGCCCTATCCATATAAACAACTAAACCCTTTGTTTGCCAGAAAAACTATTGCTATTTATAGGATTTATGTACAGTAATGGTGAAGAAATCCACACATAAATTGTAGCCAACAGTACTACTCAAACTAGACTGAAAAATTAGTCTCTGTAGGATGTTGGATCCGCTGAGATAACATCTGGCTCCTCTGAACGCGGGGGGTATGTCCAAAAATGTCATTTTGATTAAAGAATGCCCCGAATGAGACGGTTATTCCTGTCTATACTCAAACCAGCTGAAAGCTCCCCTGACATGTAAATTTATGTTGAATTCTGTTGATGCAACTTAAAATACAACAAAATCACTAATTGTTCAATGGAGGTATGTCTCCTATATTGTAAAATAATTTTTCTATATTTTTCTCAGCACTGATAAGCCCCACCTCCAAAATATCCTCCAACTCAAGATTCCCCTTGTGACATCATCAAAGGTAGAAATAAACTGAACAGGCACCCTTTCTCAGGTAAAAGGGGGGGGGGGGGGGTGGGGGATGGGGGGTGGGGGGGGGATGGGGGGTGGGGGTGGGGGTGGGGGTAGGGGTATGAGCACAGACTCGTTGCTGTCTTGTTTTTGCACCAGTAATACAGTCAAATCCTATAGTGCATCCTTTTTTGGCACAGAATGAGTCTGTAGCCTCACAACTTAGTGTTGCGAGCACACTGTACCATACTAGTACTGTACTGTAATATGAAAATGCCCACATACAAAAATCTGTTAACTCGTTTTTTATTGAGCCTGTGTTGTGGCTGGCTTTTCTCTACTCAGATACTGCACGAGCAGCGGGACTCCCATATAATCTGTTGTACGGACAATAGCCGACATGCTGAATAACTTCAATTTCTCATACACTACAGCTCAAAGGAATTGGCATCAGGTAAAGGGAAAGGGAAGAAAGGGAAGGAGCCGTAGTTTTTACCACGGTATATTTTGTCCAGTTCAGCATGAAACAGGCTAAAGCATCGTGTTTCATGCTGAACTGGACAAAATATACCGCGGTTTAAAACTGCGGCTCCTTTCCTTTCTTCCCTTTCCCTTTACCCGATGTCAATCCCTTTGAGCTGTAGTGTAGCTCTCTGAATCTGACCGCCTGTGGCGCTCTTAATTTTTTTTTACCTGTAATTCTTGGGACGTAAACTTCCGGTTCGAATCATGCGCTATCTTTATGTATGCCTTCTGCACATTGAATTCTGAAGTCGTGCTACATATCGCGTCAAAGTCTACTTATAATATCGCAAATGATTAAGTTTTCTTTCAATCTATAACTTTTCATTCATCAATGGGATTCTTCTGTGAAGCAGGTCGATCCATGTTTGCTTAAGTGTAAGAAGAGGTATTAAGTTTTACGAGGTTCAAAACGAGTTCTGTGGTTTGTGAATGTTTGTATGGAGCCCTACAAAACCGGAAGTATACCGTAATGTCCCCAAAGAAATCGATCAGATATTGGCATCGCATTGCTTCATATTGGCTATATGCGATAGGGAGAGTTGCATGTGTTGTCCATTACCATGTGAAGTCAGTGGTTGGCTAGCCTAGCTACAAGGCTGCTGGGCATTTATTTATAAACCACACTTATCAATACAAAAAGTCTGGCTGCATTAGACTACTGATCATTCCCAATATTGTCTCCATCTCCTCCAACAGATTAAGAAAAGAGGAAAATGAGAGAATGACTAGTCTTAGATGCTTTTCACACTGGCAAAAATTTCTTTAGTCCCGTACTATAGGTGGAGCTAAGGCCCCCCCCCCCCCCCCCCCCCTTAGCCCCACCTATAGAACGGGGCTAAGCTTAGACCACTTTCTGTTCTCATTGTTTTTTACCAAAGTGAGCTAGCCCCACCAGTAATCTGGGATTATTTGGCCATGCAAAAAAGCAGGGCTAACCCCGCAATTGCAGGGCCAGGCCAAATAGTGCAGGGCTATAATGAGAGCGCCAGTGAGAACAGAAACGAAAAACATTACGAAGCTAAGGAAATGCGGTGTCAGCTCACAAGGCCGAGGCGCCGTGACCAATCAGATGATGCCCAACGGGCGAGTGAACTTGATGCGGAGTGATAAAGAGCCCATGTGCAAGACGTACACTCATAAATAATGATAACCTGTCGAGAAAGTCTGGGGCTAACGATTTCGAGTGGGAACAGCGTGGAATTCCTTAGTCAGGTTTACGAAATAGTACGGGGCTAAGAAATGTCAGTGCGGAAAGCTTCAAAAAATAATCCGGGGCCTAGGATAGTACAAGGCTAAGGATAGTACGGGGCTAAGGATAGTATGGGGCTAAGAAACCCAATGAGAAATGGGTATGAGAATATTAGAATATTATACTTTATTGTTTAGTTCAGAAATAAGCTAAAAGCCTTGAAGCCAGGCTAATGCTGGGCTGGCATAAGAGCCCTGTATATACACAGGGTTTGGCCAACTCGGTTCCAATGGGGAGAAACATGGTGCCTGTTGCTTTGTTGGGCAAGCAAATAACAAAACAATACACTCTGTGTTGCTCCCTATTGGAAAATCTTAAGCAGAGTTTCCCAAACTCATAAAGGGCTATGTGCTGGCATAATAACCCTTACTTCAACTTCAAAGTTCTGTTGAAGCTGTACGAATCATGTGTAGACTAATTAATATTGGAACTGTTGGAGACTATTTTAGTGTTGCAACTCTACATAGAGTCTATGTAGAGAGAACCTCAAATGAGCTACAGCATAGGGGGATATATGTGCACTTTATTGTGTGGTATTACAGTATTAGTTCAAGCAAGATAATGTACATAGCACAGATGGCAATGCATTCAAAATTCTCAAGCGATGTGTTAATTCCAGCTGTGAGGTGTATGTAAACACATTTATCAGTAGTGATAAGTTGCGCCATGGCACGCTTCACTCCTGCCCAACTCCCCCGCCTCACATTGTCATAATATGATGAACTTCATTGTTAGAATGTGCTCATGTGCTCAGTGCTCACCCCCCCCCCCAAAAAAAAAAAAAAAAAAAAAAAAAAAAAAAAAAAAAAAAAAAAAAAAAAATCAACCAACCAACCGACCAACCGACCAACCGACCAACCGACCGACCAACCGACCAACCGACCAACCGACCAACCAACCAACCAACCAACCAACCAACCAACCAACCAACCAACCAACCAACCCAACCTCCCCCCTCACACACACACACACAAAAAAAGCATGTGCACCTTTTCTTGTGATGATGTGTAATGTGTAACACATGTAACGTGTACTAATGTGAGATTTGTTATACTGTGAAAGCAGGAATTACGTCTCGACACACACTCACTCTGTTGAAATATCCAGCGTAACATTGGTAGCGGGACGGAGTAATTTTTTCAACATTTGCGTCTGTCCTGTTACCAATGTTGTATGGGAAATAAGTACAGGTAATTTTGAAAATACAAGTTAATGCTCTGTTCAGAGACCAAGTTTGATTTGTCCATTGATTTGCCCATTGAAGCAAAACAAGTACTGGTTAAATCAGTTAATCATCAGGTTTCATATCATTTGGTTATAGATATTTCCCACATGATGACAGTACCACCCTGATATTGTAAATGGACCACTTAAAATGCTACTTTTAATTTCTACTTCGTACTTGACACTGCAAAGGAATTATGGGTGGATGAAGTCTACATTATCAACCTGTGTGTTGTCTCGCTTGATCTTACTATTCCAGGAATGTCTCTGGACGTTATACTCCTTCCTACACACTGATGATACCACCATGATATTGTAAATGCACCACAAATACACTGTATGTGTTACATTTAATCTCTAATACAAAGGAATAATGTGTGAATCAGTAAATGAATTCTACATTTACGGATTGTGTTGTCTCCATTTATTTTATTTTCCAGGAATGTCTCTCAACATCTTGATCTTCATACTGACCACCGGCCTTGTGGGGTCCATGGGAATGGCCGGTGAGGTGGACGAACACACCAAGCAGCTGGCCAGAGCCAACAATGACTTTGCGGTGAATCTCTACCGGACGCTGCGAGAGGCCCACGAAGGAGAGAACCTCTTCTTCTCTCCGCTCAGCATCTCGACTGCGCTGGGGATGACCCAGCTTGGTGCCAGAGGCACGTCCTCCGCCCAGATCAGTGAGGTGCTCCGCTTCAACCTCCTGGAGGAATCCAGGCTACACCAGTCTTTCAAAGACCTCAATGCCCTGCTTTATGAGTCCGCCAGCAAGTACACCCTTAAGTCGGCTAATAAGCTTTACGGGAAATCTGGTGTCGACTTCCTCCAAGAGTTCCTGGACAATACGGACCACTTCTACGATTCAATATTTGAGGGGGTTGCAGATTTTGCTGCCCCAGAGGCGAGGAGGAGGATCAATGACTGGGTTGCCCAGCAGACGGAGGGGAAGATTGGTGAGGCGATACCTGCCGGCGTGCTGGACTCATTGACAACTTTGGTGCTTGTGAATGCCATCTACTTCAAGGGGCAGTGGGCCAAGCCGTTCGATGCAGACGAAACCCAGCCAGGAGTCTTCAAGCTTCCACACGAGACCATCAAGCTCTCTATGATGATGAAGACTGGCAAGTCGCTGCTGTCGGACGACAAGCTCCGGCGGTGTTTTGTCTTGGAGCTGCCTTACGATGGCGAAGACCTGAGCATGCTGGCTGTCCTGCCATGGGACGTTGACGGCCTGTCCAGAGTTGAGGAGCAACTATCCCTGGATGCCTTTGACTTCTGGGAGAGTGACCTCCTAGAGGAACGCACCAACATCCAGTTCCCTCGCCTCAAGCTGGAGAGTAGTTTCCGGCTATCCAGTGTCCTCCAGGAGATGGGGTTGAGCAAACCGTTTGCTCGAGGCAAGGCTAACTTTGAGGGGATCACGGGCGACCAATCCCTCCACATTTCAGAGGTCCTCCACAAGGCGTTTGTGGAGGTCAACGAGCAGGGGAGCGAAGCGGCTGCTGCCACCACGGTGACCATGTCTAAGAGGTCCATTGGTGGCGGAAAGGTTTACAAGCTCTACTTCGACCACCCGTTCATGTTCCTGATCCGAGATCGCAGGACCAAGGCAGTCCTTTTCATGGGCAGGATGGTAGTACCACCTCATGAGATCCGTATCGGGCATCAAGAACTTTGAGATTAAGTTTCATGCAAGCAGGGCTTCCTATCACGAATGTTTGAATAATGTTGTAAGAACTTATGTTTTTATCAAAACTGAGAGAGCTTTCAGAACTGTTGTGAACAGTAACTAATATGGCAATCATCCAATTTTGTGCCTTATACCTTAGGAATTGTTTCTCAATGAGAATAGTTTACAAACAGAATAGAATTAGATAAATAAATAGATTGTTAGATTGAAATCAGACACAAAAGAAAGTTTTTTAAGTTTTACTATGTCAAAATTGAATCCCAGACCTTATGATTGTTCTTATTTTTTTGTGTAAATGATATTATCATTGAAGTTGTTCTTTACGTAAAACAATAAACCCTACATGTTAAAACCATACTCAGGAAAGGACTTGTGCTCTTTACAATTAGACATTGTAGTCAGGGTGTGGTGGAGGTGGGGTGGTGTCTAGAGGTGATCAGTCCATAGAATACAGTGAGATCCAAGCACAAAAACTGACATCACACAGTTGTTGGCAATATAAGGATTTACCATCGATTTCTAATCATACAGTGCTTCTCCAATTTTGCTCAAGCTCTCACCGATTTTGCTTATAGTTTGATTTGATTTTATTCTTTCCAAATCAACTTGATTATTGCAACTGATGTATCCATATTACTAACCTTAAATAAGCAATTATGTGAAAACAGTTCTCTGAAAATGTAGATGAGGATTTCCCTCTGACTACATTGTATAGGGACGCCTTACAATCTTTCAGTGGAATCATATCATATTGACCAATGGCCATTGTAGGAATTATTGAGAGGCAAATTGGTTCATAATTCGGTTCTTATCAAAGGATCGGTCAACAGAGGGCGACATTGTGTCAGTATCATGATACATGTATAGGAGAACCACATGTTTGATGCCGACCCCCACTCCCACCCCTACACATACACACACACACACACACACACACTTTTTTGTTTTAAATCGTATTTTATTTCTTCCTCGTAGCACATGACAATAATATATCCCATGAAATCATTTACATAGTTAATTCAATATTCATTTTCTCGCCCACCGGAGGTGAAGGCGAGACTAAGGGATCCAAATGGCGTCCGTCCGTCGTCCGTCCGTCGTCCGTCGTCCGTCACAAATGTTAAAGTTTACCTGCAAGACTCTCTTTTGACAAATAACTTCACATGGGTTGCTTGGATTACAACCTAACTTGGGTCATAGATGCACTGGGGGTACCTTCATGTTATGGTACCGTTGGAGGTCACAGGATAAGGTCAAAGGTCACTTGAGGTCATACGTTAAAGTTTACCTGCAAGACTCTCTTTTGACAAATAACTTCACATAGGTTGCTTGGATTACAACCTAACTTGGGTCATAGATACACTGGGGGTACCTTCATGTTATGGTGCCGTTGGAGGTCACAGGATAAGGTCAAAGGTCATTTGAGGTCATACGTTAAAGTTTACCTGCAAGACTCTCTTTTGACAAATAACTTCACATAGGTTGCTTGGATTACAACCTAACTTGGGTCATAGATGCACTGGGGGTACCTTCATGTTATGGTACCGTTGGTGGTCACAGGATAGGGTCAAAGGTCATTTGAGGTCATATGTTAAAGTTTACCTGCAAGACTCTCTTTTGACAAATAACTTCACATGGGTTGCTTGGATTACAACCCAACTTGGGTCACAGATGCACTGGGGGTACCTTCATGTTATGGTACCGTTGGAGGTCACAGGATAAGGTCAAAGGTCATTTGAGGTCATACGTTAAAGTTTACCTGCAAGACTCTCTTTTGACAAATAACTTCACATGGGTTGCTTGGATTACAACCTAACTTGGGTCATAGATGCACTAGGGGTACCTTCATGTTATGGTGCTGTTGGAGGTCACAGGATAAGGTCAAAGGTCATTTGAGGTCATACGTTAAAGTTTACCTGCAAGACTCTCTTTTGACAAATAACTTCACATAGGTTGCTTGGATTACAACCTAACTTGGGTCATAGATGCACTGGGGGTACCTTCATGTTATGGTACCGTTGGAGGTCACAGGATAAGGTCAAAGGTCATTTGAGGTCAGGGATACAATTCTTTTGCGTAGCAACGGAGATCGCGATATTTCTGGTTATTTTCGCAAGTGGGCGAGACACAATATTGCTAATGCCTTGTTTTTTACATTTTATCATTCATAAACAGTTTTACTTGATTATGAAATAACATAAAGTAAATAAATCCGAAAAAAAATGAATAAACTTGAATCCATCTATACAAATTCTTTAACATTTTCTTTACCAGTTATATGACTAGTAATATAGACAGAATTATATAAATTTCAAATTATACAATTTTTTTTTTCCATTTACATATTTACACACACACACACACACACATACACACACACACACACACACACATACATACTCATTCTCTCTCTGCCCCCCCCTCTCTCTCTATCTCACACACACATATACATACACACACACACACACACACACACACACCATCCCACCCCACCCACCCTAGCTGTCTCACACATTGCTGCTTTTGGTGATGCTGATGAGTTTGATTACAATAACTATTATTATTAAATGTAAAAATACATCGTTATACCACGACAAATCTAGACGTCATTATAAAGACTTAAAGGGATGTTCTACCCTGAAATAATTTTTGTTTCAATGAAAGCAGAAACATGAAAGAAACATATCCGTGAAGGTTTGTCAAAAATCGGTCAAAGAAAAGGAAATTACAATTTTGTGACGTCACATGCGAGGTGCTCTCACATATGTTGCGTACAATATAATTACATAAATCGCTCTTTTTCTGTTTTTGACAATGGAATGATAGTTTTCCCACACAGGTATGTGTGTAAAATCATATTTCCGATGATATATCAAATGCACAGGTCCAAGGATGCATTTTTTTTTTTTTAGAAAAAAATGCACATTTTCGAAAAAACAATACGTGGGAGAGCACCTCGCACGTGACGTAACAAAATCAAAACTTTAAAAGATCATAATTCCCTTATCCCTTGACGGATTTTCATCAAACTTCCACTTTTATGTTTCTTTCATGTGTCTGCTTTTATTGAAACAAAAATGATTTCAGAGTGAACTATTCCTTTGAGTAGCATAACACTCCGACTACATAAAATGAAAGTGTGTCACGACTCTATCTTTTACTTTTTCTTTTCCATTTCGTTTACATCACTCGCGGTCTGTGGTTTACTTTGACTGTACCTCAATTTC
The DNA here is from genome assembly GCA_963669155.1 of Arbacia lixula. Taxonomy (NCBI): domain Eukaryota; kingdom Metazoa; phylum Echinodermata; class Echinoidea; order Arbacioida; family Arbaciidae; genus Arbacia; species Arbacia lixula. The sequence continues at coordinate 10,551,504 of OZ022590.1, read as the reverse complement.
TTTCTCCTTCGTACTCTTATCTTTTCTCTCATTCTCTCTCTCTCCCTTGTACTCTTATATTCCCCCTCTATCTCTTTCTCTCTCTCTCTCTCTCTCTCTCTCTCTCTCTCTCTCTCTCTTTCTCTCTCTCTCTATCGTACTCATACCTTTCCCCTCTCTTACTCTCCCCCCTCTGTCTCTTTGTTTTTTTTCTCTCTCTTTCTCTCTCTTTCTCTCTCCCTCTTTCTCTCTCTCTCTCTCCCTCTCTCTCTCTCTCTCTCTCTCTCACACACACACACACACACACACACACACACACACACCCATTCTCTCTCTGCCCACCTCTCTCTATCCTACTCTTATCTTTCCCCTACACACACACACACACATATACACACATATGCACACATACACACACATACACGCACACACACACACTCACACACACACACACACACACACACACACACACACACACACACACATCATGAAGAATTACATTCTCATGTAAAAGTAAGTCGCCATACCAGAAGGGAACTAATGATAGTAGGGTGATGAGCGTAATTGCGGAAGCCCGAAGTCACGACATCTGAACTCCTGGCAACCATCGCTTAACCTCTTGTATTTTTTGATCTTCTCTATTTTTTGTTTTCCTCCTATCTCTAATGACAATAAGCAACGAACGTGTAACATCTCTCTTTTGTTTTCTTTCTTTGTTCGTTCTTTTTTGAACCCCTTTGATTCGCTTGGGTGATTAGAGCCCAATGCGTAGATTTTACTTAAAAGTATATTATCAAAATATAGGCATTCGTCTAATAACGATTTCAGAGGTAAAATGTCCACTGACCATTCATTTTAGCCGATTACTAAAAAATGCAAAGAAATCACAGTGATCGGAAGGTAACTATAGTATTATTCATAATTTGTAGTTAAGTGAATGTTAAAAATTGTGTCTGAAATGACAAAGTCTGTATGCGCAAGAATGCGATAGAAAAAATAGAAAAGTACAGTACAGTACATCAAAGAATAACAATAATCCCATTTGGGAAAGCGCTACAAACCTACAATGATTGACAATTTCTGACTTGGAAGTTAACCCTCAAACCTGTTTCACACGGGGTGAACTACACGAGAAAGGCTTCTCATAAAAGCCAATGGTAAATGTACATGAGTAAATGACATGATTTACAACTTCGCGTCCTTTTATGTGTGCGTAATCGGCCCGTCAATAGAACAGATTTTGGTACATGCAATGAGGTACGCAGTGCCGTCACCAGCATTTTTCAAGGGGGTGGGGGTGGGGGGGGGGGGGGGGTACGTTTTTTTTTTTTTTTTGGGGGGGGGGAAGACAAAACAAAAAAAATTCCGATGTTTGACTATGCTGCTGGTGGCATAGATAGGGGAAAAAGCAAACTGTCTATAACTAAAATGTACAATGTATGAGACACATGTCATGATGGTACTGGGTCGAATGCAGCTAGCAAGTGTTCGGGAGAATGATAATTATTGGTCCAGAGTAGTGAGCCGTTTGAGGCCAAGAGTAGGTTCCTGATTAACTTCATAAGGTCTTCATAAAGTCGCATCAAAACCTGAAATGTTGAGCAAATTGGCTGGGAGCATGGGCGGAAATCCCGGGGGGGGGGGGGGGGGGACGGGGGGACGCCCCAATTTCGAAGGGGGGGACACAATATCAAATGTCCCCCCCCCCACTATTTTTGGTCCTGTACCCCTAAAATATCATCATTATCACCCCCCCCCCCCCGCTCAGCGACTTCTTGATGAAAAACATGCCCCCCCCCCCCCCCCCCACCTTCGGGGAGCGATTTCCGCCCTTGGCTGGGAGCCTCGGTATTGGGCTTCAAATAAAAGTTGCGCCGAAGACATGCCCTTCAATTTCCATGAGGCAAAGATAAGTTAATAAGCTACATTTGATCGAACTATGAATAGCATCTTTCTTCATGATTTTTTTTTATTTTTTATTTAACACATGAGGAAAACATTGCAGGCGCGTGGCCTGATATTAGCACCACAACGGGATACCCAATGATTGTCAGCGTATCGGTCAATACTGCATGTTTCTCAAGGAGAAACTTATAACGCTGCGGACCCCACTGTAATGTATCTCCTCTGAATAGATAAATGAACTGAAAGATAGATGTAGAAGACGTTTCATAACAAAAAAGAATTGATTGAGTGAATAAAGGAATGAATTATTGATTGAATAAATTAATGAAAATATGGATACATAAATAAATGCATGCATGCAGGACAGCAGGAATATATATTTTTTATATCCTGACTTTATTCAAGTTCAAGAGAGTGTGAAACATACATGCAGAGATCAGGTCCACCGTTTCATTCCAAACGGATGGCAGGCCAAAATGCTTACATGGGTTACAAAGGAAAATTATTAGAAACATGCAGTGTCACAACACAATGGAATTGAATGATAATACAATGCAATATCGATACACGAACTAGTATAAATATATTGGAGGTTTTTCAATTCAAGCGGTCATAAACATCATTACATATATATATATTTTTTTTAGATAAGGCGAATTACATACTTAGTATTGAATCATACGGTAATTGTATTATCACTGTATAAAACCTAAAATGTATATGAACGATAATACAAGGCAGTACAGGGCACTAGTGATACCCTCCTCCACAAATTTACAATAATTATCCTGAATACCAATTGAAATAGACTTTTATGTATATACATTACATCAACTTAATCCTAAGCATCTTGCATTAAATACGAAAGACAATACTCAATACATTAGCGTTATCTATTAGAAAAAGAGGGTAACTAACAAATTACAAATCACATTCAAGAATTAATGAACTGACTAAATCAAATAATAAGTAAATCAATGAAAGAAAGAAGAAAGGAAGCAACGAATGACTGAATACATACAGAAATAAAGGAAAGAAAGAAGGGAGAGAAATGAATTATTTGATACATACATGAATGAATTAGTGGAGAGACAAATGATTTACTGCAAATGAATGAATAAATAAATGAATGAATTAATGAATTAATGAAAGAATGAATGAATGAATACATTGCTAATCAATGAAGGAATGTAGAAGTGAATGGATAAATGGAGGAAGAAAGGAACGATTTGATAAATGAAGAAATGACTGAAATAATTGATTTACTGCCAAATAGTACATTTAGAAATCATCTCATTGATCACAATAACAACGTACTCAGGTAACAAGTAGCCAGTAATACCAAGGATGATTAAGCACATGGAGTGCTAGCAGCCGTTTTAATAATGCAGAATCATTGTACTCTCCTTCTAGTCACAAAAGAATGCTTTACAAAGATTTTCTTTTTGATCTATGCGTTCAATGCCGCCGATTCTCTGAATGATATTTGCTTGGATTTGACGTATCGGATGCGCAGAAGAATTTGGGGAAATATCTTCACCCAATATGCTTGCGCAGTTGTGACATGTAATACCTACGATGCATCTATAAAGATTCAATCGAGGAATATTGTTACAATATGGCAAAAAAGGCTCTAAACGTGATATCAAGTTGCAATATAAAAGTGTAAAGTTCACAATGTTCCGCAGCATATTCCATTAAAAAAATGCATGAAAGGTGACTTTCAGATATTTTCCCTTCAGTCAAGTAATATGAAAAACGTGCCCTGCTGCGCCCAAGCTAGTATTTTCATCTCAAAATGGATCAAACTTTGTGTTCACTTGTTCTCATTAACTACAAAACAAGCACTTAGTGAAAACATTAAAAGTTCAGCACTGAAAGCTCAAATGTATCCATGTACTGTATATGAATGTGTATGACCTACCAGGTGAACGTGACGCAATCGTGTATGCCTTCGAAGCTGGAAAAAAGAATTTCCGCGAGCTGTATCTCCAGCTCAAATAGTACCTCCGTGGAAGTACCAAAAGGACCGTATAGAAGAACAGTGTTTTTTTTTTTATTTCCGTTTAAATGAGCTGTTAACTGTATCCTGTGAATTTTTGTATTGATCGTTGCGTATTGACTTACGGAAAATAAAACGAATACAACAAACAATCGATACCACCGCTTGTTAAATAATGGTTCGATAACAGTGGTGAATTAATCAGTTCACACGACCAAGGTACATTCCCACTTCGCGTGCATTTTTTTTTTATCCCAAATATGATATACCTGTACGTATGGAAGTATTATGTGCTGAGTAGATCACGAATCTGTAGTTCATAAAATGTATTAATTGGTTCTCTGCTTTCAATAATATACTTTTCAGATATTCCTTCCTGTTAACCTAACTCTCAAGTCGGAGCAAAATTGGCTACCCCAGATTTCTTATCTTTGCCATGTAACATGTTGCTGTATCAAGCTGTCATGTAGAATTGTCCTAAGAAATATTCTAACATTCCGTCTTAAGGCGACTCGCAGGGTTTCAAGGTCAGAAATGAATACTTGGATGATTTTCAAGAACAACGATATTTAAAAATCATCATAAATTATTTTCTTCCATTAAAGAACAAAAAGGAAAGGCGAAGTTGATGCGTCAAGACTTATATGTGGTTGAAGTACGGGAGAAGGATAGATTCCACAGCCTTCAACGTAGACTACTGAACAAGACCCCAATGGAATGTGTCCGTGCGGGTGCTTTTTCAGATGTCGTCAAAATTGTGGGTCAACATGGCCAAAGCCGGGCGCAATATACAAAGCCCTAGTTCTGACTTTCCGAGAAAGTTTGCGTATAAAAAGAGTTCAAATATTCCCCCTTCACAAAACCAGACCGTTCACATTCATCACGCGCAATAACATAAATCAATAGCAATAAAGGATAAATATCAGCGTCTTATTGACAGTTTTAGCGAATGTAAATGTTGTGTATACCTACAGTTCGTACCACTAATATGATTTTAAGGGATAATTCACCTTGAAGATCACAGCAGAAAGATGAAAGAAAGTATGAAGGTTTGACGAAAGTCCGTCAATAAAATTTCAATTTTGTGACGTCACGTGCGAGGTGCTCTCCAATATGTTTTGTGCTGTATTATTCCACAAATTGCTCTTTTCTGTTTTTAACAACAGAATAAATATTTTCATAGAAATATCCCTTTACTCCAGAAAATGTGGAAATGGACCAAATAAATGATTTGCAATGTGAGTTTCCTTGACAGCTCAATTTGCTCAGAACAATGAAAACGGGAAATCTGAAGTCAGTGTGTGGAGTATCATAGCTAGAGCTTTTCTTGAAGTATTAAAAAAGTCGAGTGGATAGTTCAAACACTTGCGACGTTCCCTTGGCAACGAGAGTGACGTAATGTTGCATCTAGTGGTCACCTTTGTGTTGAATGGAGGTGCATAATCAAATGAAAGCGATGGTTTGAGCAATAATACATTTATTTTTTTTGTTTATCGTTTATATATTATCAAATGTATTGTTTCAATTGCGTCAGAAGATAGATTGTGGTAGACAGGGAGAGAGAGAGAAAGAAAGAGAGAGGGAGAGAGAGAGAAAGAGAGAGAGGGGGGGGGGGGCGGAGAGGAACAGGGAGAGATAGGGGGAATGGGGGGGGGGGTGCGGGGGGCGATGAGTTGTTTAATTTTCCACTCGATATACAAATCATGCAATGTATCAATATTTACCGAATGGACAATACATGAATTAAAGACCATTGGCAAGAAGATTGCCCACGATCACCTTTTTGAAGGCTTTTTGTCTTCCTAGTACAGTATGTTCCCTTTAAGAGAAGAGGTTCTTGCGCTGTTGTAGATTGAAGCAGGAATATTCCTAGGGGAAATTAATTCTAATTTTTATTACGGGCAAATAAAAATGATTGCCCGCATCATACCTCAGGCAAAAAGCCTAATTGGCAAATCCGACGGTAAACGTTATCATAATCATAAACATGATAAATGGATCAAAAATGAACTATACTTGCAATCGTTTGGAAAATCCAAGATAAAAACTCTCCCTGTACCTGCCTTAATTATTCTTGAAGAAATTAACCCTTACATTATCGGGCCTTAAAAACAGTGTTGACTTATTACACATCTCCATGACAATGGTAAACAAATGAGAATGTTAGAAGTGGCCCCGGATTGTCATGGGAGATGCGGCATGTTCCGCTCGGGGCGATTGATCTTGACAGATACCTCTAGGTGAGAATCCAACGCTAATTGCTATATAGGTTGTCCTAGCCTCAAGAATTTAAGACGTCATTATGGTGTGATTAAGGAAACTGTTTCGGGTTTTCAACTCATGTGGGTCAACGAAAAGGTGCTGTTAACGTGTGTAAGGGGGTGGGGGGGGGGTGGGGGTGAAGGAAGAGGTGATAGGGGGAAGGTGTCGGGTAGGGGACGGGGTAGGATTGGTAAGGAGAAAGGATGGGGGAAGGGGTGAAGAGGGGAAGGGGTCGGGTGGGGGACGGGGTAGGGTTGGTAAGGAGAAATGATTGGGGAAGGGGCGAAGAGGAGAAGGTGTCGGGTAGGGGACGGGGGGGGGGGGTGGTAAGGAGAAAAGGATGGGGGAGGGGTGAAGAGAGAAGGGGTCAGGTGGGGGAAGGGGGTAGGGTTGGTAAGGAGAAAGGTTGGGGAAGGGGCGAAGATGGGAAGGGGTCGGGTAGGGTACGGGGTATACACGGTTGGTAAGGAGAAAGGATGGGAATGGGGCGATGAGGGGATGGGGGTAGGGTGGGTGGGGGTAGGGTAGGTTCGATGAGGGGAAGAAGACGAGAGAAGTGAGTGAGGAAAAAGGATAAAGTGTGTGTGTGTGGGGGGGGGGTGGGGAGATCCAAAAATGTGCAATGAAATCAATACAAAGTAAAAAAAAAAAAGTAAAAACATTACATTAATGAAAGAGGAGAAGGCGAGAGCTTGTTGGTAGGACGATGATTTCTTTACCCCAAAGTCATCTCCGAAAATGAAAGCTGCACCAGTTAGATGTTGCGAGAGAAGTCGTGTCACGGAGGTCACCAGGGATCGGCCACCGATCTGACGGACAAGGAGAGAGAGAGAGAGAGAGAGAGAGAGAGAGAGAGAGAGAGAGAGAGAGAGAAAGAGAGAGAATGAGAGAGAGTTTAACTTCTTATGACGGACCTGGCGCACTGCCCGAACCGCGAAGCGTATTAATATCCAGTTTTCTAGTAGTGAGAAAAAACAATGCGTTGTCAGTAAATTTGCAGCACACTTGATGATCGCTTTTCATAAAGCGCTTTCCAAGTACGCAGTGCTACCCAAACGCTCGACGACGACGGCGATGACGACGACGTTGATGATAGTGGCGGAAAAGCCGGGGCAGGAGGGTGCCAAAGAAAAAGAATAGAGGATAAGACAGCTCTAGTGATATGTATTTTCACAAAATAATGTACCTTTAAAATAAACACAACAAAAAAGTAAGTCTCCCCTAAGCAATTTACCATAACTTTTTACCGCAGAAGTTTTGAGAAACATAATTTGATAAGATTGTACCTTCACCTATGGACTAACTTCATTGTGAAAATCACATTAATTCACTCAATCATGCATGAGTGAGCTCGCATTATAGGCAAAATTGTCACTTTTCAAAAGTCACAAGGTTAATTGTTTATGCCGTTTTAACAGTACATTTTGGCATTTCTTGTGCAAGTTTTGAAGTGTATTCACTCGACTTTGACATGAAAATGACTTCTTATGTTCACATAAGAGGTCATGCTACATCTTTGTCAAAATATCCAGATTTTTTTTCACAAATAAAGTGTTTTTTTTCACATAATAACGTATTTTTAAAAGTTTCAAACTCAAGAGGGATGAATATTTTTTAAACTGTGCTCACTCAATCAGAACTGTGGGTTAAGTGTCGGGATAGGTGTAAGTGCTTCATGAGATGGATGATACACAATGAAAAGCTATAAATTATGCACCAGAAATGGAATTCATCAAAATTGTGACTTTTGAAAAGTGACAATTTTGCCTTTAATGTGTGCTCACTCATGCGTGACTGAGTGGATTAATGTGATTTTCACACGGAAGTTAATCAATGAGTGAAGGTACAACCCGGCCAAGTTATGCTGCTCAAAACTTCTTCGATAAAAAAGTTATACTATTTTGCTTAGGGGGGGGGGGGGGGGCTTACTTTTTTGTGTGTTTATTACGTACGTATAATGATGTACTTTACCCCTAATTTTACGATAAGCCATAATTCTGAACGCAAATTCAGGGTTCGGTTGCGCCCTCCATCGATCGACAGGCTGTAGCCATGTCGAATATGTAGCCATGTCGAATATGACGAATATGTTTCTGGAAATAATTTATTTATTTGTTACAGTAATTGTCATTTAAATCATTCATGAATAATTGTTTAATGTTCTGTAAAATTGGTGTTCATTGATTAATAAAATACATGTTGAAACAAAAAAAAAATGGTCCATTCTGAGTACACCGATCGATTTGAAATCGAAGCCTCCAAAGAAGATATCGATGGCATCACTTAGATGTTCTTTCAATCTCGCACAGCCCCAGAGCGCCCGCCTTTGTTCGGTACGGGCTACGCTGGCAATTATGGACTCAACAGGTCGTGCGGAGTTATTCTCGATTCATTTCTGCGAAAGACGAGCAAGCGAGCGACACGGACTCGCTAGCACCATGCCTGTGCTTCAGTGGATATTAGTTTGGTGCCTTCTGTTGTCTGTTTTGGCGGGGCGTACCAGGGTCTCGGCCGAGTCCACCACCGCACTGACACGTGAGTACCCCGGGGATTAGCAGGAGCCATCCAACAAAACACCCCTTTTCCCTTCGTCCTTCTGCTCCTTCTTCTGATCTTCTTGTTTCACATTCTTTTTTTCGTCTCCTTTTCTTCTTGATCTTCTTCCTATACGTAGCACCATTCTGGATATGATCCTCATATGAAATAAAACTTTATTTTGATACTCACTATATCGCTGCATTGCGCAGGAAATATTTGCTCCCCCCCCCTCTTCACTCTATCTTGATGTTCCTATTAATGTTTTTTCTTCATGATAACTAAGAGTCTATATATGTTTCCCGGAACGTCTATATATTTACTGGAAATTCCGATAACAGAAACTGCAGATGAATTATTTTCCCTTTCATCGTTCATATACCTCTGTACCTTATTTTGATCTCCTCTTTCATTTGACCTTCATCTCGAAAATGTTTTTTTTAAACAATTTCCCTATCCAATAAGCCTTTAGAATTCAACAAATAGTATATCGACTAATATTAGGCCTATCATAAAACAGAGTGTACTCTTTATTTTGTGAAAGGAGCCACTAACAAATGATGGTTTCATAATATTTTCATTTTTGGACAAATTTGGATCTAACAAATGTTAGGTCAAAATGTGAAAATCTCATAATGAATTCAAAGGATTATTTCAAGAATGATAATTGATGACTTTCTGACTCTGAGCATTCCAGCTTGATTTGAGTCGTAACATTATAAATATTGTTTTCATAGGTGTCAAAATTTGTCTTAGCACCACGTATATGAGGAAAAAGAAAGACATAATTCGATATTTTCTGGATGAAAATACTAATGTGGACGCGGCTGGGAGCGTTTCTCAGGTTACCTCTCTGAAATGAAGGTATGTTATAGTATCTGTTCGAGCAATTTGTAAATGGAATTTTATGCGGAAATGGTTGAAATCGGCACTTTTCTATTGCAACATAATATCATGTTTAATACCAGTATCGCTTAGTGGAACAATTCCTCGATTAGATGTTGATGGATGCTATGTAAGTAATACATCTTACAATTGCACAAACACCTAACGTCAAAATATTTCCCCAATGGCTTCTGCGCATTTTAGTTTGTTTATGCGTCGTCAAATTAAAACCAAAAACACCCAGAGAGTCTGTTCTCTGGATTTAGTTACACTGGAGTCGGTTAAACTCCCCCTTCCCCTCACTTAACATCAGCAGTTCTAGCGGAATCCTGAACTGACCTATAAGCCGGAGGCAGATTTGATAAGAAATATCGATCTAATCAGCAGTGAACAGGAAATCGGGATGCGTTCGGGAAGTGCTCAAACAGGGGCCACTCTCAATTGTATAGAAACAAGGCAGATAAGATGGGACTTTTTTTTTTGTTTCAACATGTATTTTATAGGTTTTCCCGGCCGAATTCGTCAAAACAGCAATCAATTTCATCAACATGCATTCATGTTCGAGAAATTTTGGCCCACTTGTCACTCCCGCGCTTCAATTTCAAACTTTTTTCATTCAATTTCATTTTTGTTTCACTTAATTTTCTAGTTTTTACATTCAATTTCGAAATTCGTAATTTGTCATTCAATTTCACCAAGTTTTACTAGAAGGGGAATTATCGCCGAATTGCGTATTCATTTTCGCCTATGGGCAACCTCTTTCGCATTTTGGTCATTCAATTTAAAAAAAAAAATCACATCCTTTCTTTTTGGACCCGTGAGGCTTTTTTTTTTTTTTTTGGGGGGGGGGGGGGACGTCGATCCTTTTCTGTAATTTCACATCATATGTTATTATTTTTCTCTTGAATATTATTTCATTCCTTTTTCTTTTTCTTTAGATGTGTTTCATCTCTAATTTCATAGTTTTTGTTTCATGATCATTCATATTTTTCTTTTGATATTCTTTGTATTTCATTTTATATACGTTGCTTCATACAGTTTATTTGCGGGGGTTTATATGATGGATATCATTGTTTTCATTTGATCTTTAAGAATAGATGTATGTTCTTTTTTATCTGTTATACATTTTCATCTTTTTCATCACTCTTCATATACTCTCTTGTTTTCATCATGGTGAATGTTGTGCACTGCTTCATCCGTCGATTTCCTAGCGATTCAGGCATCTAGGCATATATGTTTGAGAATTTTTGTACTACTGGGTGCATTTGCAGGGGTTATGGTGTCGATGCACTGCACTGCAACCTCTCTCAGGATGGTGCAGGCCATGTATGTAGCTTATGGTTGAACTTATAGGAAAAGTCAGAAATAGCCCACCTTCTCTGACGACTGTTATCGGTGTATTGAGAGCTACAAGCTAATGAATCACATCACCTTTCTTCATGCGAAACTGTGCATATAATTATTCTAACAGAAATACACAAATTGACAAATTAGCGTAAGATGAAAACCATTGCACAAATGTCAAAAATGTATGCCTGTTCACTAAATTGAATAACCGAATTCTTACTGCAGACTGTTGGCGCGAATTTGAATGCTCCTTGCACGTTTTTGGAATTGAAAGCCCGTTCTACATTTTTGTATGACAAAAGTGTGAAATCGCATGCTCCTAAAATTAAATTGAACGACAAATTTTGCTTTTTGAATGATGATCTACACCGTCATTCAATTTCGTTCTAAATTGAATGAACCTATAGTGAATTCGGCTGCTGAGTTTACGAAATTGGGCGGGAAAACCTATATTAATCAATGAACACCAATTTTACAGAACATTAAACAATTATTCATGAATGATTTAAATGACAATTACTGTAACAAATAAATAAATTATTTCCAGAAACATATTCGTCATAATCATTGAACATAACAAATTTATACAAACTGTCAGATTTTTCAAGAATTACATCAAATTACAACAATAAAGAAAAACAACCATTAATCGCTGTTCAAAAGGAAAAACATATCATTCGCTCATTGTGTTCATTGATAAATTAGATAAGAAAAAAAGGACACCAAAAAGGCCCTTCCCTCCATTTCCCCTACCCCACCCCTCCACCATACCCCGCCCTCTCCTTTCCCTCCACCCCCCCCCCCCCGGGCTTCTTAAACATGCACTTATTTCTTCTGGAACAGGAGCATACATATTACCATCTCTAGAACGAGTTGCAGGGCATATCTTGGTGGATACTAAAAATACTTCTGAATTGTCGTCCCACTCCTTCAATGTTAATAAATATACGTTTTATTTTAGTTTGTTTTATTTTATTTTCAAATACATAAAACTCACAAGGCAGGGGAGCCCTACCATATCCAATTTTCCCACTTTTTCAAGTGCACTGATAATGTATTATGCAAAACTGCTATCCTTTTTTCTTCTAACCTATCTTGTTCAATCTGGCTTTTAACCGATTGTTCAGTTATTTGTGTGTTCTTTCCTCTTCCTAAGAAAATTAATCTTTTTACCAGTATTAAAACATGATTAACTAATTGACCTCTTCCTTTGTCCGGTAAGTCAATTCCAAAATGAATCTCTTCCCAGCTTAAGTTTTTTAAATTTATATAATCAAGAAGGTTACTGCACCGTTCCCATATCATCCCAGCAAATTCACACGTATAAAATATATGTTTATAAGTCTCTTCCTCTTTGTGACAAAATGAACATAAGTTATCATCAGTAATGTTGAATTTACATAAATGATGGTTCGTATATAATATTCCGTGTAATAACCTAAATTGGAAATCCCTCAATATACAGTTCAAAGTACTTTTTCTAGGTCTACTAAATACCGATTTTATATCTGTATCAGAAAACTCGCAAGTATGTACATTTCTCATTTTTTCTTTCAAAGATGACTTATCTCTTATCTTTTCCACAAAATCATTATAAACTTGTTTAGATGTATTCGTATCTAAAGAAAATTTACAGCTATTTCTTATAAAAGTCATTTCATCACATGTATCAGTTCCTGGTTCCGTATTTTCTATTTTCCTTTTCCAAACTAATGGAAGTACTTCATATATTCTTCGAATAATCAAAACCTCTGAATAAACCAGACCTTTACTATAAAGATAAGCCGCCGAATATAACTCCCCACTCCTGTCTATAATATGTTCCACTCTAAAAAAATTCTTCAACTGCAAATTTTCATTATAAATAGATTTTCCATCTATTCGAATCATTTTATTATTTAAAAGGACTTCCTTCCGTACCTGATTATAATTACCCCTAAATTCCTTCGTTTTTGCCCAGACTTCTAATAAGTTCGCATAGAATAGCGGTATAGACAAATCCAAAAGGTCTACTAAATAATTACAACAAAATATAAATTTGCCTCCTATCTGCTTTGTACATTCCTCAAAGTATTGTTTCCATTTCATTTCTTGTTTACCATAACAAAGCCTTTTGACCCACATTACTCTTTGAGCGTCTATTAATGATGGAAAATGCATTAATTTTAAACCCCCTTGTTCATAACCTAAAGTTAAAACACTTTTATTAATCTTCGGTTTTCCTCGCCAAATAAAATCCCAAACAATACTTTCTAACTCACCATATACCCAGTTTGGCACCGGAGTGAGAGAGGCAATATATATAAGCTTAGAATAAATAAAAGTCTTCAATAACTGAATTTTACCCTGAAGTGTCAAATCTCTTTGCTTCCACCATATCAATATTTTTTTAATTTTACTTAGAATTTCTTTATAGTTCTTATTTTCCTTCACATCGGGATCCAACGTGAAGTATACCCCTAAAATCTTTAAAACACCCACTTTTTGCCCGAAAACTCCACCATACTCCCCATCTTCATCTTGACTACTTCCAAGTTGTAACAATTTCGTCTTATCTTTATTTATTTTGAGACCGGAAACCGCTTTAAAACCCTCAAAAACCACTACTAATCTCCTGATGGATTCAATATCTTGTACTAATAGAGTAATATCGTCCGCATAAAGCACCTGCTTGACTTCGTTTGACCCGAACGGTAAGCCTAAGATATCTTTATCATTCCTTATATCGTGTGCCAAAACTTCAATACATAAAATAAAAAGATAGGGTGACAACGGGTCTCCTTGTCTAACTCCCTTTTCGACCTTAAAATATCCTGTGGATTTACCCCCATTAAAAACACAACTAAGGGCATTATTATAGATAGTATCCACCCATTTCCGGAATGACGGTCCAAAACCGAAAGACAAAAGGACCTCTTGTATAAAACTATGAGCAACTGAATCGAAAGCCTTTTCAAAATCAATGGCAACTAAATAACCCGGTAAATCAAAATGTGATGTGTGGAATATCATATCATCTATGATACGTATTGCTTCACCAATATTTCTGCCCTTCATAAATCCCATTTGATCTTCCAAAATAATTTCATCCAAAACTTGTGTAACTCTCAACGACAAAACTTTAGATAAAATTTTGTAATCCACATTGAGTAATGAAATAGGCCTATAATTCTTTATTTGCAATAGATCCTTGTCCTCTTTAGCAATTAGAATAATCATTGCTTGCTTTTGAGAGGCCGATAATTCCCCATATTGATATGCTTCATTAAAGGCCTCTACAACTAACTGCCCTATAACCGGCCAAAAAGTTTGATAAAATTCTACGGTTAGGCCGTCATTCCCGGGTGATTTATTCAGCTTCATTTTTTCTAAAACTTGTATACACTCCCTTTCAGATATTAATCCTTCACACAACTCTCTAGACTCTAAAGATAACGTGGGTAAATCTGAAAGAAAGAAGGGATTGTCTAAGTAGTGGATCACCTCCGATTTCGCATATAATTTACTATAAAAGTGCTTAATTTCAATGATTATATCTGCTTCATTATGAATAATTTCCCCCTCTTTTTAATGGTACTTTTCCCTTTATTTGACTGCATTAACTGCGTAAAAAATCGCACATCTTTCTCACCCCCTTCATACCAAGAGGCACGGGAGCGAATCTTAACTCCTTCATTAACATAATCATAACTTATTTGTAATTCCCGTTTTTTCTCTTCCAGTATTTTACATGTCTCTTGGTTTGGTTGATCTACTAAACTTTTTTCTAAATCTTCAATCTCTTGCTCAAGTTTTCTTCTCTGTTCTTTCCTATTTTGAGCAAGTTTCTTAGAAAAACGTTGCGTAAATTGACGAATTTTTAATTTCAAAAAGTCCCAAAGGACTCTTTTATCTTGAATCTCTACTTGTAAGTCCCCTTTTAAATTCAAAATTTCTTCTTTCATTTGCTGAACATAAGCAGCGTCATTGCACAGACTATTATTAAATTTCCAATAAGAGCCTTTATTTTTTATCTGTGTTTCACGTTTATCAAAAAGACGTAACTCTATTGCCGAATGATCAGGAGCAATTGAATGCATTATTTCACATTTTACCACTAGGTCAACCAAATCTTCTGAGATTATCCAATAATCTAAACGACTTTGCATGAATGGTAATTTCTGCCTATAAGTATATTGTTTTTTTGTTGGGTTTTTATTCCTCCAAATATCTATTAAGTTCCATGTATACATAAAATTTTCCATTTCCAAATTGAATCTATTTTGACCTACAGGTTTATTACTACCTACATAATCTAACTCTTCATTTTGAATCATATTAAAATCCCCACCCATTATAACCGGAAGAGAATCTTTATTTAACTGCCTCAATTCTTCCTCTAGCTCCTTCAATATTTGTATTTGCTCTCTTCCTTTTCCTCTAACTGGAAAGTATACACTACACAAAATTACCCTTGAGCTTTCCAAAACACAATCTATCAATACATATCTCCCATCTAAATCAGATATAGCATTTTTCAACTCCAAATCTAATGAAGGATTAACTAAAATCAAAACACCTTTACTGTGGGGGGTCCCATGACTGTAAACACATTGTCCATTCTATTCTAATGACCATTCGTTTTCCACATCTTGTGTGCTATATGTTTCTTGTAAGAAAAGAATATCTGCCCCCTTTTCCTTACCCCAAGCAAAAATTCTGTGTCTTTTCCTCTTTTCCCTTAACCCTTTAACATTTAATGAAATACAATTGCATTTAAAGTCTCTTACATTTTGGGCCATTATGTTGTGAGGAAGCGAAAAACTTGTCTAAAAGTATTATTATCTCCAAGGGAGCGAGACGACAGCTACAATTCTCAACTATTGTCTCTGTCCACCATGATATGCCCCCCACCAACCAGAACTTAGAGCATATCCATAAAATCAAACCATAGCTCACCTGTTTTAAACTCCGTAAGCACCATTTGATCCCCACAAAAAAAATTATGCATTCAGCCCTTACCTCCCCTCCCCCAAACTCACTATTTAACCATAACCCCAAAACAAAATCCCCCAAAATAAAAAACATTAATCCAACAAATGACATATCGAACAAGCAAAGGAAATAAAACAGCTCCTCTCCTCCTCCATTTTCAAATAAGCATTATTCCCGACACCAAAGTAGAAGTAACCACATGCCCAGATAATAACATAACATAACAGCTCACTGCCTTCCAAATTATAACAATCACAACTATCTGTGAAATCCGTCCACCGAGGACGACCATAACAAAAGGACTACAGAACGTGATCCTTCATTAGGACCCCAGGTGGAACCGCAGTCACCACCTTCAAAAAAAAACAAAAAACAAAAAACAAAAACTATGATACTATGATACTATGATATAACTATGATACACCGAAATGTTATCGATATCATAGTTACCACACTTTTCAAAATCTTTTAATCAAGCCCCTTTTTCTCTAAGTTATACTTCAGCATGATTTGTTTTTATTTTTTTGTTGGTTTGTTAAAATGTAAATGTTTTTTTTTATTTTTCTATCGTTGTATGTAGATTTAATTGATTTTTATCGTTAAAGTATGATTTATATATAGACAGATAGTCCCTATTTACAGATGGTCGCTAAAGCAAACTTCACTATTCAACAATACCTGAATATAAAAACCAAGGAAGACAAGCAATGTAGTTTTTATGTACAAATTAGCTTTGATATAGGTTTCAATGACAAAACATTGTTCACGGCTAACAGACAATGCGGCCTTTATACACAGGGGGTCTCTCTGTACAGGTGGGAGTAAAAACAGGCTTCACTGTATAGTGAGACATGGGTAGGAAGAGCAACCAAGAGACGAAAACAACGTGGTCTTTATGTACAGGTTACGTCCATACAGGATTCATAGAGAAACGGAGAATGCAGTCTGTATAGACAGGTTGTCTCTCTCTTTACTACAACTTTGTCAAAGATGTCAGAATGTATGAAATATGCGGTTAGTTGTGTTTCGTCCACCTAAAAGACAGACTCCTTGATCATCATGATCATGCTGCAGATGTTTTGAATGATTTACATGACATAGTGTCATTCTTTGATCAGGGAGAATGCATCTTTATTCTACGTAACATCTTCAAACGGAATGGTCTGTGTGTCTTAATTCAAATACATGTACATTACGCAAAGATGGCTGCCAAAGCTAAAACCAAAGCCGCAGCCACTCTTGTCATTCAAGATTATCTGAAAAGCGATGCTTTCTTCGAGGCTATAGAAAAAAACTGTGGAAAAAGCTGTTGTTAAACAAATCAGCCACCTTCTTAATCGCGTAAATGACATCGAACTGAAGTTTATACTGCAGAACGACTGGAGCGAAACGACGCCCACATACTGGACCTAGAAACCAGCTTACGGGCTAAAGAATCTAAGCTCCAACCATGGACCCTACCACGAATGAATCGCCAGATGAAAAGCCATGAAACAGCCCTTTCTAACCTTCGCATAGAAATGAATGAGTCTGAACAATACTCAAGACGTAACTGCTTGAAGTTCTACGGCGTCAAAGAAAGCGAAGGGGACACAGATCAGCTCCTTTGTAAGATTGTCAGCGAAAGCCTCAACATAGCGATAACCCCAAACGATATAGATCGCTCTCATCGTGTCGCTTCCCGGAAGCATAATGACGAGGAGGTGTCCCCGGTCGCGCCCCATCATCAGTTGCATCGTCGTACGCATCCGCATCCGCGCCTATGTCGGCATCTACCAACTTAGTGACGCGTTCGTATGGCAAGCCGTTTTAACATTTATTCCTATTTCTTGATATCAAGAATTCGATTATCAAGAATTCGAATTCTTGATATCAATAAATGGTTTTGTGTAGTCAAGCAATGGCAATTCTTGATATCAAGAAATCGAATTCTTGAAATCAAAAAGTCAAATTCTTGATATCAAGAAATCGAATTCGTGATATCAAGAAATAGGAATAAATGTTAAAACGGCTTGCCATACGTTCGCGAGAAGCGCACCGGAATCCAAGACCGAGAGCAATCATAGTGAAGTTCACCACATATCCCAAGCGCAATGAAATCATCCGGGCTCGCAGACGCCTGAAGGGAACAGGAATGGCCATCGATGAAGCGCTAACACGCACGAATCAGGAACTCCTGTCGAAGGTGAAGAAACATGACAAAGTTCGCGACTTGTTGATGGACGTGTTGTTGTGTTGCTTCAAGAAACGGGAGGAAAGACGATAAAGAAAATCATCCGGAATGAGCACGAATTGAAAAAAAAGCTTTGAATGTAATTACACTTTTTAGTGCAAACGTAAAACCGGATGAAAGCTTACTGTAAATACATCTAACATTCTTTATTTTACAAATTCTTTTGAAAGAAAACTAATTTTTCAACTTGTTTTGACATTTCTTCCTTTTGTAAATTGGTGACGTTTGAAGTGTTGTGAGTTTGTTGACTTGTATATGCCTTCTCTAGACCCTGTTGTACCCAATGATCAACCTTTGTTTGTTCCTTTCCTGAGAGTAATTGTAAACATGATATAAGTGATGTTGCTTGTTATTGTCAAAACTGCTTTTCAAATGTATTTCCATTTTACTTAGTACATGATTCAGTATTATTTGAATGTGTTCCATTTGGTAATGATCCCTCTGATGTTTCGTGTTTATTATATGAAGACATGTTAACAATGTGTAATTCCGATGATGAAGAGGAGGATAATAACGATGTCAACGATCTGTTTGCAAATAATGTAGAAATGAAAGTTGATAAGTGAAGATATTATTTGGAAGATGATTTCAATAGTGCATTTAGAAACGCGTCAAGCAATTCTAATACAATTCATTTCAATTCAAGGAGTCTCGTAAAAGTTTTGATAATATTTCTGTTTTTCTCTAAACTCTGAATGTATCATTCTCTACCATAGCTTTTACAGAAACATGGTTAAATTCATCTACAGAATCTTTGATTCATCTCAGTGGGTATACTTTTATCAATCGTAATAGACCTCTTGGTAAAGGCGGAGGAGTTGGTTTACTTTCAAAGAGTAATTTGAGTTATAAAATAAGAAATGATTTAGTCCTAGAATGTAGTGCGTGTGAAATACTCTTTGTTGAAAATGATGTTATGAATGGAAAAAATATTGTGCCTGGTGTGGTCTATCGACCTCCCAAATCGAACGTTAATGTTTTTTTTTTTTTTGAAGAATATGGAATATGTATTGAAAGTGTTGTCCAAAGAAAACAAGGATTCTTATGTCATCGGTGACTTTAATTTAAACGTACTCAAGGTCAGTTCTAGTGTTGTATCTAATTTTATCAATATTGCGGGTCTCAATGGTTTCTTTCCCCAGATCGAGCACCCAACACGTGAAACTACTCACTCTAGCTCCGTCATCGATAACGTACTCACCAATGTATTCAATTTATCGCCCTGTATACTTTACACTGATATAACGGATCATATGCCGATAGCTATAGTTAAAAAGGGAAATCAGCCGCGAAAAAAATCCAATAAAACGCATTCATATCGTAAAATGACTGAATCTACTTTAAAGAGATTTCGCTCTGACCAGATAATTCAAGACTGGAACACTGTTTTTCAGAGTGATGATGCCGATGACTCGTATAATAAATTCATTTCTATTTTCCAAGAGTCATATGATAAACATTTCTCAGTTATCACTTGCAAATTAAAACGTGTATCAAGAAAACCCTAGATCACGAGAGTAATTCTTAAAATGATAATAAAAATAAATTGCATAAAAGATTTTGTGCTCGGCGAACATCGTGTAATAGTAAAAAAGTTTAAATCTCTTAGAAACAAGGTAGGAAATATAATCAACACGCACGTAAACAACATTACCTACCATGCCTACGACTCATGGAACGTAATAAAAATAATATCAGAAAAACATGGCAAATCATAAATGACTTAATTGGTAAAACAAATTTGAACATAATGGCTCCACCTTGAATAGACCACGTGATATAGCAAATACATTCAACAAATATTTCACTGAAATAGGCTTATCTCTGAGTAATACAATCCCAAGCTCATCTAAATATTTCCATGAGTACCTTTTGTCAAATCATATTAATTCTTTGTTTTTATTTCCTATTTCGGAAGGAGAAATTATTGATATTGGCTAAAGGTTAAGAACCAATAAAAGCTGTGGTTCCGACAACATCAGTCCTAAGGTCATAAAGAATGTGATCCATTATATATTATTACCACTGAAACATATATTTAATCTTTCATTTATCACAGGCAAAGTTTCCTCTAAACTAAAAATATCGAAAGTTGTGCCAATCCACAAAAAAATAACCCACGCCTACTTGACAATTATCGGCCTATTTCACTATTGCCTTGTTTCTCGAAATTTCTCGAAAGATTAATGTACAACAGATTGTTAAAATATTTAAAAGTAAACAATATTCTCAATAAATATCAGTTTTGGTTTCGGGGAGAACCACTCTTGTGAACATATTTTGTTAAATATTTATGAAAAAAATCACGCGTTCTTTCAAATTAAATGAATCTGTGTTCATTTTTCTAGATCTGTCGAAAGCATGCGATACCATGGATCATGAGATTCTCTCATCAAAATTGTATTCATATGGTATTCGAGGTATTTCTTTGGATTGGTTTCGTCTGTCTAACAGAGGTCGGTTTACATTTGTTCCTAATGTTTTATCCACAATGCTTGACACATCAATTGGGGTACCACAAGGGTTAATATTGGGACCACTATTGTTTTTAGTTTACATCAATGACATATCAAACGCATCGTCGTTACTAACATTTTATCAATTCGCTGATGATACCAGTATATTTCACTCATCAAGCAATCTCCTAGAGTTTGTTGCCGTAGTAAATAAAGAATTAATAAATGTAACTGATTGGTTGAAAGCTAATAGATTATCCATTAATGTTGAGAAAACAAAATTTGTTCATTTTAAAAAGAAGCCCTTGAAATTGCATGACATTCAGCTTTCAATTTTTGTTAACGGACAGAGTGTAGAACAGTGTTCGTCAGTTAATTTCCTAGGTATTTCACTCAATGAAACATGGTCATGGTCTGAACATATTAATGTAATATTATCCAAAGCCAGTCGTAATGCAGGTATGATATACAGACTTAAAGATACTCTCTTGCAGGAAAATTTATTTATGATGTATAGTAGCATGATCTTGCCGTATCTGTACTATTGTAATCTTGTACGGGGAATTAATTCGAATCGGACAGACTTAGAACGATTACATAAAATTCAGAAAAGGGTTTTACGGATTTGTACTTGTGCACACTACCAGGCACCCTCTGCGCCAATACTTGAAGCATTGTCAGTGTTAAATATATTCCAGATAAACACATTTCAAGTGGCTAATTTTATGTTTAAATATTTACACGGAGTGCTACCCCAATGTTTTGATAAGTTATTCCAATTAAATTCACAGATACACAAGTATGATACCCGTAATGCCAACAAATATCATTTATGGGGGGTCTCAAGCTCGCTTGAATCGTCGTCTATTATTCACCATGGATCTTAGGTATGGAATTCTATTCCGAAACAAATTACAGGTCTGCAATTTTACAATTTATTCAAACACTCACTTAAATGTAGCTTAATTAATACAAACATGAACTAAAATTATTACATTTACATTAATTGTGTTGGGCTAATAATACCAAGTAAAAATACAAATTATTATTTATCATTGTTATCATACACGCATGTTCTGTACTTTTATCTAATCATTCAAGTATACATGTGATCCTTGTGTTTAATTGTGTTTTTGTTTGTTAGTTTGTTTGTTTTCTCTTGTGTATTTATATGTTACATGTTTAAAGGGCTAACCGGCCCTCACAGGTGCTTGCACCTTCTCGGTTAGCCCTCGCATTTTATTGTCATTGTAGTTATTGTTGTATGTGTGTTTTGTTTTTGTTTTCTTATGCGAAATACATTTGAATTTGAAATTTACCGGTGCGTGCTAAAGCAGGTTTAACCGTACTAGCCCCATACGCAGTGATATGTGATTAACTGTGTTGTAATCGGTTGTTTTTCTTTTCGTAAATTCATTCATATACAACGATCAATACAAAACTTCATTTACATAATACGGCGCATATCCCATTTTAGTAGTAATAATACAAACATCACCACTGAACTTCCCATTCAGGACGAAGGCCTTTCTCGAACAAATTTGATCCCTAATGGGCTCTTACATTGCCAACATTTGTTTTTATTTCCAATGAATTTTTTTTATGAAGAAACGTAATTAATGAAACGTAAAATTCATTCAAGTTGGAGCAACAATTATGCCATTTTTGACGAGCAAAATAAGGATTTAAACCTTTTCAGCGAGTTGCTACTTTGAAGATGTGGTACCCATTTGCCCCTAGACATTTTGCTTATCATTACGAAGGTAATATATGTCACTAAATGCCCAAAATGGATTCATCTTGTGCAGATATGTGTGCTCTTTCACGTGATGCATCTTTTACAGCCCGAAACCACACATTTGTGGTACTTGGTCCCTTCTGGGTTAATTGGCATGGGGGATGCGATTGTATGGTTTCGAGAGGGTTAAAAATATGTATGTTTCTTTCTCAGCTCTCAGCACCGAGTTGCCCATCCGGACTGAGACGGGGACCGAGTACGACCGAGTGACAACCGAGTACGTCGACGCCTTTCCGTGCGCCCAGAGCAGTGTCACGTATGGCCTGGCCGATATCTGCGACCAGACCGCCGTCTGCCCCCTGGAAGATGACGAATTCCTCTGCGGTGAGTGCTGGATGACCATCTTCTTCTTTTAACTGATTCGAGACAAAGGCCTTTGTAGAGCAACAACTGATCATTATTTGACATTTAAATTGGCAACACAATCACAAAAAAATCCCTTTTCTTATATATAGAGTTAAAACGAAACGTAGTCCTATATCCCATCATCAAAATATATATTCTTCAAAATGAATCCCCAAAATAATATTGTGCTCTCAATGACCGCGACTGATGTAGGTTTTACACCTCCCTGGTTTCTGCAATTCTCGGCGTTCATTGGTTTATTAGCATCATAGAACATCAGAAAGTCATCACCATCTAGAAGAAGGTCGCCGAAATATCTGAAGAATATAGAGTACCGAAGTGGTGTCGTCATATCCATTGTTATGCAGGTTGCTGGTACTAAACAACATCACTCAAGTGAGAGTAGCACTGGTCCGGCATTGTTGAGCGGGCTAGTGTCGGGCACTCCCAAAGAGAGTCCCCGCTATGATCAGCGATGTTTGCTCTACTCATGTAGTTTAGAACCAGTTGTCTTGACGGTATGGTCATATGACGTCACACTTCGGTACTCTGTTGCTTAGCGGGTGCGATGTAGGTTCGCCATGACAGTTTGAATGCTAGTGTGATCATAACGTCATCGTGTTCACACGGCGCGTTGAGTGAAATCGAAAACAGTTTTCACGAGTACTTCAACTGAGACCATCAAACGTATTCCTGAAGGCGTGAACGGGGTTCTCGTTCTCGACCTCGTTCACCATTCGTAAAGTCCCTAGTGATCGTCAGTGATTGCGTCGTCTCGATGACCGACCATCTGTTAATCATTATATTTTGTAACACAGGCGGGCGTTTTTTTGTGTAAATGATATGTTTGATGGGACACCGTTTTTATTCGTTTCAAGTTTGCTGGTACGAGCCACATACTTCATCTAGCCTACTTCACATCAAACAAGCTGTTTTTAAAGCGATATTGCTTTCCGATCAGAAACGCATCCGCCAGATACTCCCATTTGGAGTCTGCTTCGTGTCTTATAAAGAGTTGCAATTGATCTGAATTATCCCATGTTCAATCACCTAGCTCTAATGTACAGACTAACGATTGATATCAACCGTAAGTCTAGTTGCGATCAATCGCAATTATTGATGAGAGAGGGACCAGACAACATTACTGTGTGACTTGGGCCTTTGATAACACTGAAAGAGCACATATTTCCGCATGATATGAATCCTCATTTATGATTTGGTGATATGTTTCACCGTTGTAATGATTTTCAAAGCATAATAAATGCGAAATAATCGCAAAATCTTTAAATTTGCAACACATAAAAAATACCAGTTGAGAATTACGTTATGTTTGTCCTGCCGTTGAGGGCGATTATGAAATTGTATCCAGCGTCCGTATTGTTTTCAATTCATTCATTAAGTTTTCCACAAAACAATAATTGTAACATACATCTGGAGATCAAAGCAATATTAAACAAAATGAATACCCGCATAAAAATAACGATTTTTCATGCAGAATGTATAAATTAATCTACAGAATGTACATTTAGTTCATCGGAAGTTATATAAACAATTATGTGGGGGATCTTACAGAAAAGTAGAAGCTTGTGGGGGTAGAACCCCAGAAAAGAAATTAGCATACTCACATATTTAGATCGTATCTCACTGGAACAATCTTTACATACAGCGCCCTGGTTCATCAAGCTGTTCGTACGCACGACTTTACACACGACTTGTGCTAAATGAGAAACCCCAATTTGTTCCTGTTTTAACAGTAGAGATCCTAATCATATTTGATAAATAATTATATAAACATTGTATGTAGACGCTTATTAACAATAATTCTATTCCACAAAGATCAGTGATTTCAGCTTAAGCTGATGGGAATCAAAACAATTGAGAATCTGATTTGGCACCAAAGAACAGGTCACCATGCAATCGTGATAAAGTCATGCGAACAGGTTTATGAGACAAGGCTCAGGGTGTTCATGTTCATGTACATGTACATGTAATCTGCGTGAAACTCATAAATTTATTCACATTGCACTGCCGTTGGGTAGCCACAGCCACTTGATACAAAAAACATACTGTAGCCGGTTTTGATATCATTAACTGATTAACACTCATTCAAGGCTTCATTATGTTTTTATTCGTTTTGATATGACACAGCGGTGAGTGCTAATCACGCAGAATTATTGTACATTTATCGAGGACATTTTAAACAGCGGCCATTACCATGAGCAGGGGCAGAACCAGGATTTTGGAAAAGTCGGAGGAGGGGGGGGGGCACATTTTGAAAAAAAATAGTTCGGGGAAAATCGTGTGATGACTAAAAAAAAAAGGTCCTCACTTCTTCGCCGGCGACGTGATGACTAAAAAATCACGTGCAAAAGGGCTAGCCACCTCTAAAACCAATAGATTTGTTTTGTTTCCCTCTTTCCAGGCCATGCAAACGGACCCAACCCGTGCTTCGACTCTTCGGAGGTGAAGGTGAACTGCACCGATTCCTCCGAGCAATGCATCGCACTCTCCGCCGTGTGTGACGGTGCTGCGACATGCGCGGACGAAAGCGACGAGCACTTTTGCGGTAAGGACGCAGTTTTTGTTGTTGTTGTATTTGCGTCGGTCACTGATAATGTACGTGAATAACCTTGATAAAGGGATAGCCCACCCTGATATTAAGTTGGTTTTAATGAAAGATGAAAGAAACAAACAAGTTAAGGTTTGATGAAAATCCGTCAACGGATAAGAAAGTTACGATTGTTTGAAGTTTTGATTTTGTGACGTTACCTGCGAGATGCTTTTTCATATATTGTGTACTATTTTCTTGGAAAATGTCAAATTTTTCAGAAGGATATGCGTCATTTTATTGGAAAAAAGTTAACTCCGGGGTGGACTATCCCTCTAAGTACTAATCAATGGTATTGGCGTTTTGATTTTAAGGGAAAATCCAGTTCAAAATAAGTTGCTCTTACGAAAAGAACAAAACAGTTTGAGGAAAATCGGTCCACTAATAAGAAAGTTATGGATGTTTCAATGAACAATGCCATTTTTGAGAAGTAGACAGGCAAATCGGTCGTGAGGTTGTCATGTCACAGATGCACTTGTTTGCTACCATTTTGCACGCTAATTTTAATTTCTCTCTTGCTCTAAATCAACGATATTAAGATAGTAACATAAACAAGAATAGGCGATAATATCGAAGATGTCGTCATTTTTGAACGGGATCCCCCCATAACAATTATGCTGACGTCATCTTTCTTTGCATACATTTTAAAGGGAAAGTCCACCCTGAAATTAAGCTGGTTTTAATAAAGTTAGACACTTGCAATGAACATATTAGTGAAGGTCAAATCCGTCAAAGGAAAGAAAGTTATGGTCTTTTATTTGTATTCATTTTGTAACGATTCCCGTAGAGGAATGTGTGTAAAAACATGTGTATACATCAAATTGACAGATAAAATGCTATACACGTATATTCTTTTGAGGAAATGAAAATTAAAAAAACAAATGTACAAAATATCTCATAGCAAGAGTACCTCGCAAGGACCTTGACAAAATTAAGAGTTTCAAAATTATCTTAATTCTACATATGGAGCTTCATGACTAAAAGTGCCAATTTTAAATGAATTTGACACAATCCCCCTGAAATCGAAAACGATATTTTTGCAGCAATGGAATGAAAATATATTTGTTTAAAGACAGTATCATTAGTTGTTATTTCAGTAATAATTTATTCCGTTAGTCCGAACATTATACTTTCCATCGAATTTGATCACTTTTGAGCTTGGTTTCCTACCGTAAGAATCTTGCAATTACGTCACCGAGAAATGGAACCTCGCACTTTACATTTTACAGTAGTTTGTTTAAAGCCCTTGTGTGATAATCGTTTGACAGATTTGTGATATCAATGTAGAGTTCATATATCATTTCTTTAAGCACGACAGATGTACTTTCCTAGTGATAATCATACGCCCTATACAACCACGTTTTGTCTGAGATACACTACAGCTCAAAGGATTTGGCAAAGGGAAAGGGAACGGGAAGAAAAGCCGCAGTTTTAAACCGCTGTATATTTTGTCAAGTTCAGCACGAAACACGATGCTTTAGCCTGAAAAGCATCATATTTCGTGCTAAACTGGACAAAATAATACCGCGGTTTAAAATTGCAGCTCCTTCCCTTTCTTCCCTTTCCCCTTCCCTATGCTAATTCATTTGAGCTGTAGTGTAGATAGAGTTAAAGGGAAAGTCCACCATGAAATTAAATTGGCTTTGATAAAAGTAAACACTAAAACGAAACTTCATGTAATTAGGGAAGGTTTGACAGATACCCTTCAAAGGATAACAGAGTTATACACTTTCTGATGCTTAATTCTGTGACTTCACTCGCGAGCTTGTCTGCTGAAACTAATCCCTTTCAAGCTTTCCATTTTCTCGAAATGATGTTTTATATACTATCTTGCCTGTGCGTTTGATATATCGTTAGACACATATTTTTACACACATATACCTCTATGGAAAAGATGCATTCCTTCAGAGAAAAAAAAGAAGAAAAAGATTATTTATGGAATCATACAGCACACAACAAAATGGGAGAGCAGCTCGCAAGGGACGTCACAAATTTAGAACTTTAACAAAATCATGACTTTTAACATATTTTCGTTAAACCTGTGTTTCACTATTATATTGCTTCCATTTTTCTGCTGTAATCAAGACCAATTGAACTTCAGAGCGGATTTTCCCTTTAAGACGGTACTTCGCTTTTCCAAAACTAACGGCAATATACCTGATAAGGAGTGAAGCATGCGATAGTCATCTTCTGTCCAACTCCCGGCGTATTTGATTGCGAATGTGGTCCTTGTAGATGCTTCCTACCCCGTGATGGTAATGCACATTATCATCGATCACGATCGGGTGGACAAACTCAATTATCGCTGTCCGGAAATTTAAGGTGTACACATAATGCTATACCTGGTATTACACGTCGGGAAGCCGTCCAACGCATTTTGTTTGGTCTGCTTGTCAATGTTCTCCATGTAGTTCCGTCATGTTCCGATATGTATGGGGTCTATTTGTATTACTTTCCCTCCAAAATACGAACAACGCTGACCGAGTTAAAGGGAGAGTTCACCCTGAAATCATGTTTGTTTCAATCAAAGCAGACACTTTAAAGAAACATATTAGTTGAGATTTGATGAAAACCCGTAAATGGATAAGAAAGCTATGATCTTCTAAAGTTTTAATTTGTGACGTAATGTGCAAGGTGCTCTCCCATTATGTCGTGTAAAAAATAATTCAATAAATTGCTTGTTTTCTGTGTTTTTGACGACGGAATGATTTTTTTCCGTACAGGTATTTGTGTAAAAAACGATGATGTATCAAATGCGCAGATAAAAGGATGTACATGTATATCCTTTTGAGAAAATGCACATTTTCGTAAACAAATTGTACACAACACACGGGTGAGCAGCTCGCACGGACAGGACGGACGTCACAAAATTTTTTAAATCGATTTTCGTCAAACCTTCAGTCATATGTTTCTTTCACGTGTCTCCTTTTATTGAAACGAAAACAATTTCACGGTAATCTATCTTTTTAATTTGTGTATCGTAGTTGATCATACCATACCAGCGTGGTCCGAGGAGAATGAGCGTTAGTCAAATAACGTGTCTACCCTGAAGAGATTGGTGTGTGTGCGTGGGGGCGGCTATCAAAGTAAATTTCACCGCTTCCCCTTAAAGGAAAAATACTGTACTGGGAAGACAAAAAGCGTTCAAAAGGGCGATCGTGATCAATGTTCTTGCCAATGGTCTTAAACTCATGTATTGTCCATTTTAGAAACTTGCTGAAAGTTATTTGTCTTCAAATGATCCACATTTGGAGTAATTAGTGATTAAATCACAAATACTCGAAAGGTTCGGCCCGGACATTTTAATCTAATCACTGTGGTTCCAGCGACCTTGGAGAAAAATACCCGTGGTTTTGAAAGAGTACCTAATAAATTACGGGTATTTTATTTCATCGCAGGTATCACTAGAAGTTTGCTTGCACACGGGTAAAATAACGGGTACGTTCTGAAAGCGCCTTCTACTACTACTTCTAATGCTACTACTACTACTGCTACTACTACTACTACTACTACTACTACTACTACTTGTACTACTAATTCTTTACTACTACTACTACTTCTACTACTACTACTACTACTACTACTACTTCTACTACTAATTCTTTACTACTACTACTACTTCTACTACTACTACTACTACTACTACTACTACTACTACTACTACTACTACTTCTACTACTTCTACTGCTAATGCTACTACTGTGAATATATGTACTTCCAATATGTACCCCAATCCAAACAATACTTATAGTGCCGATTGGTATATAAAACATAATCATTCTCTGAACATCCTACACCCTGTCCACTCCACACAGAACGGGTCACCTGCAGCTCTCTCTGCTCGACCTGCTCCGCCGTCGGAGCCGTTTGTGACGTCAGAGCTGAACCTGATTCCGTGAAACTCACCCTACCAGCGACCATCCGATATCTGTAAGTAGTCTCGATCCAAGACCTATGGCTGCCTTTCTTTCCACCAGAGCCCCGTAACACAAAGATCTATCTGCGATCAATTGCAAATTTGAAAGACGAATTTTGATTGGTTACTGGTCAGTCTTTTGAACAAAAAGCGCATGCAACAATGATGCTGATTGGCCATTGCCATTTTGCGATTGACGGCAAACCTTTATGTTACGGGGCCCAGGACAGTTCTGAACAACGTAACAGAGCCGTTCTTCCCCGTAACCTCGGCTCCAATCCCGTTTGATATCAGGACCGCTAGAATAAATCATTTCAAATTAATATAGTCGTTGAAATCAAGCAAGGTAATTTTGTTTTGTTATTACAACATGACATAATCAAATGTCCCTCCCCCCTATAAAAAGGGGGAATCTGCCAATGACAGAGTCTATACTGCAACTTAAAAATTCTATTGTTAAAGATCAAAGACGGTATTTTAGATTTCACCTTATTTTTTCATCAGCATGATGAAAAGGAACAAGATAATAAAGATGTGAGTAATATGAGATGAAACCTCCTCATGTTGTGACGAAACTATTTTTTTCTTTCAGAAGATGGCATTTTCAGCGCCATTCATTTTCGAAGAAAAAATCACGTGGCTAGAATAGCCTATGTTGCGGATCTTATTCTGTCACAAACAAATCAGTTATTGTGGAAGAATATACATAGTAAACTTAACTTTTAAATTACATTTAACATGTGCACCTGTACATTGACATGAACGTTCCTTAAGTGCATACGCGTCGCCAATGTGAATGGAATAAAAGCCACTTGAGCTATCCTGCCCTACTCTGCCAAAAGGAAGCAAGTGACAAATCACTCAAATCTTGGATATTGGTATTCTTAGATTGTACCCAGCATTCCCCACATACGGCCAAATTTCGGACAATAATGCAAGTGACAGACACATCGATATGGTCTCCAATCATGCGAGTTTGAGCTGCACAAAACTTTCAGAACGGATAGAACGGATGAACTTCCCACCGTGTACGATGTGAATCTGCGACAAATACGAGCACCAAACGTTCTTTACCCGTTAAACGTCCGTTGTATCCTCTTTGCATCCTATGGGCATCCTCGCAACTCACATCCGCTACAGCTGAAAAGGGAAAGAAGGAGGAAAGATAAGGTACACGGAACGTCTATACATCGTCAGTAGCACGGAAATAGAAAGGATGTAAGCGTATATGCCTCTCGTACATAACATAAAATAAAAACGGACATCCACTTCCATCCGCTTTCAACTGCTAGGCTTCCGATAAATATCCGTTTAACATCCCCGCTACATACTACCCACGCCCGTTTTTCCGTTGTATCTTTTTGCAAATTTTCGACAATTTTCTCCATTTCTTGAGCGGATGAAATCGGATGGAGTCACCCCCGAAATTATGTTCGTCTGCTGTGTCCTTTTATATGCATACGTTTTGTGTCCATCGGCCACTGGAACCGGGCCTTTATAACACCCCCTGATATTAAACAGTAACCTAAGATGAAGATTACGTGTTTGCCAATTATGCCTCAAATTTGAAAAAAATCCTAAACTTACACGAACGGCTTGTCAAACAGATGAATGGACGGACGAACATATCACGTAAATTTGATTAATATGGGCCACACCCCAATACCCCCCTCTCCCACAAGAAAAAAGTATCCATCTTTAAACAAAGACAAAAAACAAACTCTAACGAAATTAAGAGGTGATCTATAAATCATGACAGACCACCTAATATCTAAAAAGAAAAGAACACAGAAAAATAGGAGAGAAAGGAAAAAAAAAACAGAACAGAGAAGAAAAATATTCGTTCATGCACTGATTTCTAGGGTATCGGTATCGAGCTGGAGTAGGCCTACTTCTTGTTTAAAGGTCTCCTGTCATAAAAATGTATGTCGACTTCTGTTCATGCAACATAATATGTACATAACAATATTACTAACTGTTCAATGGAAATATGTGTCCTATATTTTAAAATAATTTTTCCTTATTTTTTCTCAGCACTGATAAGCCCCGCCTCCAAAATATCCTCCAACTCAAGATTCCCCCTGTGACATCATCAAATTAGTAGGATAATAAGAAGAATTTATGCACAAACTAAACATTGCAATGACTACCTTCACCTGCCCACAAGAGCATCACGTGTCTTCACACAATACCATCTAACAACCTTTCATGTGAGAATGATTGTTTCTTTATGTCAGAAATGTGCTAGCTATGTGATGCTATTATAAACACTTGCAGGTAGTCATTGCAATGTTAAGTCTGTGCATAAATTATGTTTATTATCCTGCTTATTTCTACCTTTGATGATATCACAGGGGGAATCTTGAGTTGGAGGATATTTTGGAGGCGGGGCTTATCAATGCTGAGAAAAATATAGAAAAATTATTTTAAAATATAAGACACATATTTCCAGAGAACAGTTAGTGATTTTGTTATATACATATTAAGTTCCTCAACAGAGGTCAACATACATTTTGATGACAGGGGCCCTTTAAATGGCTCTAGGAGGGCGTAGGCAGGTGTTAAATATGTCAAACGTCATATGTTTATACGTCAAATCCAGCAAAAATCAACCAGAGAATCGGCGGATTCGAACATTGGATATCAAATAGAAAATCTCTGTAATTAAAGCGTTCCTTTGTGACTAGAAGCAGAGTACAATGAATCTGCATTAATGAAATGGCTGCTGGTTTTCTAACATCCTTGCTGGAATCAATTGGTAGACATACCAGCAAGGCATATTAGTTTCAAGTGGTCAAATGATATACCAGTATGTTTAAACAAGGACGTTTCACCAATGGATATCCAGCTGCCGTTTAGTTAATTCGAATCTGCCGATTCTCTGAATGATTTTTGCCTGGATTTGACGTATAAACAAAATCGGATGCGCAGAAGAATATCCTCACCCCATATTATGCTTGCGCAGTTGTGACATGTAATACCGGGGAGCACTCGTTATTCCGAAGATTCGTTATTCCGAAGGTTCGAGTACTCCGAAGTTTCGTTATTCCGAAGGTTCACTATTCCGAAGGTTCGTTATTCTGAAGGTTTGTTAGTCCGAAAACAAAATAAGTTTCGTTATTCCGAAGGTTCGTTAGTCCGAGAAAGAAATAAGGCCCGTTATTCCGAAGGTTCATTCGTCCAAAAAGAAAAAAGGTTCTTTTTTTCCCGAAGGTTTGTTAATCCGAGAAAAAAAAAGGTTCGAACCTTATTAACGAACCTTCGGTAAAACAAACCTTCGGAAAAAACGAAAACCTCACTTCGTTTTCGGATTAACGAACTTTCGGAGAAACGAACCTCATTACGTTTTCGGATTAACGAACCTTCGGAATAACAAACCTTCGGAATAACGCCACTAATTCTCGGATTAACGAACCCTGTTTCGTTTTCGGACTAACGAGCATAGATGTATAGGCAATTTACGTGTTTCGGAATTACGTACCTTGGGAATAACGAACCTTCGGAACAAACGAACCTTCGGAATATCGAACTGTAACCGTAATACCTACGATGCATCTATAAAGATCCAATCGAGAAATAGAGTTACAATATGGCAAAAGGGCTCTAAACGTGATATCAAGTTGCAGTATAAAAGTCTCAATTTCACAATGTTCCGCATGATATCTGCTTAAAAAATTGCATGAAACGTTACTTTCAGATATTTTCCTTTCAGACAAGTAAAATGAAAAAGGTGCCCAGCACTCCCAAGCTAGTATTTCCATTTTAAAAAAGTATCAAATTTCGTATTCGCTTGTCCTTATTAACTACATAACAAGCACTTAGTGACAAAATTAAAAGTTCAGCAACGAAAGCTGAAATGTATGCATGTATAGGAATGCGTATTACCTATTATACAATCCAGGTGAACGTGACGCAATCGCATATGCATCATATCGTTGAGAGCAGCTGCCAGTCATGAATATTAAGTAGCGGCATCAAACCTTGTTCAAAGCGATGTACATTTATATCCATGTGCTTAAACATCCTTGGTTTAATGGGTTTCAAGTGGATTCAATGTGCTCCAACTGGAATTAACTGGTATTACGGATTTGTTATGGAAGCATATGAAGCATCTTTCTTTCTTTGAACCCACCCACGATGAAAAGTTATGTGTTCTCAACAGGTGCTGTTCAGGTGTTTAAACAATTATGAACATGATTGATTGTGTGGCAACGGCTTTTCTCATTACGCTTGTCCCGTTTTGTTAATGACATTAATACTTCTATGAGCACAACAGGGAAAGCAAACACGAATAGACATTCGTTTCAAGTAAAATACCTCCGCTGCACGCAAACGCACACAAACACCATTAATGATAATAAACAGCTTAATATATCATTTTGAGAATGGTTGCATCCCACAAATGCCCAAGATGTTGGAAAGTGAAGAAATTCGTCAATTTTGTAAGTAATACAAATATGTTATATGTCCGATTTTTTAATGATTCCTCATTACTCGAAATAAAAGCAGAGTAAAGTATCTGCCATAATCTGCCCTTTACTTCCTTACAGTTAGTAACAAATTTGTCGAAAAAAGATAGAGACAAATGGGCAATTGAAAAAAATTCCTTTCAAGTTGACAACAGCTAAATGTCGGCCCCGCACATGGCACGTCAAAGCACTGTCATGATTATGGGATGCTTTTGACATTCAAGAGCACGCTTTAGCACCCATACAGATGTTTGAATGTATTATGCTCGAGTTTCTTCTCCTTCCTGACACCTCCCTGCTGGCATGTAACGGTCCAATTTAACTAATTGGTTTCAACTGGAATCAGCTGGTAGTAAGGCCTATTGGTTTCAACTGGTCAAATGATATACCAGTATGTTTAATGGGTTTCAAGTGGACTCAACTGGTAGACACACCTGTTGGGCTGTTGATTCCAACTGGAATCAACTCGTATCTAATAGTCCAAATTGATTTATGGGTTTCAGCTGGAATCAGTAAGGCCTATTGGTTTTAACTAGTATCATCTGGTCTAATGAGTTGTTTTTGGTTTTCAAGTGGAATTAACTGGTGAAAACACCCATCGAGTTTCAATGGGTTCCAACTGGAATCAAATGGCATCAGATGGTCTAATTTGATCAATGGGTTTCAACTGGAATCAACTGGCAGATATGCCGTTAAGGCCTGTTGATTTCAACTGGTATCTACTGGTCTAATGATGTACACGTACCATTATGGTTAATATGTTTCAACTGGTATCAAATGGTCCAGTTTGGTTTGTGGGTTTAAGCTGGAATCTGCCAGTAGATAAACCAGTAAGGCATACTGGTTTTAATTGTTATCAACTGGTGTACTGATTTATACCAGTATGGCTAATGGGTTTCAACTGGAATCAACTTGTATGTTTTCAGCATGTGCCAGTTGGGTCAATGGGTTTCAAATGGAACATTCAGGTATGATGAGAGTTTACAAGTTGTGTAAACTGGTTTCAACTGGTACCAGTTGAATCCAGTTGAAACCAGTTGAAAATTTAACTGGTTTTTTTTTTTTTTTTTTTTTTAACCCGGGACACATTCTGAATCTATTAGTTATTGCTACTCGGACAAGCTTTCGGGCTACCATTAGTAACGTATTATTTGAACGACGTGAATAAAAGTTCACCCCGTGATTCACAAAGAATTCACCGAGGCCTTTCACGCTAGACTTTCCCTGGCTAACACTGGGGAGTTCAACGGTGTCTAGGGTATATATATATATATATATTTTTTTTTTTAAATTTAACCGGAGGTTCCTCTGATGTACCCGGGTACACCCGGGTAAAATCTCGCCAGCGTGAAAGGGGAATTAGTCTCACAGAGACAACTCAGAAAGCATGAAGAATCCAGACGTATAATGTTGGATTTTCAGTGAAATCCTTTGTGTACCAGATAACTTGATGTTCCATGGGATGTATGTATATTACTTGTGCAAAAAAAGGCACATGTGACCCGCAAATGGTTAACAGACCCTTGTGAGGGTTGGTATGTGCTACATGAACTATCATGACCACGAGTGTAAACATTCATGTTGACGAAAACATTGTGCGACACATGGCGTATGCCTTTACATACCCTATTGTTAATTTAGAAAATAGGCTTACTTGATCTGGATTGAAAAGAGAACAGTTCAGGGAATAGTTGTGTGAGAGTGTGACTGGGGGTGATGTTTAATGTAGATTAAAGATGGGGTAACGTGGTCTCTCAGCGAGACTCTTAATACAGATGACGACGATGAATATGAAGACATGAATATGAAGACATAGAATATTACAGTTCACGATCATTTATTGACGAATCCAAAATAAGCAGTGATATATAAATATATCAAGTAAGATGTAGTACAATCACTATGAGATCATAGTAGTAGAAGTTGTAGAGTTGAATGTACACCGAAGGTTGTAATACTGAATATACGAAGATGTGATAAGAAGATGTGATAAGAAGATGTGGTACGAAAAAAATGTGTTCTCTCTGTGACTTAGCACTTTAAACCTACAAGAGGTGGCTAAAGAGAGATACGTCTATACCTGGTGGTGGTATAGAAGTCAAGTTGCTTTTCTGGAACATAGTGTCCAGTATATATCCGGGAGGAATATGTTTGATCGAGCAAGTCTCCACAACCTAATGAATGGGAGTGCAATTACAGTGCTAATCCCATAGTGCAGGACTCCAAACACTTATGAATGGGAGTATAATTATAGTGTTAATCTAAGAAGGGAACTGATTGCAAGGCTTTAAGAGTCAGAGAGATAAGGAGAGAGAGAGAGAGAGAGAGAGAGAGAGAGAGAGAGAGAGAGAGAGAGTGGGTGGCAATCTTCACTGTAGTGTTCATGGACTGGACAGGTGATAATCTGTGGCGCACTTCTTTGTTTCTTATGAGCGCAGATTCTTCGGGGGAAATTGGTTCTTAAAGTTGTAATATGATTCCGTAAAAGATCTAAGGATGCAGAAAATGCTGGTACTTACGGTGACATGAATCTAGAAGGTCGTCTAGTACAAGCACATGACAATAGACCTTCTTCGTTATGTATGCACTTTTTATTCACGTCGCTCAAACAATATGTTACTAGTGTTAACCTCAAGCTGCCCGAGGTTTGTCCGAATAGCAACTACGGATAGATTCAGAGTAAATTTCCGTAATGTATTCACAACTTTCCCGCTAACTGCTTGGTGATGCGTTATTACATTCACATGTATTCCGTGATTCAGTTTGAATGGATGGAACGCACTCTGAGCATATTAGTTGTTGCTACTCGGACAACCTCGGACAAGCTTTGGGGTTACCAGTAGTAACGTATTGTTTGAACGACGTGAATAGATTATGCGTACATAACGAAAATGGTCTATAACGAAATGCAGGTGAATACAATAGCGGGTACTACACAGTTGTGAATACATTACGAATACGTCTTATCCATCTTGATGATGCGGGCTTCTGATGTAGATTTGTTTTGCATGATTGCATGGTGCGTGTAACAGTATGAACGTGATATATTGTTACGCGGACAAAATGTGAAAGGGACACTTTGAAATTATGTCAGCGTAACAAAAGACCACGCTCATAGTGTAAACATGTAAGAACAGGATAAATACTGACATGATTAGGTCTGTGCAGAATTGTTTCAAACATAGGAAGTTACAAATGAGGTTTACGAAAACTGAAGAAGCGTAGATCAAAGCGTTCTTCTTGCAATGGGGGTGAAAACACGCACATGTCAGCATCCATGTGTACCACAATATCATTCACTGACGTGTTTGTGATTATAACGTGAAGTGTGAACGAAAGAGGTGTTCAGTTGGCTAAACTAGTTTTTAGTCCAAACTGTCTGTATCTTTACAGCAAAACATACAATCTGTAATTCAATACAAGTTTGATTCTAAATGAGTATGTACAATGGGATGACACTTTGATAGGAAATAAATTATGTTTAATTATTTCGTCAGCGATCGGTCTGTTAGTTCAATTAGTAGAGCGTCGGGCTTATCACGCAAACGACGTGAGATTGATTCTCACATATGCGCTGTTTTGCTTTTCTTTCGTTCATTTAGAAAAAAATATTCCACATCAGACTAAAGGCGCAATTAATATCCCAGATTCAGCGCCGACGCTATACTTTGCGGTACCTCTTGTTCTCAGTTCCGACAATAATGTCTAGATACTAATCTTTCTGTGTCATGTGCTCTTAATACTCTCTCTCTCTCTCTCTCTCTACTCTCCTCCTTTCCCTCTATCACACACACACACACACACACACACAAACAAACAAACATACAAACATTTAACGAGAATCAGGCTTCGTTATAATAATCTGCACTTTGTTGGGTGTTCTTAATATTTACAGATATTTCGTAGAAAACATTTGTTCTAATTTTCCACTTAATATATACATAATGCAGTGAAACAATACAGATAGACCAATAAAATAGACCAAATGAGTAGAAAGTATAAAAGAGTTTCAGGTCCTTTATATAAAAAAATAAATATTATCATAAGTATCAGTATTTTAAAGTGTAAAAGCATATTATTTGTTTATACATATTTAATAGATAAACTTTCAAATCACCTCGCCAATAAATCAATTCAGATTGCACACACGCTGCATCACATGTGTACAGTTGTCATAGATGTGAGTAGCTCTGCACCAAGATTGATACATTAAAAATGAAAAAAAAAATGTTTCAGTGGCGCATTATAATAATTATCATTAACAAAGGATATATATCATTCGTGTGTACATAACAAGAGGGTGGGATAAACACATATATCTTAACACAGGTGTGAGACATTTATTGCTGATAACAAGGACAAGTTTATTACTGTGAATTATTACTTTGGCCACGTAAAGTGTTTGTGTAGGTTATCAATCAAAGGGGAATTACATGTATATCAATTTACGTTGTTAAAGTTAGATTGTGGGAGAGGCGCATCATAAAAATATCTTTTCTTTTAAATACTCTCTTCCTCATGTTCTCACTATGAACATACGTTTTCATTATCAACATTCATTTGTCGAAAAATGCATTGGTCTTTAATCAAAGCTGAATCCTAATGAAAGAGATTGTAGCTGAGCTACCATGATTTCTGGTATACGCATTTTTTGGCATGCACTCTTGCATTCAAAATTCAATTCCTTACACCTACAATTCCCCCATACTCATTAACATGACTAGTGGCGGTAAAAATAAAAAAGTATGTAATTTTTTATATTTAAGCATCGACAATTCTTTATGATTTGGGGTCAAAGATTGGAACAGGAGCAAAGATCAAGACTATGATACGAAAAAGGGACTGTACAGAAACATGCCTTTGGGAGTATGAATGGGGGTAGGAATGGGGGGGGGGGGGGGGGGGGAGGGGGGAGTGGCAGAAATTGGGAGCGATTAGGACAGATGAATTATTTTCAGGACCTGTCCTGCCCAGCTTTTCCAGTTGAGAACAAAAAATAGGGCTTCTCACAACACCCAACAATGGAATGTTAACATTCACAACAAGGTGATTTCGCAATCGATAAACAGTGCTATTTTTTCAAATACTTTTTTCAAACCTTTTGACCCCTAGATGACATTTGACCCCATCAGCCTCATGAAGAGACATGTGGTATGATCATTTGTACGAAGTGTGATCACAATTGATGCAGAAATAAAGAAATGAAAGCAAGTCAAACAAAAACTTTTAGAAAAGATGATGCACATGGCCTCGTATCATTTGACCTTTTGACCCCTAGATGACCTTTGACCCCATCATCCTCATGAAGACACATGTGCTAATAATCCAAGAATCATTTGTACCAAGTGTGATCACAACTGATGCAGAAATAAAGAAATGAGAGCAAGTCAAACGAAAAAATGATGCACATGGCCTCATATCATTTTACCTTTTGACCCCTAGATGACCTTTTATCTCATCATCCTCATGAAGACAAATGTGGTATTACCCAAGGATCATTTGTACCAAATGTGATCATAATTAATGCAGAAATAAAGAAATGAGAGCAAGTCAAACGAAAACTTTGAGAAAAATGATGCACACGGCCTCATATAACTTGACCTTTTGACCCCTAGATGACCTTTGACCCATCATCCTCATAGAGACACATGTGGTATGTAAACTTGCTTACAATAAGCAAATTGACTAAGAAAAATTGCTTACCTATGCTAATGATGGAATCCGTATTCCATAAACTTTTAAGAAAATTTGCTTAGAGTAAGCAAAACTTCTAAGAGTTATCTGTATGAAACTGTTTCGTCTTTGCTTATGAAAGACGGGAATCTAAACAAAAATTCTTACTTTACATGACGTCATTCATGGTTTGTGATCTCCAGTTTCACCATAAATGAAGATATTCACTTTATGATATCTCCTTTCATGCACTACCGGTACCGGGGATATATGATATGGTATGGTTAGATAATGATTACGTAATGGTTACATAATACAACAATCAGATGGTAAAACGACACTGCGAGCAATATTGACTGTCTCATTACGTGCTCAGTACTTTCATTAAAGACAAGGTAGAATTGATCATTGGAGCTCCGCTAACAAACGCTCTGACCGGTGTAATAAAGTTTTATGAATGTTTCTGTAGACTATGGTCGCTATGAAGCGGAGTGTTTCAAATGTTAACAAAGATAGTTTTTCACTTTTCCCAAAGACCTTCGTGAAGCTATAAATGTGAGATCTTATACATCGTTATGACATACTGCTGATTCATGGCAAGTTTTATGTCTAACATGTCTTCAAGACATGAGTATGTCTTATGCTTGATGATTATATTATATACACATATTGTGTTTTCATTCCCCCTCTCAATAAGTAGGATATACAGCCGTAAACATGGGATGCACTCGTTATTCCGTAGGTTCGTTATTCCAAACGTTACGCGACAAATGCTCGGATTAACGAACCCTTTTTCGTTTTCGGACTAACGAGCATCGAGGTATAGGCAATTTGCGTCTTTCGGAATTACGAACCTCCGGAATAAACGTACTGTAACCGTAAACATTGTCGCTCTTTTGTACCTTCTTGTTTTTTGTATTATAATCCTTGTATATTGAATCGATGATGTTTTCCTTTCCAAATGTCTATATCTCGACCTCCGTTTTGTATGTTTATTTTCCTTTACTGTGTTCGAATTTCTAATAAATTGATCGTGAAAAAAGTACCGTGTGTCATTAACATGATAAAGGACCCTAACAACTCATATTGCAGTTGGGTAACAAAGCTCCTTCTTCGCCGTTGATTGAGTTTAAATTAAATTAATTTTCAAGAGGCACTTAATTAGCAGCATTGTACTAGTTTTCTCATAGAGCAAGCACGTGCAGGATATTTACACAAGGTTACGATTGCAATGTATGCCTTGGTCTGTGGAAGGTATCTTGATAACTTCTCTTCGTACAGAATCAATTTCAATTTCCTTTTTTTCAATTTCAATATTCAATCCATTTCCTCCAATTATGCAATCATTTGAAATTGGCAGAATATCAATAAGCCTCAATGATGTTGTTGGGACGAATGAAAAATCAATACAATGGAGGGTGAACCAGCAGAACAAAAATTTGCAAAGCAAGGTGGGTCGCGAAACAAGGAGTCTCGCCTGATTTCGCAATCGATTAACAGTGCTAAGTTTTTTTTTTTTTCAAATATTTTGTTCAAACCCTTTGAACCCTAGATGACCTTTGACCCCATCAGCCTCATGAAGAGGCACGTGTGGTAGTACCCAAGGATCATTTATACCAAGGGTGATCACAATTGATGCAGAAATAAAGAAATGAAAGCAAGTCAAACGAGAACTTTGAAAAAAATGATGCACATGGCCTCATATCATTTGACCTTTTGACCCCTGGATGACCTTTGACCCCATCATCCTCATGACGACACATTTGGTATTACCGCAGGATCATTTGTACCAAGTGTGGTGACAATTGATGGAGAAAAAAGAAATGAGAGCAAGTTACAGAAAAACATTTTTGTAACAGACCAACAGACCAACATACCAACAGACTAACAGACCAACAGACTAATAGGAAAAGTGATCACTAGGTCTCTACCGAACTTCGTTCAGGCGAGACAAGAAGCAAAGAAAAAGAAATAAACATTAACTTGGCCTCCTGGCTTTTATCCAAGCTGAATGAAGAATAGAGTTTCATATTCAAAGAATAGTCACTGTGCCACTTTTTTCCTTTTCTCATGGAGAGCTGGAGAAGATATCGAGAATGATTCGTCTACTGCAGACAGACCACGTGATTAAAGAGTTTGGTTTAAAAAAAAAATGGCTAAGCGGCTGGAATTCAGGCTACATCTACATGAACATTTTTAGCTGCGTCAACTGGCCGTGTCGATCCCATGAATTGATATCAATCACAACAGCCCCCGCCGTTACGTAGAAACTAATTTGTAGATGAAGTACTAGAGTCAACCAACGCGAATCAGCGCGTGAGTGCCCAAACAGAGCAGAGGGCTGTGTCCACAAAGACACAATAATTAGTAACGAACAAAATGGATGGCGATCGATGGAACGATCTCATAACTGATGCGCTCTTTAATGTACATTACTTTTAAAGGGGAATCCGACGCTGATAATGAATTGCATTAAATATAAATGCAATTAGATAAAAGAGGTTATAGAGATCTCGAACAATTTTTCGAGCGATAGAAAGTTGTATTTTGTGTTTGATTTGTTGTTATAACTACGCCTGTGAGTATGTTCTGCATAAAAGTAAAAAAATAGATTCTCAGGGCACTATATCGTGCATGGTGCATACGAACAACACTAACTCCAAACAATACATCATTGCAGACCAATGGTGACACATAATTGACCAGAATTCAATGCTAGTGATAATACTCTTTACAAGATAAATCAATGGATATATTGCAAATTGAAACATTTCAATATATTTTCAGGGTGGCATGGTCCTTTGACGGCCCTGCAATCATTCTGTCGTCACCTTATCGTCGACCGCGCGCGCGACCAATCGTATGAACAGCTAATGTTTTTGATCTGATATGTTGATTTATGGGATAATGTCATACACCGGATGTTGAATGTCTGAGCGAACGTTTTTAAATGTGATTGAATGATGTGATAGTTATTAGATAACGTATTTTGCATTCACTTTAGCGTGATGTTGAAATCAACGTCGTGAACCGTTCAAATTCGAGGGAGGGGTCACGTTAATAACATATGATAATATCATTTCTTGCGCATTTCTCACTCTCATATCCGTTTTGTACGTTTTCCTTGAATGCGTTTGAATGTAATTTCTATTCTGAAATGTTAATCTTGTTCCTTTATATTAGAGGAAGAAAGCAACCATTATACAAGATACTTGAAACTGTTTATATTCGCACATTTAAGTTGGCCTGGTGATAGTTTTTGTTTAACTTAAAAAAAAATATGTGCGAATAATATGAAGCTATGCAGAGGAATTAACATCGTTTAATTCGCAATATAAGAGTAAGAAGACGATTCTGTGTACGAAAATATTTTTTTTATGAGCAAAGTAGCTAAGTTGCTTACTTAAGCCATGATGTAATTATAGAAGTGTGATGAGAGATCATTGTCACGCTTTAATTGTTGCATT
Source organism: Arbacia lixula (assembly GCA_963669155.1). NCBI lineage: Eukaryota > Metazoa > Echinodermata > Echinoidea > Arbacioida > Arbaciidae > Arbacia > Arbacia lixula. The sequence continues at coordinate 10,508,650 of OZ022590.1, read as the reverse complement.
ATATTTCCAACTGTCAAAACTATACTATGGAAACAGCCAATGAACTGCGGGCGTTGTAGCTGTTACTATGGTTCCACCGGTAACTAACGATCATTGAAGATCTTAAACTTGCAATTGGGCCAAAGAGCAGGGTTTACACTCTTTCAATTAATCTAATGTAGAAAATTGCCTTTCCCCGATTTATAATTCTATCATATATGTACCATAAGCTCACTATTACACACGGGTGTAGAATATCACATTTTAATGAATCATTATTTTTGCTGCTGTTGCATAGTTCGTACATAAATATATGTGCTTTTTGTTTGATTTGGAAAACGCAATGAATCTTGCAACTGTTTAAGTATCATCTTGATCATGCTCAGGTATTAATCGTCATAAAGGTATCGCCATAAAGATTGACCATAGTTTTATTCAAGAATGTTTTTTTTTTCATTCCGACACATCTTCCTTTCTGATATAACTTTAGTGCTTTTAATTTATTTATTTATTCATTTTTGACCAACATTCAATTTGTCGCATTAAGTCTGGCTCTGCCCATAGGCCTGCGCTCTCACTGCGGCTGCACACCTGTAATGCAATTTTTGGGGCAGTCCCTAAAGCGTACCAAAGGTGACATCATCGTTGAAAAGACATTAATTTAGAATTAGTCGAACATATTTGAACAACCTCGTAAAGTATAAAAACTCGTCTTTATTGTTCAAGAGCAGTGCAACGGTTGGACACAGACAGGTCCCTGATTAGCCTTTATGAAGTCGCACGTGCACCTGAAATTTTGAGCAAATAGGCTGGTAGCCTCAGTTTCAGGCTTTTAACAAAAAGATCGAGCAGCAGTCTTGCCCTTCAAATGTTCATTAGGTAAATAATAATAATCAAAATAAACAATTTTTATATAGCGCATAACACATATACATGAGAATGTCTCTATGCGCTTTAAGAAAGAAAGAAAAAGGGAAATTAGGTTACTGAGTTCCTTATATCACTTTGACATGTAGAATAAGTGTGTTTTAAGGGCAGACTTATCTGTAGTGTTAATATTTCGCAGAGTGTACATGGGAAAGAAAAAAAAAAGCCTGACCCCATGCACAGCCTCTAACCTAGACTACCTAATTGCTAATTTTCCGGTAAACTGACGCCTGTAGCGGAGCGATCAGTAGGCCTCATTTGTATTTGATTCGTCTTGATGTTTGCTCGGTAAACACACATATATAGCAGCCCTTCCCATGAGTTTTGTTTGCACTCATTCCTTTCAAGCGTTTCCTTCAAGTGGATGATCTCTACTTGTTGCGTATTATTGTGCCGTTTATACTTAAGGCCTACGATATCACACGAAAGAAAAACAAAATCATCTAAACAGTGCTGATGAACTCGTTTTCCTGCGGTCCTACATGTTCTACACGTCATTCACGCTTAGTCCTGGTCGAACTCTTCCTCCATGCCTGAGTTTGTTCCATACATTCCATTCCATCCATACATTCAAAAATTGCCTACGCGCAACATACGCGGCGACAATAAAATATTGACATTGAACGGACAATTGGGTGCGTAGGAAGTATGATTGTTATCACGTGGAAGTCAGTATGCATTATGCGTCAACGTGTATTGCTTTCAGACCCAAGGGATATTGCAACATGGAATTAAGTTGGTTTCAATAAAAGCAGAAACATGAAAGAAACATCTTAGTGATGGTTTGATGTGTATTATTTTACTTGTGCATTTGATACATCATTATAAACATGTTTTCACAAACATACCTATCTGAAAAAAAAAACGACATCAAAAACAGAAGGAGGGCAATTTATGGAATTTTCCAGCACACAACGTATGGGAGAGCACCTCGCACGTGAAATCACAAAAACATTTTTTTTTCAAAGATCATAACTTTCTTATCCTTGACGAATTTTCATAAAACCTTCACTAACATGTTTCTTTTATGAATCTGCTTTTATTGAAACAATCATAACTTCAGCTTGTACCTAGAATCCTTCCACAATACATCTGAGACGCTACCCTAATCTGATATATCCTGTGCTCCACAAAGGTTTGCGATCAATCGCAAATTTGATTGGTTACAGGTCAGTTTTTTGAACAAAAAGTGCTTGCAACAATGGTGTTAATTGCCATTTTGCGATTGATCGCAAACCTTTATGTCTAAAGGGGCCCTGGGCTCTGTCTTACAAAAACTCATAATTTTGATATTTACGATTGATATCAATCGTAGCTCTGTTGTCCTACATTAGAGATGGAGGATAAGGGGACTTACGATCGATTCAGATCCAGTCGAAGAAAATTATCAAATGAGTTGATATTTGAAGGCGTCGCTTTTAACCATTTGGAACTTTGATACGAGTGCTAGTGTGCTAGTCTGCTTTCGGAAAATGATCTAAATTTTAATGAAAGACCTCGGACCATTAAGTGATACGATACGTTGATATTACTTTATTATTAAAAAGTTCAGTCAGTACTTAAAAAAGGGTCACTCAGGGTATTACCATTTTAAAGGTGCTTTCACACAGTAATAGGTTTGCCGACATGGCCGATGTAGCTCGCCGCTTACCGCTTGATGTTTGGCGACAGCGTTTCCCCACCGCGCTAAAGCATTAATGTCTCTCAACAATGCTTAAGGCTTCCGCAGACGACACGATTCTGCCAAACTTCTACAGTCGTATGAGCCCACGAATAGAAGTGTGACGTCACTATCCTGCACAAATCAAATGACCGGGTCTTGCGATTCAACCAGTCGCCGAGTCGTGCGACTGATCGGACTGTGTTGCCTGCGGTGGCCTTAGAAACAGCCGTTTGTAAAAATCAAGTGATCCACCACTCCGTCGGCTGAGAAAAAACAAACATTATGAAAGGCTCAATAGTATAGTACCACTTTAGGTGGTTTTACCAAAGTGGATTATCCCCAGCGATAATACGGGATTAGTTGGCCCCACAAGAAAGCCCCATGAAATTGTGGTGCCACGTCAAGCAAGTATTAAGGGGGTAACACTGCGCCAGTGAAAAAAGGCGTAGCACGAGATTGATATGGGGATAAGGACAGTTTGGGTTTAACTCTTTGAATGCGAAGCTATAATGCTTCACCGTGGGATTTGTGTGTATTATTTGTGAAAAAGCGCACACGTGGCACGCAAAGAGTTAAGGATACTACGGGGTGAAGAAAATTAAGTGTTAACACATATAGTTTGGCAAGTGGTACCGAGCGGCAAAAAACGCCCCATCCGTCACATCTGGACGTGGTTTAGTGTGACTAGAGATGAACGACTACGACGGGGTAGAGATAATTGATCTGCCAGCTGGATCGATTGTAATGTTTAATGTGATAAGTGTTGTGTTCTCGCTAATGAAACCATCCAGGGTAAATTACGATGCTCTTCAGTGGCGATGATGGTGACAGTAGAGATTATTTATGATGGTGATGATGATGACAGTGGAGCTTGCGATGGCGTTAATGAAACTCATGATGATAATGATAATGATGACGATTTCGACGAATACAAAATTGAAAACAATGTAGACGACTTGAATTATTATGAGTTATTGTCACTATCATAACTATTATTATTTTTATTTCCATCATTATCATTGTCTGTATTAACATTATCATTGCATGTTTTACTATTTCAGGAATCTGACGGGTTTTTCCAATCTTGAGTGGGGATTGCCAATCTCACTGCGGGACTTGCCTCTCCTAACGACATTGTAAGTACACCACCTTCTAGCCTATGTTTCAGGCTGCGTACTTTTGTTTATAGTAATATACTGTAATGACAACTAAGTGTGGATCGGCATGCAGACTGTCCTTCATACAATCTCCCCCCCCCCCCTCTCTCTCTCTGGTTAAAAGGAACGTCGCATGGCTTATATGCCCAAGTTGTATGATTAAAACAGTGAGTGGGACGAGTGGGACGATAAAAGACAACACCTTACAGCCTGACACTTAGGCTAATTCGCCATACTGGTCGTACGGATTGACTAACATCATGATAAAAGGAAGGTACTGCCTTGATAATTGATTGATTCAAATAAAAATGGAAAATTCAGGATTTTCTAAAATCAAAATTTATAGTCTAATTGTTATTCATTCTTCATCATAATACGAATACAAATAAGATTATATCATTATTATTAGTAGAAGAAGTAACTGAAGTAAAAGGAGAAGTATGGGTAGTAGTAGTTTAAGAAGTAGTAGAAATAGTAACAGCGGCAGCAGCAGCAGCAGCAGCAGTAGTAATAGTAGTAGTAGTAGTAGTAGTAGTAATAGTAGTAGTAGTAGTAGTAGTAGTAGTAGTAGTAGTAGTAGTAGTAATAGTAGTAGTAATAGTAGCAGTAGTGGTAGTAGTAGTAGTAGTAGTAGTAGTAGTAGTAGTAGTAGTAGTAGTGGAAGTAGTAGTGGTGGTAGTAGTAGTAGTAGTAGTACTAGTAGTAGAAGTAGGAGTAGTAGTAGTAGGCATATTAGTACTGGTAGGAATGATAGTAGCAGTGGTGGTTGTTGTAGTAGCAGTATATAGTAGGAAGTATTAGAATTAGCATTATTATGAGTAGTAGTAGTAGTAGTAGTAGTAGTAGTAGTAGTAGTAGTAGAAGAAGAAGAAGAAGAAGAAGAAGTCGTAGTAGAAGAAGAAGAAGAAGAAGAAGAAGAAGAAGAAGAAGAAGAAGTCGTAGTAGTAGTAGAAGTAATTGTACAATGTACTAGCAGTAGATGGAAGTAGTCGAAGTAGTAGTAGTACTAGTAGTAGTAGTAGTAGTAGTAGTATAGTAATAGTAGGAGTGGTAGTAGAAAATAGTAGTAGTAGTTGTTGTGGTTGTAGGTGTACTTGTAGCTGTAGTTATACCTATAGCTGTAGCTGTAGTTGTAGTTGAAGGTGCAATTGTAGTGCTAGAAGTAACACTATTATTGTTAATAGTACTAGTACTAGTACTAGTACTATCATTGACAGTCGTAATACTTGTAGTACTAACATAATACCTCACCGCGCTGTAAGTCTAATTGACTGTTCGGCTCACTTTCACGCCATTGTCTAATTGGCATCGTTATCAGTGGTTATATTTTTAGTACTCACCTTGGTCATGTTGGTGAGCGAATTAATATTTATTTCACGAAAGAAAATACAAACGGTTGCCCTTGATTTAATGATCACATGATCGGAGTATAATCACTTCCGCCGCTCTGAAGAATTTAGTAACGTATCACCTAATGGCCCGAGGTCTTTCACTGAAATATAGATCCGTTTCCGAGAGCAGACTGTGATAATATACCACTTTTATTAATTTGGTTCGACTGGTGAAGAGGAAAACCTTCAAAATTCATTCGTGATTCTGCATCTGAATTACGCGGCTCCCTTCACATAGATTGATTCAATCATAATTTGATCAATACCATTGACGACTTAGTCCGTTCTCCATATTTCATATAATCGAAAGAGACACCGCGGCGCTGAGATAGGGGGGCAGGCTCTGAGACAGGTCGACAAGTGATTTATTCCATTGATGGATGACATTGGTGTAGCCACAATCACATCATCCACTTTGTCGAAAGAGCTTTCCGGTTTTGGCCCGTATGATCACGTCGTCCTTTTTCTTCTCTGAAAATCTCTCCCTTAGCTGGATATGCCAGCCGAGACAAGTTACCATAAAATAGAGAAAAATACAGCTAGATGTTGAAGGCTACATCTCGAAATTTCTTGCAGCAAAATGGATGATATTAAGCTACACCAGCATTACGCTCCGTTATAATGAATTATACATGTATACACAAGGACACACACACAGACACAGACAAAGACAAGACAAAGAAAAGAAGCACCCCATTTTCAGAACATCACGCTAACACAATCTAACTCTAACCTTGAGCACTTAAAACCTAACCCTTATTCATTATTTAAAAACAAAAAATTCTCATCAATATTTCGTGGATATACTGTGGAGTCAGAGCTCGAAGGCACCGTATGTCATGAACGTGCATATGTTTCTCTGGTATCACGAGGCGGTATATATTTGTTTTATATCCCTTCTCATGCCCATCGAGATCTAATCGAGAAAAATATATTTGGTCACGTGCAGTTCTCCCGACCAAGGGCAGGGAAATAAAGATATTTATTCTTTATTCTACATACAACTATTTGTTTCACCTGTCATATTTCGTGTACGTTATTGACAATTTGGTTGAAATCAATCATGACTCCGTTGGGTGCAACATGTGACTTTATAACAAGACGTTCACGTACTGTAATGTACATAGAGCACCTAGAATCTGGGTTTATCTGGCCCACAATGTATTCAGAGCTTAGTTGATAGCGCTACCTAATGTTGAATTTGTCTTCCCTTTTTAAAAATCAATTTTGAATAATAATAATACATGTATTTTGTTCTTTTTTTCCCTTCCTGATTCAATCTATTTTGAATAATGATCATGTTTTTCTTCTTGTTTTTTTTTCTTCCTG
>OZ022590.1:10372204-10497204 GCA_963669155.1 Arbacia lixula | reverse complement strand
CTGATTGTGGTTTTCCGGTTTTAAACGACAATCTAATCTTTTTGCCGATCTTTTTGCCGATGTTTTTGCCGTTATTTTTATCTGCCTTAATATTTCCGGCTTCCTACTTAGATTCATCACTTTTAAAAACATGACTGTGACCATGGTAACACAATGTGTATCCATTCTTTCACGAAAGCAAAACCTGTCAAAAATAATCCATTTAACGCCCTCTTTTCATTTGACGTACTCCTGATTCAGAGTTTGCGACAGTAGAACGATTTTCAATCAATTATCATCGGAGCTTCAAATTGGAACACCTGTCAATTTTCAATGCGTAGGAGAGACCTATGCTTGACCCGAAAGAAATAATTCAGTTGAATCAATTAGCTGATTGGAGTAATGACATAGCATGCGGCTAGCCAGCCTGAGCAGGGGACCAATACAGGGTGTCTCAAAAAACTATACACTTATGAAATGGCTGCCGAATAAAAAAAATACTTGATTCTGGGGAGAGTGATTTACATGTATGGATAGCTTATGGTCTCAACTTTTATCTGTCACCAAAACTTCCAAAAATAATTGTTGCTTGAATGAGCACTGCTCACTTTTGTAAAGGGTATAAAAATTGAGCTGCGCAGGAATTACCCTTCCAATTTTGCGAGAGGTTGAATATTCAATTGAATATTCAAATCAATATTTATCATTCAAATACATTTGGTTGAAAAAGAAAAGGAATGTTCAATTGAAGATTCAATATTCAACCTCTCGCAAAATTGGAAGGCTAATTCCTGCGCAGCCTAATTTTTATACCCTTTACAAAAGTGAGCAGTGCTCATTCAAGCAAGAATTCTTTTTGGAAGTTTTGGTGTCACATGAAAGTTGAGACCATAAGCTATCCATACATCTAAATCATTTTCAGAATCAAATGTTTCTTTCATTCGGCAGCCATTTCAAAAGTGTATAGTTTTTTTTGAGACACCCTGGAGACCGACAGCCTGTAAGGAGGCTTGGGGTTAAGTGACATTTAAGTTTACAATTGCGCATTGCTGGCATCTTAAGTGTAAAAACTCAATCATTTGAAGTCCTATCGTAATGAAATTTGGAATAATTCAAGATCACAATGAGTACAATAATCCTATCTGGCCCTTTTGCCCTCATACGTCATCCGGTGGTAAATCTATGATGGTATACCAATCTAAAAGCAATCTAAACGCATGGTCCATCTGACTAAAAACAAAAAATCATTTATCAACTTTCTCATAATTGTTGCTCAAAAAGTTCCAGTAGCATTTAATTACACTGTGGATTTAGATTAAAAGAATGATACAATACATATCAGATTTTGCATTGAGAAGGAGATGCATTTTGATGTGTCAAATGTTTTTTTTTTTTTTGGGGGGGGCAGATAAAAGAAGAATTAAAACTATCCCCAATTTGTGTACAAAAATGAAGATAAACTCCAAATGTGTTTATCGTGTAATAAATTTTGTCAGCTTTTCAATGCTATCTCATTTGTAGGGTTTTCATACTACATATACATGAACAAAGAAACGTTCTTCTGTTTCGCTCAATGAAATCTCACTTCCAGCTGTCCAGTCTAAGCACGAGCAGACCCAGTGAAAATATAAGCAATGTTCAATGAAGGCTGCAATTGCTGATAGTTCTCGACTGCATAGGAGCTAATGTAGAAAATTGAATTGAATGGCGTATAGCTTAAAGGTCCCCTGTCATCAAAATGTATTTCGACTTGTGTGGATGCAACACAATATGTGCATAACAAAATCACTAACTGTTCAATGGAAATATGTGTCCAATATTTCAAAATAATCTTTCTTTATTTTTTATCAGCACTGATAAGCCCCGCCTCCAAAATATCCTCCAACTCAAGATTCCCCCTGTGACATCATCAAAGGTAGAAATTAGCAGGATAATAAGCAGAATTTATGCGCAAATTAAACATTGCAATGACTACCTCCACCTGCCCACAAGAGCATCACATGTCTTCACACAATACCATCTAAGAACCTTTCATGTGGTAATAATCGTTTCCTTTTGTCAGAAATGTGCTAGCTATGTGATGCTATTATAAGCACTTGCAGGTAGTCATTGCAATGTTTAGTTTGTGCATAAATTATGTCTATTATCCTGCTAATTTTTTACCTTTGATGATGTCACAGGGGGAATCTTGAGTTGGAGGATATTTTGGAGGCGGGGCTTATATGTGCAGAGAAAAAATACAGAAAAATGATTTTAAAATACACGACACATATTTCCATTGAACAGTTAGTGGTTTTGTTATATACATATTAAGTTGCATCAAAAGAAGTCAACATACATTTTGATGACAGTGGCCCTTTAAGTGAGTTGTACAGACTGTTTCGACAGAAGGCTTATCTGGCAAAATAGTCTGTACAACTCACTTAAAGGGTATATACTGTACTGGGAAGACAAAAAGCCTTCAAATGGGGATCATGAGCAATCTTCTTGCAAATGGTCTTGAATTCATGTATTGTCCATTTTAACTTGCTGAAAGTTATTTACCCTCAAATGATCCATATGTTGAGTAATTAATGATTAAATCGCAAATCCTGAAACTGTTCGGCCCGAACATTTGAGGATTTGTAATTAAATCACTAATAACTGAAAATGTGGATCATTTGAGGGCAAATAACTTTCAGCAAGTTTCTAAAACGGACAATACATGAATTAAGACCATTGGCAAAAAGATTGTCTTCCCAGTACAGTATATGCCCTTTAAGCTATACTCCAGTCAATTCCATTCTCTCTCTCTCTCTCTCTCTCTCCTTTCTCTCTCTCTTTACATAAACTTTCATTTACTTTGTACACCATTCCTCTTCCCCTTTCCTTAAAAATGTGGGATTTTTTTAGGGGGGGGGGGGGTATGTCTAAAAATTCGTTCAAATTACCCCAGAAAGCTCTTCCATTAAAATCTTTTTCTCTGCACATAAAAGTTATGCGTGCCGCTTGGCCTAGTTACCGCGAAATTACATACGGAGCTGACCTTGCTGGTATGGATAGCTAAGCGGATTTGTAGATATCTACAAGATGAATGCATCCTCCTTGGATGCACTATATATCAACTTTTAAGTTGCGTTTTCTCGTTTTACTAATCAGAGATTTGGAAAGGATCTTTTCAATTTAAGTCTTGGATATTTATTCAATCCACCAATCTTGGAAATGGGGTTTTCCTGTTAAGCACGTCTTTGGGCTGTAAAAAATACTCTATTAATATTAAATTTGCCTATTAATGTCAATATGAATTAGTATGATATGTTTGTATTCATCCCCCGCCTACGTACTATAAGCACAGTAATTTACCCATGTACAGTTGAGGCCAGAAGTTTACATACACCGATGAAATTCAAAGAAAAGTTGACACTTGCCAAGCATCATGAAATTTACTGCATCTTATAAAATATTTGTGCTATCACGATGAACTTGATATAAAAAAAATAAGTATATCATGCCCCTTCATCACATTGCTTTGTCATCAGGAGCTGACAAATATTTAGGTGCCATTGTTCCCCCCCCCCCAAATCTGCATATTTTAGACAAATTAAATATAAAATTTGACAAAAACATTTCATATTTGTGCTAGTTTGTTCTCAACACAAACATTTCAAATTACACTTTTTTGTTCAGTATTGACATATCATTATAGAAACTGTAATATAAATCATAGATTTGACATTTATTTGTTTCTATGAAGCGATGTTATAAAACATTATAACAAACAATAGAATACATTTGGCACGAATATTTCTCTTTTTCTTCAAAGAAAATTCCATCTGAAATATAATTTAATCCCAACGACATCCCAATTTGTGAATGAGCTTAATAGGCCTACGCTCTTTCATTTGATACCAAATTCGTCATGGTAGTATTATATTTCTGAAGATATAGTAAATTTTACAATGTTTGGCAAGCGAACAAATTTCAATGAGTATGGGAGTATGGGAGTATGTAAACTTTTGGCCTCAACTGTATATACTATAATTGACATCTACCCACATATTCACCGAAAGGCTTGATTTGATTCGCAAGGAAGATAGCAAATGCAACAAGAGAAAAGAGAAAATAAATGAGAAAAAAAAAGCAATTACTGAAATCCTTGTCAATATGCTGACTGATCTCGATTTTTCCCCCGCAAAACAGATAGTAGAGATAATATTGTAGATTTGAGTGAGCCATGCAGAGGATGGTGCCGACACAAGCAAGGTCGTAATGACCAAGTTCTAGTTCAACTTTTCAATGACATGAATGAGGTGTCCTTAATTACGGCGCACAAAATTCGTCTGAATCAGAAGTCCTTTCAGTTCGCTCTCTAAATGGAAGGTTGGCAAGTGATGTTCCGGGTACCGCTTTACTTACGCTGATACACTACAACCAGGGATGTGTTATGGAAGGATTTGAGGCAATTTTCTTTCTTTGAACCCATGCGTGGCACCGCCGAAAAAATATGTGGTCTCAGCATGTGCTTTTCAGGTGTTTTAACAATAACGAACAGGATTGCGTAGCAACGGTTTATCAGAGAGAACCAAAGAAATGTCACATTTCCCTCTTCCAGCTCTATCGGATTGTGTCAATAATTTTGTGAGGAAATGAGATATCAGCGAACAAAAGTAAACATTTTTTTTCTAGTAAAATATCTCAGCTGCACGCAAATACACGCAAATTTTGTTAATGAAAGCACACAGCTTAAGATAAAATTTTGATTGAATCCCACATTTCCGGAAAAATTCGGAAAGTGAAGAAATTTGTTCATTGTGTAAGTAAGAATGTTATCTTATATCTCCGTTTGTGCATCATTCAACAATTATTTAGAAGAAAACCGAAGTACAGCATCGTTAGTGGTGTTGCCCTTAACTTTTTTGAAAATTGCAAAAAAAAATGTGATAAGAAACAGAGCTTCGAAAGACAAAACAAGGAATTAAAGATATTTCTTTCCAAGTTGTCGGCAGCTTAATATCGGTGCTGCGCATGGGACGTGAAATCATTGTAGTGATTGTGGAATGCTTTGGAAATTTATAAGCACGCATTAGTATCCATACAGATGTTTGAATATATTATGCTCGAGTTGTTTTATATCCTTCCTAACACATCCCTGCTACAACAATGACAATTCCACAGTGTACAACATTTCAGACGATGATGAAGGTTAGTGATCAGGATTCTGTTATTTTTGTTACAATTGTTTGCATGTCTGATTAGATTTGTCTTATTTTTGACAAATCATGACAATGTGTGCAAATTAGCTTATCTTTAACAATAACGCGCAAGTGAAAATATGATTAAATATTCAAAGTATTAGTTCCAGAATATGTATTGATGAAATGTCGAAGAAGGTGCGTTCCCACAAATACATTCTTTAGCTTTACACTGCTTACACTACACATTTCAGCTTAAGGCCATATGCGTTCATGCAATGCACAAGCTTGATATAAGCTGATTTAGATCAAAACAAGACTATTCACTTTCATGCAATACACAAGGTAACAAAATTGTCCGATCCAGATCAAAGCAAGATCATACACATTCATGCAAGCTTTAGTTCAGCTCTACTGTATGTCCTTGTTTGACCCAATCCATATTATTCCTCCATTAGACAAATTTGCACCCTTTCGGAGAAGCTCGTATCGATACCGTATACGACTTTCACTTCTCCCATTCTTTCTTTTGATTCAATTACGCTGGAAATACGTAACTTAAGCCCGTAGGGCGAGGGGCAACTCGTTGGCCTTTAAATCGATCGTGAACAGTGCATAGTGGCGTTCCCACTTTAAGGCCGCAACAGAGGACGTGATTTTGCCAGGATTGTACAGTCGTCAGGGCGAACGACTGGAAATGTGACGCCACCTACATACACAAAGCGAATGACCGGGTGTTGCGAATCAGCCAGTCGCAGAGTCGTACGATTGATCGGATCGTGTCGTCTGAGGTGGTCTTTAGCAGGTGTGCGTGTTAAATGTGTGTGTGTGTGCGTGTTTAATGTGTGTGTTTGTGTGTGTGTTTGTGCACAGGTATGCATTAGCGTAGACAGGATGTAGCGAGGGGGGCGGGGGGTATTTGTTTAGGCCTACGTAAGCGTGTGCTTGTGTGTAATAATGTGCATGAGTATTTGTTTGCTGTTAAATGCGTGTTTGTCTATATGTGTATGTGTTTGTGTAAATGTGTGTAAATGTGTGTGTTTGTGTAAATGTGGATATGCAAGCGTTTCAAACACTTACATATCCACATTTACACTCACACTTGTGTTTGTGTATAAATTTTAGTTTACATTGCTTTTGAATACTTCAATTGAAGGCTATGATTTATGTAATAATTGTGTTTGAATGAAATCAAAATAAGAATTACTGAAAAAAAGTGTGTGTGTGTGTGTGTGTGTGTGTGTGTGTGTGTGTGTGTGAGCATTGTACTGGATGTACTGGATGTGTGTGTCTGTTTGTATGTATGTAAGTGTGTTCTTGTGAATGTATGATCTAGTTTGTGATTGTTTTTATTCGCCCATAATAACTCTCGATCAGTAGGCTCACTTACCGATGCTGCTTCTGCAATTTACGATACAAATGAGTCGCTTGCCAAATTATGTTAATTTCTTCCTGAAACGGAGTATACATTGACTTCCCGCCACTTCGCGCCATTGTGATGAGTGTCCCACAAGATTTCAGCCGCGGCTGATGTAACCACGGTGGATGTAACAGGTATTAACAAAACACGTGACCGACTTCAACCAATCAGCGAATTGGGGTCACACAGGCTGTTTGAACCGCACTGGAAAACCGTGTGTTACTTTTAACAATAGCCTGGAGTCTCTAGTGTGTATGTTATGACACACTTCCCCTGAATATTTCCAATCTTATGTAAAATACAAAAAAAGAAGGAAAACAAATCTGAATTCCCATGACACACTTCCTTGAAAAGGAAACGCTAGGCATATCACTCTGACAGAAATACAGCTTTTGGACATTTCTCGATATAAGATGTTTTTCTGCTTGAAGGCAAGCGGAAGATGCTGTCCCTCACCGGATTATTGTGGAAATTTTGAGGCAAGGCAGGTGATCTATAAACAACAGTGTCATCGTCAAATAGCCGTCGGAATCTTTAAAGGGGAAATCTAATAAAAACTTTGAGAACTCACAACTTTCTTATTCTTTGCCGGATTTTCCGTAAACCTTCACCAAACCTTCCTTCATTTGTCTGCTTTGATTGAAACCAACTTATCTTCAGGGTGAACTATCCCTTTAATTTCTAGAATAAGGTCAAATATGATTTTTGAATATTACAAAGTCACCGGCTCCGCAACGTGCATAAGCAGGTTTTGATAATGCCGTAGCAGTTGGGCAGGTTTTTGCAATGAAAATGAAAATGGACATTACCATGAAAAAAAACGTGTATTATTTTAAGTACTTCGTGTTATACTCTACGGATCAGAATTCAATCAATTGATGGGAAGACATCCTCTAACAAACGTTATACGATTACTTCGCTGGTGGGGGACTTAAGAAAATGCTTCAGGTGGATCGCAATTTAGGATGCATGAAAAACAGAAGGAAATGCCATTTGTGAAAAATGGCACTGAGAACAAAGTGAGCTTAGACTGTGGAAAATAGAACTACTCATCAAATCAACTGTATCTAATTTTTAAGATATCTAATTTCTCAAACGCGAAGGTAAAGATGTTGTTGTTGTTGTTAATAATACGATCTTTCACAGTTTATGTATCTCCATGTTTATTCACACATAGATCTACATTTAAAGCAAGTGCATGAGCGTGCATTTGCGTGTGCGTAGGTATGTATGTGCGTACGTGTGTGTGTGTGTGCCCGTGTGCGTGCGTGTGTGTTTGCGTGTGGACGTGTGTGTTTGCGTGTGGACGTGTGTGTGAGAGAGAATGAGAAATATATTTGTATATATATAGAGAGAGAGAGAGAGAGAGAGAAAGAGAGAGAGAGAGAGAGAGAGAGAGAGAGAGAGATAATGTGTGCGTGTATGTGTGTACTGGAATGCACTCTGGATATTATGTGGTACTCGACAGACCTCGGACAAACATTGGGGTTACCATTAGTAACGTAACGTTCGAAAGACGTGCATACGACTTGCATACTGGTCTATTGAAGAGACCAAGTTTGCAGTTTTGTTGTAAAACACTGGTAAACTGGTGCTATATTCATGAAACCTTATTAGCCTAGTCGGTTAATAAAAATGAATGTAGTTGAATGCATTGTAGTAGCTAACTAGGCTTAGTAAGGTTTCATGAATATGGCTCCAGGATATCAATAAACAGTTGGTAAGTTAATTGATTGCTGTTACCCGTTTGCTTTGCATGTACTTTATTAAAAACTAGATATCCACAGTGTCAGATAATAAGTAGAAAGGAGTGATTTTAGGGGCATTTTGTCGTTGAAAAAATTGGGACGGTCAAGAAACGATCTTCAGTTTTAAATATATCGTTTATTTTCATAATCTAAGTTCAAATTGCTTTAATGTAGACCACGTATTCAAAAGTAAGTATTCCTTGAATCGCTTATTTTGCGTTTTTGATGCAACTTTCTTACTATGTAATTTTTGTAACTCTACATTATGAATATTTATGTGTGTACACAATAAGTATTGACTGTGTGTACATATTTACCGTGTGTCAACCATTTTGCATTAATATCCACGGCATTTCTATTATTCTGGGATATTTTGGATTTCTTCTATTTCTGTATGCAATATGGGACATTTATTTTCGTTACTGACATATTTGTTCATCGTTTGGAGGCTTTCGATGTATGTTGATCCGTATACATCTTCGAATTTCCCGCCATCCGCCATCTTAATGGTCGTTTCGGACCCACCCGTTTCAAGAGAGAGTCATATTTGTACTAGTTAGTGTATGTTTCATTAGAATTGTACACAACGTCAATGTGCTTTCTCATCATCAATTTCCTGAACGTGTATTTCATTAGTTTACGTATTTCCATCGTAATAATCATTTGCTTTTCATTAGCGTCACATTGCATGCGAGAAAGAGAGAGAGACAGAGAGAGAGAGAGAGTTTAAGGAAAAGAAGGGGGAGAGAAAGAAACACGTACCAAGACGAAAGAGAAGACTCAAATACAATTTATTTATCTTGAAATGTATCGTGATTTTATTTCACAGACATCCGACTTTCTAACTGATGTTCCCATCAATCATGTTGAAGGGACAGTTCACCCTGATTTTAAGTTTGTTTGAATAAAAGCAGACACATGGAAGAAACAGGTTAGTGAAGGTTTGATAAAAATCCGTCAAAGGATAAGAAAGTTATTATCTTTAAAATAGTTGATTTTATGACGTCACGTTCGAGGTGCTCTCCCATAATGTTGCGTACAATTTTTTTTCTCGAAAATGTGCATCCTTTTACCTGTGCATTTGATACATCATTAAAAATGCGTTTTTACACACATTTCTGAATGAAAAGAAATAATGCCGTTGTAAAAAAACAGGAGAGAGCAATTTATGTGATTATAAAGTACACAACATATGGGAGAGCACCTCGCACGTGACGTCACAAAATTAAAATTTCAAAAGATCATAACTTTCTTATCCTTAGACGGATTTTCGTCAAACCTTCACTAATTTGTCTAAACTCATGTGTCTGCTTTTACTGAAACAGATCATCTTTAGGGCTACCTATCCCTTTAAGTAGCCTAGCGTGTTTATCTTCATCGCTTCTCTCTCTATCGTTGATTTCTGCGTCATCAATTTCAAATCATGTTGTTCTCATTTTCCAGAGCCTTATCGAACAATCAAATCACTGGCGTAGATGCAGATATTTTTGTCCACCTTGTTTCCTTACAGCATCTGTAAGTAGTTCATGTGCTTATTCAGTTGTTTTGTTGTTTTAATTTTCCGTGTTGCATATAGGAGAAAGTCGTTCCATTACGCATCGCACAGCGACATCTAAAATAAATCGTTTGTATAGTGTATTCACGACTTTCTCCCAACTTCGTAGTGACGCATTATTTCGTTCACATATATCTCTGCTGATTAAGTTTCAATGGACGGAAATCACTCGGAATCTACTACTACTAGTTGTTGCTTGTCGAGAAACCTCGGACAACCTTTGGATATTGTTGTAAATAGATTCTCTGCACGACGTTCAAAGAATGTGTAAACATAACCAAAATGATGTATTGCTGGGCAGTCATACACCGTGACTCCACACGACAAAAATGTTACTTGGCTGTGCGTGATATGACCTCTTTCCCCTAGACACGGTATGGAGAATTATGTATGTTTAATATTTACGCTTTTCAACTTTGTAGCACATATTCTTTCGTGGTTGAGCGTGTGTTTTGTCTGGTCACCATCTATCACTAATTACCTCCATTTACACATTATTAATATCATCATATCTAATTTAGTTGAGTATTAACAATACCAGTGTCTCTTTCCAATGTGGTCACATATTAGCATGCTGTGCATTTACGTACACCCCACTCTATACCATTCATCTTCCTTTCTCGTCTCACCCTCTATTGCAGAAATGTGTTTATGTTGTCATTATTTGTAAACACTAATCTCTTGTTTCCAACAATTCCATTGTATCAATTTTTGAAACACTTCCAAGTCTAGAACGGCGAAAAACGTTTCCCTGGTACAAAGTTAGTCTACATTGCCTAAGTAAGGCCAAAACCACCTTACGAGGTGGTCTGCGCACCGGCTTAGAAATACGCTTCTAAGAACGCTTCAGACCACTTCGTTTGTTTCGATCGTTCACACACTACGCGCTAGAATGATTGAGAGTAGCTGTGAATACACTATCATACGTCCTGTCAACATATATACTAGGTCTTAAAAAAAAACCCTATGGCACTTTTGAAAAAAAAAGAAATATAAATTTCAACTCAGACCAAGCTCAAATTGACACATCATATATAGAGATGTACAATGTAATTGTTTTAAGAAGCAGGTTTTGTGACGTTTCATCCATTATCATTCTTGAAATAATCTTTGGAATATTTATTAAGATTTTCACTTGTTCGGACAAATTGGGACCCAAACATTTGTGTGTATCCTTCAGAACACAGCAATGACCATTGTGTGTCACACAAGCATTATGTATCCACTTGCCACTGCCATCACAATGTCATTATTAATAATGCATGACTCCTCTTGCAGAAAAGAGGTTGTGGGTTGACATGTGTGATGCACAATGAAAATAATGAGAATAATTGATGAAATGTCACAAAACGTGCTTCTAAAAATGTTGACATCTCATAACTTCATGATGTGTCAAATTTCAGCTTGATTTGATTTATAACGTATTTAAAAAAAATATTTCAAAAATGTTTGTTTTACACCTCGTTCAAAGCACTCAATTTACTGACGCACTCACTCACTCACTCACTCACTAAATATCTACTCATAAACCTTTTGTGCCTGTGTGCATCTGTACCTACACCTGTATACCTTCATACCTACCGTATATATGGTATATACCTACATGTAAATTATGCTTTCTTGGGGTGCATGATTGCCGGATGTCTGTCACGTTACCATGGTAACGCGTGTATTTGAAGCCCGTATAACATGTATAATGTGATCTGTACTTTCACCTGTAGGACTTTTGCTCATAGTATATAATTTTCGTATTTCGTACCGTGTGATGAATATATTAATACGATGCGTTATTTTCTGTGTGTGCATCTGCCTACCTATATTACCTATACGCACTCATATCGCCTTCTTTACCTAACGGAGCACGACTTGGCAGTTGATTTCGTTACTGGTCTCATGATATTGGTTGATAGTACTTTGGTTTTTTAAGAGCAATCCTTATGAAGCAACATTTGCACTGATGCATCCTGGTCGCAAAATGCCTCTCCAACTCAGTCAGAGCGCTCCTGGAATGACCAGTACATTAGGGTTCGAACCTCCAAGAATTCAAACAGAATGCAACTCGATTATTTAGAAAGTACTTCGAATGAACTTCGAATGAAACTCGAACTATCCCCAGTGTATCATAAAAACCGCCGGTATGGTGTCCCCGATTGGGTATCCAAATGTTGGCCGACTCTAGCATTTTCATCAGTCGCAGCCCAGCGGCCGCTACAGGCCGCGTTTTCGTGCAATTCGGAGTTGTAGGGTCGCCGGATGCCACTACGTTTCCAGGTTGTCCGTCCATCCGTCCGTTCGAATCTCGTTTACGTGATAACAATTCACCGAATTTCATCGAACTTGGTGTGCAATGATAATGTATCGCAGGGCAATTAACCGATTAGAGTTCAGGTCATGTGGTTTAAAGTTCAAAGATCGCAGGTCTAGGTCGACTCCTACAATTTCACGTTTTACATGATCACAAAAAATACATGATTACAAATAGTAAGCGAAACTTCATCAAACATACTTCAGTAATGATACATGACAAGTTAATCCAGTGATTACATTTTTGGTCGGGTAGGTCATAGGTCAAAGGTCAAAGTTCAATCCGAAAATTAACTTTGTACATGATAACTCGATAAATGATTAATCAAAGTTTATCAAACATTGTACAATGGTGATATATGATATAACAATGTGGATCCGATAGGTCAATTGTAATAGGTCAATGTAGAAGGCCACAGGTCATGATCAAATCCTCAGATATCAATTTAAGAAATGATACACTGAATTTCATTAAACTTGCTTCAATGATAATATATCACCGAACGATTTTGGGTCGGATGGGCCGATGGTCATAGGTCAATGTCAAATTGTGAAATGTTGCTGTTTATAAGATTAATGGTGAAATCCTTGACCAAATATTACCAAATGTGGTACAAGTATGATATATGACAGTCCTCTTTCAATTAGGTTGTATGTTATAGCCAAATAGCAAGTTTTAGAGGCACTAGAGGACAAAATCCACTCAATATTTTATATTTTGGCAATACTTCAGAGTCTGCGGTTTGCTTCTCACTTCAAGCCATAATGTGATAAATCATAGAGACTTTTGTCCTCACAAACTGGTAACATATTCTGCTTTCAGCTTTAGTAAAGCTGTTAAAGGGATAGTTAACCCTAAAATGATGTTTGTTTCAATAAAAGCAGACACATGAAAGAAATATATTAGTGAAGGTCTGACGAAAATCTGTCAAAGGCTAAAAAAGCTATTAGATTTGATTCTTAATTATTCTGTGACGTCACGTGCGAGGTGCTCTCCCATATGTTTTGAACAATGTAATTCCATAAATTGCTCTTTTTCTGTTTTTGACAACGGAATTATCTTTCTCATACAGGTATGTGTGTAAAAACACGTTTCGAATTATCAAATGCACAGGTAAAAGGATACGTATCTTTTTGAGAACCTATAGCCTAGCGATCGGAAACCGTTGTTACTGTATGATCCGCATCGGTCCGCTTCCGGGTGTAGTTCATTGGGAGCAACGTTCGCATCGCGCGCTGAGAGGGACAATACGATTATGAACGTAGACTATGCTCGCTGCGCTTCAAACGTAAACAAGGATAGTTTTTCACGTTTTCCTAAAAATGTTCGTAAAGCTATGACCGTGAAATTTCATACACTTTATCGTTATGGTATACTGCTGAATCATGACTAATTTCATGAATTTTGCAAAAATGGGACACCCTGTCTTTAACATGTTTAAGATGTGACTTGCTTTTTAATTGCATGTTCCTAATTTGTCAATTCTCACAGGGACCTATCACACAACCGTCTCGCTGCCTTAGTATCGCAGGGGTTCTATGGTCTATGGAAATTGCAGTACCTGTAAGTTGTGTAATGGTGCCGTGTGCATAGGGCCCCGTTGCATAAAACTGACCAATAATGGGAACGCTGTCATGACTGGTAACTTCCAAGGTAACACAGCTCACGAACAATTATATTCAAGGTTTCTATAGATTTTGTAATTGGTAGCAACGTTGCTATAAGTGGTAAGTTTTATGCAACAGGGTCTTTAAACATTGTTCATTCATGTAGATAGATAGACAGAGGAGAGGAAGGGTGTGGATGGAAGAGGAAGAGAGAGAGAGAGAAAGGGAGAGAGAGAGAGAGAGAGGGGGAGAGGAAGAGAGAGAGAGAGAGAGGGCAGGGGAGAGAGAGAAGGAGAAGGATAGAGAGAGAAAGAGGGAGAGAGAGGGGGGGGGGAGAGAAGGAGAAGGATAGAGAGAGTGAGAGGGAGAGAGAGAGGGGGGGGAGAAGGAGAATGGTGGAGAGAGAAAGAGGGAGAGAGAGAGAGAGAGAGAGAGAGAGAGAGAGAGAGAGAGAGAAAGGAAGGGGTGGGGGTTAAGTAATCCCATTTTCATCGGATTTGACTTTCTCTCCTACTGTGCTCATGTATATAGCAACCTGGCGTACAATGTTATCGGCTGGCTGGAAGACGCGGCATTCGAGGGATTACATGACCTCAAAATATTGTAAGTATATAATTAAAGACGTACTATTTAGTATAGATGTATAGATAGTGATAGCCAAATAAACTTCAACGTGTACAGAAATCAGCGGCAAGGCTTGTGACGCGAAAAAGGAAATTTGAAAGCTTTACTCCGATCCTACGTAGTCTCCACTGGCTTCCGATAAGGGCTCATGTTCAGTTTAAAATCCTCAGTCTTGTATTGAAATGCCTATGTGGAAATGCTCCTGCCTTTCTTACTGAACTCATCAAACGATACCAACCTAGTCATAGTCTTCGTTCTCAATAAAAAAATCTTCTCTCTGACATTCGTGTAGACATTTGGTGATAGAGCTTCTGCAAATACGGCACCCAAATTATGGAATAACCTCCCCCAAGGCATTAGATCATTGACAGACTTCGATCAATTCAAATCAAGACTAAAGACGCATCTGTTTGATAATTATTATTCCTTTCCAAATTCTCGCATAATCAATTTTTACTTTCACACGCATAGAGACTATTTGAATGGTATTATGCGTCTCTAAGAATTTATTATTATTATTATTATTATTATTATTATTATTATTATTATTATCATCATTATTATTACTATTATTATTATTATCATTATTATTATTAGAAATACCCTTGTGCCGTTTAGCCCTTCGAGGAACCCCGCGCTTTGAAAAGAATATATACCCGTTGCCATAACCAGGCGAGATTTTTTTTATATCGACCCAGCTGTTTCCCTCCTTGCCTTGCCGTTGCAAAAGAAAATATGAATGATATTTTCAATAGCTGAATGTAGTATTTGGCTTAATCGTTGGGTCCCTCGTGTAGCTATATGCCGCACAGCTTAAGGTGGAAACAGGGTCCCGTTACCATGGTTACATAAAACTTACCAGTAATGACAACTCTGTCACCATTATAGTTCGGCAGCCAATCAAATTCAAGGTTCCATAAAAATTGTCATAGGAAGCAAAGTTACCATTAATGGTAAATTTTATGCAACAGGGCCCATATGTTATGATGTACATGGTATAAAACATGGCATACAATGCGCTTAAAGTCTCAAGGCTCACTCCCGATTTGCCATCTAGCCTTTAACATGTTCAGCCTCTTTTGGACAAACGTACTTTTTTCTCTCGTCTTCACTTTTGCTCAACTGCGATCATCAACTGCGATAGTAACATATTGCATTGATTTGGTTTGGTTTTATTTCCGTATAAAAATCACATACAATTCAAACGTATACAATGAGGTTCAATTTACGGCTGGTTGCCCATATTCAGCTGTAACTATAATGTTACCGCTGGTCTGCCATGGGGCCAGTTACAACGTATATATTCCGTAGAATTAAAAATACGTAAACATTACAAGCACTTGACAAGGAGAATAAAGTAGAGAGAAATTAAATAAAGATACACAGGTACATGTTATCAGAATCAATTGATTTTTAATTAAATCATATTACTATATATGAATATGAATTGACAAAAATAGACATTAAGAAAGTTTGGAGTTAAAACAGACTTGTTTTAAAAGTCGACAACGATGTATTATTTCGAATGTCATAAGATATTTTGTTATACTCAGAAGCAGCCCTATAAATCAATAATCTTTTACAAAAATTAGTCTTTGGCTTCGGTTAACAGAAATCATGTTGATTACATGTTGAACATGATAACTTCCGTTCCTTGCTAAAGTGGCGTGATTAATTGTTATCAAAACCTTCTTTTTTCAATTCAAACAGATATCTGGATAACAACTTAATTCGCGTGCTTCATAAAGAACTGTTCTATGACTTACACAATCTCACCTGGCTGTAAGTAGTTCAGATAATTTCATACAAACGTTGCAGCTATACTACTAATACCCAAACGGCTTCTACTACCACTA
Source organism: Arbacia lixula (assembly GCA_963669155.1). Taxonomy (NCBI): domain Eukaryota; kingdom Metazoa; phylum Echinodermata; class Echinoidea; order Arbacioida; family Arbaciidae; genus Arbacia; species Arbacia lixula. Next base: position 10,480,939 of record OZ022590.1, on the reverse strand, counting down.
GTACTACTACATTATCGAAACTTCTACTGCCTCTGATACTACTACTACAACGACGACGACGTAGACAACAACAACAACAACAACAACAACAACTACTACTACTACTACTACTACTACTACTACTACTACTACTACTATACTACTACTACTACTACTACTTCTAATATTACTACTACTACTACTTCTACTACTACTACCACTACTTCTACTACTACTACTACTACTACTACTACTACTACTACTACTACTAATGCTACTACTATTGTCGACGCTACTACTACTACTGCTACTACTACTACTACTACTGCTGCTGCTGCTACTACTACTACTACTACTACTTCTACTACTACTTCTGCTACTACTACTACTTCTACTACTACTACTACTACTACTACTACTACTACTACTACTACTACTACTATTACTACTACTACTATTACTACTGCTACTCCTACTACAACTTCTACTGTCTCTGATACTACTACTACTACTACTACTACTACGACAACTACTACTGCTATTACTACTGCTACTCCTACTACAACTTCTACTGTCTCTGATACTACTACAACAACAACAACTGTTTGTACTACTGCTACTACTATTGTTGATGCTACTACTGCTACAACTACTACTACTACTTCTACTACTACTACTACTATTAATTATATTATCTTTACTACAATTTATGTACTACAATAGCGCCCACCGAATTATCATATGACCATACCTACATCCGATTTTCATCCCGCCCCTCCGCATCGCTCTCTTCTTTTTCCTCTTTATACATCTGTTTCTCTTTCTATCTCTCTTTCTGCCTGTCTGCCTTTCTCTCTTTACCACTCTGTTTATTCTTCACTCATTGTTGCTCTTCGCTTTTCTTCGTCATGTCAACCTCACGTCTCCCATCTTTCTCGTCGATCTCATACCCAATTCTCTGCCATTCATTTTTTCTTCCACAGAGGGCTTAGCAATAACCACATACAGAGACTCTCTGAAGGGACCTTTGAGTACCTCTCAAGCTTAACTGATCTGTAAGTCAATCTCTCTTTCATGCTGCTAGCCTAAAATGCCGTTCATCCTTTTTCATCCTTATTGTCCAAGTAAAGCCCAATCTTTGGAATTTATGTGTGTGACTTGTGCGGAAATGCATCAATAGCACTAAAAGAGCATTTACAAAGCAATTTTCTTCTACCTCACTTATGACCGACCTTGCTTGAATGGTAACGGACAAATATTGGCATTAATGATTAATTTATCAAACGCTTTTGTGCCTATTGAACTTGAGGAGCGCATTTGGTATTCATTGCCGCTGAACTCTCCGGCCTGTTATCAATATATGGGTCTTTTGCAGAGCGTTTTAGGTTTGGAGAAATTCAAGGAGACCGAGATGATTTTAACAAAGAAGGGAGCTTTTGGAATGACTCTCGCAAATTGAAAACCATCTTAAGGATAATGATGGTAATGGATGGAGTTTATCAGGCCTCGGTCTAGCTTTTACCTTACCTACTTGCCTTTAGTGATATGAAAAATGCAAACGAACAGGAATAATAAATCTGATAATACAATAGGCATCCATATCCTGTGAAAGAAGATCTAAACGAAGAATAGATCTTCGATTTATCTTCAAGAAGTTTAAAAAGTTAGAACGGGAGATGTGGTAATGGATTTTCAGGCCAGTATTGATTTATTTTCCTTTTGATTCTGTTCTTTTCTTTATCTCATTGGAGCGCTTTATAAACTCCGCGTAGTACATTACAAAAAAAATAGTTTGAAGTATTAAAGCACATGAGAGTTAACACAATATTGACAAGTGACGGCCTGAGGTGATTAAAGGCTTTTAAATTGATTGCAAACCAGTCAATAGGTAGCTTGATATTTTGAGAGATGATCGCAAAAGGTCAAGAAGGAAACAAGCAGGAAACAAGTTTGGTTTCATCTCCTCGCCTCGTAAAGTGTGCTGATAATGTATTGTTATATATTCCTTTAAAAACCAGGAGACCTTCACCGATGAAAATATTTTAAATCAATATTTTAGAGGAATGCTACTTTACATAATGATAATCAAAGTGAATGTCTATTTAGTCGTTGTGTGTCACATGTAACTTTAGGCACAAGTACTTGTGCATGACGTACTTTGAGAAATGTCTATAAAACATTTGTCTGTAATGAATCCACAGAACAATATTACATGGAATGTGACGAAAGATAAATGATCAAAGTAAACTAATGATAATTATTTCCGATTATTCTCAAACTTGTTTTACTGCATTTATCTAATTGCTTTTTTCTAGCCTCCTTGTCATCAATTGAATGTTGTAAAAAGCTTAACAGTACTAAAAACGATTATCCACCCCACACCCCCGATTGTACTGATAACACATGCCTTAGGAAGACGGGATTTATATAGAATACGTCCTCACGTTATCAATCTGTAATCATTGATACAGGCTGGACATTTTTTTAAATAAAAAAAGCACTATCATCAGATCATGTGATATATATGAAAGGGAATACTTTTTCTCGGAAAGTGTATACATGCAGTAGCGTGATAAAATCTTGAATACGAATAAGAAACACTCTGCTAAAACAGAAATGAAAGTTTTGATATCACAGCATGAAAAATAGTAATAAGAACAGTTGGTCTGTACTAATACATCCTTACGAACGAGGTACCATCTTGTTTTTCCAAAATGAAAATCTCCGTATCATTAAGCATTTCACAACTCACTTTATTTGCTGTGTAATATTCTGAAAACTTCGTTTTGCTTTGTTCTGCTTTTCAGATCTTTCTGACCGGAGTTCCAAATTGTGAATACATTATCAATTTTCATTGATGACAATGTACGTCTTTTTTTTAAAATTGTGATTCGTATCTGAGCTGATCACCAATATATCATTTTTTTTCAAAGGATATTACGATTCAATGAAATCAGTGTAATCGAATCGGAAGCTTTCAGAGGACTCACCAAAATCACCGGCATGTAAGTTGGCAGACATTTTCATAATGAAATTTTCCCCTACCACTTCCACACTCTCTCCTTCTCTTGTTTTGTTTATATCTTTCGCTCGCTCTCTATCTTAATCTCTCTCTCTCTCTTTCACTCGGTCTCTCTCTCTCTCTCTCTCTCTCTCTCTTTTTCACTCTCCTATCCCTTTTCTCTCTCATACATTGTCAAAGTTATTTCATTTTAAAAGTGTTTGATTATTGTTTTGTAGGATATGGAGCTGTAAAGAGTCTAATCGCCCGATAAATCATATTTTGCTTATGTATTTTTTGTGACCTCGCATGTAAAATTCTACTACAGTAATACATTACTGCTCGTCTTTCATTGTGTATATTTTGGATGAAAGTAATAAATCTTCTTTCCAAGATATTGTGAAATTAGGCTTGGATGTAGGCTACGTAGGCGTATACTATTGTGAAAGAAAAGGCTTCCTAAAAGCAATTGAACAGATAAGTAGACGTTTAAGTTCATAGTATGTTATGAAAGCCTGTCATGGCGAATTATGATGGAGCATTTTGAAGCATTGCACCCTATCTCGATACCAAGAGTAAACGTGTTTTGACAGTTACACTGAGCCGTCACTGGGTCACTTGTATATCGACAGCAAACACGGCTAATATGTTTGCAAAAGAAGAGAGACGGTGATAATGGTGAAGCAAAAATCGTTTGGTGACGGCGGCTCTTCTAACTGATCGCCTCAAACAAATGGCGACAATTTTAAGGAGAGGATGGAGAAGAAGAAGAAGAAGAAGAAGAAGAAGAAGAAGAAGAAGAAGAAGAAGAAGAAGAAGAAAAAGAACAAGAAAAAAGGAAAAGAAATAGAAAAAGAAAAAGGAAAAGAACAAGAAGAAGGAGAAAAAGAAGAAGAAGAAAAAGAAATAGAAAAAGAAAAAGGAAAAGAAGAAGAAGACGAAGAAGAAGAAGAAGAAGAAGAAGAAAAAGGAGAAGGAGAAGGAGAAGAAGAAGAAGAAGAAAAAAAGGAAAAGAAGAAGAAGAAAAAAAAGTAAAAGAAAAAGAAGAAGGAAAAGGAATAGGAGATGGAGAAGAAAAGGAAAAAGAAGAAAAAGAAGAACAGGAAGAAGAAGAAGAAAAAGGAGAAGGAGAAGGAGAAGAAGAAGAAGAAAAAAAAAGTAAAAGAAGAAGAAGAAAAAAAGGAAAAAGAAAAAGAAGAAGGAAAAGGAATAGGAGATGGAGAAGAAAAGGAAAAAGAAGAAAAAGAAGAACAGGAAGAAGAAGAAGAAGAAGAAGAAGAAGGCATGTCATTTCACGCTTCCGCTTGTCACTTATATTACGCACCTGCCCTTGTCTACTTGTGTGCGTTAACACAGAGTCGATTCGCAGCTCCTGCTTGTCGCACCGACACGTCTATTGGGCCTTTCGAGTTTTTTCCCCTCCAGGGATACGGTGAGCCGCTTTGACATGTAGAGTTGAGGCCAAAAGTTTACGTACACCTATGGAATTCAGTGAAATTTGTTCGCTTGCCAAACATCGTAAAATTTACTATATCTTCAGAAATATAACTACTACCGTGACAAATTTGGTATCAAATAAAAGAGCGTATTAAGGTCTTTCACATGATTTGGATGCCGTCGGGATTAAATCAAATTTTAGGTGGAATTTTCTTTGAAGTAAAAAAGAAAGTAATATTCGTGCCAATTGTATTACATGTATATTGTTTGTTATTATATTTTCAAGCATCATTTCATAGAAATATATGAATGTCAAATCTATGATTTATATTACATTTTCTAGCATGATAATTATGTCATCGCTGAACAAAAAATGTATTCTGAAATGTTTGTGTTGAGAAGTAACTAACACAAATATGTATTGTTTTTGTCAAGTTTTTATTTTTAATTTGTCTAAAATATGAAGATTTTTGGGAAAGAGCTCCTGATGACAAAGCAATGTGGTGAAGGGGCATGACATACTCATTTGTTTGATATCAAATTCGTCATGATAGTACAAATATTTTATAAGATACAGTAAATTTTATGATGTTTGGAACGTGTCAACTTTTCTTTGAATTTCCTGGGTGTATGCAAACTTCTGGCCTCAACTGTAATACATTGTCACACAAAGCCCGTTTCTTGCTTTGTGGCGACGCGCCGCGGCGGCAAATCACTGGCATCAAAGTGCAGGGCGGCAAGCCGTCGCGGCAAAGTGCATCCGTGCGGACGCACATCAATTCGCGTACGACAGTAGAAATTTTGTGTGATATGGGGTGACATGTACATGTGAAACACACTTAAAGTATATTGCTGTTTTCATAGCGTATATCTACTTTGTGATATACCTGAGTAGGCTCGTGTTGGTTTGCTTGCGTTTGTTTGTCCTTACCCCATTGTGGTTTTAAAAATGTGCAATTTCCCTAATATCTCTAATCCTCACACGGGCGACTGTCACGGGTGAGATGTCAGAATGAGTGGAGGACGGCCAGTAAAGCTTGCTTTTTACGTTATATCTACAAACCTTTCTGGTGTATCGTGAATTGGGAATTGGGTCGATAGTTACGGAGACAGAGGCGGAGATATCGTCATGGTCCTCATGGTCCTATAGAATATGGAAGAGGCTTCACGTCAGATAAATGGACGTCATTTTGACGTATCCGGGGATATGAGAGACAGCTACTTGCATCCATAGTAAAACGGGATTGGGCATGATTGACTTTACGCTTGCCTTAATCTGGATTCGATCGATATCGCACGAACGTCCTTTGCAACGAATCTGGGTCGGAGGAGCTGCATGTACCGATTGGAAGATGGACAGAAAATGAAAGTGGACGATTCTAAACAAAAAGTTCCGTAACAGCAGTGGGTGCTGGATTTGGCGATAGATGGAGAGGGGAGGGGGGGGGGGATATTTTAAAAAGAAAATAAGGACAGTGATATGGGCATTAGTCGATATGAACATTATGTGTCCAAAATAATGGAGGGAAGGAAGGGGGGGGGGGGGTGCCGTCTGGATCCGGCAGTGTCAGACAGTTAATGTAATTAGACAGAAGTTGATTTTGACAGCTACTACCATTAATAATAGTTGCCAGACTCCATTTGGAGCTTAGATGGGTTTCTAGAATATTCTTTAACCAGACTAACTCCACGCATGCGCATGGCACACCGTTAGGAGGGTGTGTGCTGTCCTTTCAAATAGAAGACACTTGCTCTATAGTGGGATACACCTTCATCAAGAAGACAAAGCCTAACATTTGTGTGGGTTAAAAAAAGTAGAATATAATTTATGTTTTTGTGAGGAAAGGATATGTTAAAGATTGTCCGTCCCTTTTGCAAGCTTAAAAATTGAAGTCGTCTATCACGATCGTAAATTGAAGAAAGTGTGATTCAAGACCATTTCTAAGAATATAGCATGTTGAAGCTTTCTGTATATGTAAACAATTTCAGCCGTTAAATTTCAAACCGACTTTTTTCGTACCACGAAAAAAGTATTAGTCTTTGTTACAGTATCTATGTGGTTATTATGCGTCTGTGAAATCCTAATTTTATGAGTAACTACCAAACTTTGGAGATGATTCGTTCCATAGAACAATTTTTTTCATATTGCGTTTTATAATTTAATAAACAGATTAATCAATAAAGCAGATATTTCAACACAAACTGCTAAGAGCCTGAGGTAAAGACTATTAATCAGACGTTGTTTACGTGCATTATTTGAATTTTACACTACGTATCAGTTTCAAATTGTGAATATAGAGCTTGCTAACACTTCTCTATATGTTTTGCCAATGTTTTGATGGTTTTGTGGTGATCTGAAAAAGGGACTGGCTGTCTTTAAACAACTCACGGGCTAGTCATTAAATGTTATTTTCTTGGAGGGTTTGATATGCACTGTTTAGATGATGAGCAAAGGGATGTGTATCTTTTTTTAATTTCCTTTTAGTTCTTTTACGGACAACAACATTGAGGAGCTGAGAGTTGGCATGCTGATCGGCCTTTGCAACGTGGAATGGGTGTAAGTGTGACATGTCGTAGTGGCGGAGATAGGAAATGAGGGGGCAAAATAAGGATAAAAGGGAGCAGAGCTGGAAGAACGGAAAGGAGCAGAAGAAGGACTGAAGTGGAACAAATAAGATAAATACTCTTTCAAACGATGATACAAGGAAAATTCTGGTTCTGATATTCCTAATGGGAGTATTTATGGAGGTGTGTATACCAGTCATTGGCACCGGCGGGTAGTGGTTCCAATGAAGAGTATGTATGGAGGGGGAGGGGGGGGGGTGTTTTGAACCATGGATTTCACATATTGATGCTGTTTATGTAAAAAAAAATCAATATAAAAAAATCATGATATGTAAGGTAAATATGAAGTAGAAGTTATGTGTTCCGCTGAAGGTCGAGAAGAAAAAGGAAAGACAAATAAAGATAACGAAGAGGAAGAGAAAAGAGAGGAGGAGAAGAACAAAATAAAAGAAGTAAGAGAAGAAGGAGAAGGTGAAGAACAAGAAGAACGAGAACAAGAAGAACAAGAAGAAGAAGAACAAGAACAAGGAGGAGAAGAACAGGAAAAAAAGAACAAAAACAAGAAGAAGGAGAAGAATCAGGCGAAGAAAGGGAAGAAGATGAAGGAGGAGCAAAGGGAAGGAGCACCCCAAAAGCCTAAGAATCAATGTCAGCTTCCTTGGAGGAATGTTTCAAGTCAATGAATCTACATGTACCTTGCTTTCCTCCCATTTATTTGCATCAATATAGTTCCTTTCGGCGGAACCCTTTGTCGTACATTGAGTCAGGGACTTTTGACAACACAACAAGAATTACCATCCTGTGAGTTTGATGCGGTTCTGTCTTTCCGTTAGTCTTTCCATTTCGCCTTGCAATGACGATTCTTCGTCGAATGATTTCGTGGTCTCCTACAGCAAATCACACAGCTCACTAAGAATATTTTGTGATATTTAATAGAAAGTCATCATGATTATGGATGTTTTATATGTCCCTTTACACCATCACAATGAGGAATTTGCACCCTTAACCATGTAACCACTTTAACACTCTGAATTGTCTGTACAAAATTGCATACTGATTAAACGGATAGTCCACCCTGAAATAGAGCTGGATTTAATAAAAGCAGAAACATGAAAGAAACATATTGGTGAAAGTTTGATAAACATCCGACAAAAGATAAGAAAGTTACGATTGTTTGAGTTTTTTTAGTTTGTTACGTCATGTGCGAGATGCTCTCCCATACGTTTTGTACTATTTGTTTGTTGAAAATATCGATTTTCTCTAAAGGATATGCATCCATTTTCTTGTGCATTTAATACATCATTAGAAGCACTTAAAAAAAAAACCCTTCTATGAAAAAATATCTTCAAGAGAAAGAGAAAATCGAAAAATTTTAAAGATCATAACTTTCTTATGCTTTGACAGATTTTCGTCGAACATTCACTAATAAGATTTTGTCGTGTTTCCGCTTTTATCGAAACCAACTGATTTCAGGGTGGACGATCCCTTTCATGTGTACTCAAATACCTCTTTCTATATCACAACACTCCAACTGTATGGCTATGTCATTCATCTAACATGGCTGATAGCCACCGCACACGACACGATCCAATCAATCCAGCGACTCTGCGACTGGCTGACCCACAAAACCCGGCCATTGGATTTGTGTAAGAAGGTGACGTCACATTCCTAGTCGTAGGCCCTAAGAACTGCAGAATCATCGTCATAAAAATCGTGTCGTCTGCTGTGGCCCTAACATGCCTAATGACCCTAATGTCACGTGGTACGGTGTCATATTTGCGGGGATGTGTCAAACGATTTTGGTTTGTAATAATGAAATCGTCGTATAATGAACCCCCATGTGATGTAGGGATTCAGTTTGAACTCAAGTTCATTGGTAAAATAATATCGTACGCTCAGAGTTGTCGGTGTGGATAGAGAGGTTGGCATGGGCATGGGGCATGGGCGTCAGAGGAAGGGAGGGGGGGGGGGGGTAAATGACAACCAATATCTAATATGTCTCAAATGTTGTTTTTTCACTCCCAGACTCATCGAAGATGCACATCTGCGGAATCTAGAAGCAGACATGTTCAGAGGAATCGAGAATCTCCAGAGACTGTAAGTAGCTCAGCAACAAAATTCATATAACCATCTGGATACCAAGGCTCACTCACTTACCCACTCTATGATCCCGTGGTATCGAGTGGATTATACAATGCGAAGAATCGTGGATCGTTAGGGGAGGTAATAGCGGTGGTGGAGGGTGGGGGTGTCTGTCTACCATATTGTGTGAAAGAGCAACAAATTTTACATTTTTCTTTTTATTCGTAATGTAGAAGGGACAAGAGGCATGTCATTCGCAGAGAGAGCCCTTTTTCTTGGCCTACTCGTTTTCAATAGATAGCAATAACATGGTGCGTGTTGCTTTGTTGGACAAGCAGATAAAAGAATATCCGCCATGTTGCCTCTTGAAAAAAAAACTCGAATCTTCGATTTCAATAGGTAGTAACACGGTGCAAATTGCTTTGTTGGGCAAGCAGATAAAAGAATATGTGCGATGTTTTTTTAGGGATGTTCCCTCTTTTGAAAAAAATCTCGAACCGAGTTGGCCATACTCTGCGTTTACAGGGCTGAAACCATTCGGATAAGGCTCATGTCTTAAATTTATTTGGCCAGGGATATATGAATAATATGTGGACAACATGTTAACGGATTTTGAGGATTATGACCATTAAGTACAAAAGAAAACATCAAAATCTTTTTGCACCTCACTGGGACAAAGATTTCCTGCGCAACCCTTACACCCGTCGTAATTCCATGCACTCAAAGACATAGGAAAGAATACGTCGAGGAGTGGGACACTATCTTGTAAGAACCCGTCGAGACAGGACTGTAATCCCTGGAAAATACAATAAAGATGTCGGTCTTTTGTCAACCGGCAGATTGTATGTATGCCTCAGGAGAAACTATCAACCTATATACCACTGTATACGATATCCTCCTGATTGCGATATGGGGGAGATTGCAGATTAAAAACATAATAATGATGACTAGTAAACTATTCAAAATAAAGATGATTAATTATATACATGAGGTTGCAATGGCGCTAAAAATGTAAATGACAATACAAACGAATAAATGAATACGCCGAAAAATAGTAATATTTAAAGATTTCGGTCATAGACCTTTATCAAGAATGATACAGGTCTATGCCCAGAATATTGATACACTTCTCCTCTCCTGCGTTTACATACATATATATCGTAAGGATTTCTCATCAAAATTGTAATTCATGAAATTATATCGTCTCAAAGCTTTGGTATTTATCTTAAATCTGTTTAGTTATGAAAAATATTAATAATCACGATGAGGTTGTGAATAAATTCATTCAACTCAATACATTACGCAGGTCCACTGACGACTATCGGCTCTGCTGTCTGTTTGACAGCGTTGAAGTCTGCACGGCCTCTACTCAGAACTCTTTGGATTCCTGCTCGAGACTCATGCCGAACGACATCCTCAGATACTCTCTGTGGATCCTAGGTAGCAGCGCCCTCATCGGTAACTCCATGGTCCTCTTCTTGCGCTGGCTTAGCCGCCGACGGAAGAGAGTTGCGAAAGAGCAGCCGTTCTTCATATCCAACCTCGCCGTTGCCGACTGGATGATGGGGGTCTTTATGATTATCATCGCTTCTGCTGACCTGTACTACGGCGAGTACTACTACCTTGACGCCCCGCACTGGAGGGCCTCACCAATTTGCAAGTTCGCTAGCTTTGTGGCCACCTTGTCTAGCGAGAGTTCTGTGTTTATGCTCACCATAATCACTATCGACCGCTATCTCACGGTACTTTACCCTTTCAGTGATGTCAGGTTCACCCGGAGATCGGCCCGTGTATGCATCGGGATCATGTGGTTTATCTCCACCACGCTCGCCTTGGCACCCGTGGTCGTTGGGTCGTTTGTAGACGGGGTCTACGGTTTGTCGGACGTATGCATCGGACTACCACTCACCGTGGATTCCACGGCGACGGGGCAGTTGGTGTGGGACAATGTCCTGGCCATATCAGTTTTCGTTGAAAACAACGATGGTTACTTGCAACCGTCGTGGATTTACTCCATCGTCCTCTTCCTGGGCGTCAACCTGCTTTGTTTCCTGGTGATCCTGATCTGTTACATCAGGATATTCATCCAGGTCAGGCGAATGGCGAAGGAGATCAGCAGTGCCCCCGGGCGCGCTGATTTGGCCCGCACCCAGGAGGTGAAGATAGCTATAAGAATGGCCCTAATCATCGGGACAGACTTCTTCTGTTGGATGCCCATCATTATCATGGGCCTCCTCTCCCAAACCGGCCTGGTGAAGCTGCATGTCTCCCTCTACGCCTGGGCCACGGTCTTCATCCTGCCCATCAACGCGTCTCTTAATCCCTACCTCTACACCTTCACGGATTTCTTAGCCAATAGGAAGAAAACCCAGACCCTCACCAAGAGTAACAACACCACAAACACAGCTGGGAACAATACATCAGCAGTGGAAAATACAAAGTTGTAATGACGCATCATGTTGATAAAATAAAATACTTTAGGACATCATGGACTGTAAGATGATTGATAAGGAATGCGTCGAATGTCGTTGAGAGGCAGAATGCAGCTTGCCCCAAAACAAAATTACGACGGCTCTTTCCGCAATACGATAACGGTAACTTTAAAGATATTAGATTGATCAGAATGATATTTCAGGGTATGAAGCTATAACTAATTACTTTCATCTTGCAAAAAAAAAACCCTATTCGATTTGCTTCTCGTGTGGAGTGGGGATCTTTTGTCAATCATGTCCGATGTCCCTTCCCTCCAGATTTTGTAAGGAGACGAGTTGTCCATTGTGTTCACGCATTATGGTAGAAATTGTTTAATGTGTCCTGGCACAGGTGTATCTGTTAAGAAAGTGACGGCATGTTTCTTTTTAATTCAGTATAACGACATAGAGGATTAAATAAAAGAAAATTATATTTCTGAGTTTTTCAAACATTGGTAAGGTGTGGAAATACTAGTAGATGATGGTTGTGAGTAAAATATATTCATTTATTTCGGTGTCATGAGCAGTCAAGTGTCGAATATTTAAAGAAATGGGCACATGGCATGCTGACAAAAGATCCCCATTCTACATGACCACTGGAGCAAATCATAAAAGCTTTTTGCAAGATGTAGGTAATAAACTATAGTTTCATACACTATTTTTGGTTATTCTGATGATTTAATATCCGTAAAATTATCGTTGCGAAAAGTGCCGTTGTAAGTTTTATTTGTTGTACACAGGCAATGGGATAAGAAGAGCAGGTGGAAACGATGATCTTTAATAGGCCTTTGATGCGATAGGCAACAGTCAACCTAGCACATTACAAGTAACACGATGCACACGTAGATAGAGAGCCATGATCAATAATATTGAACTTCTCTTAAAGACAACTAGCAAGCAAGCCTGCAAGCAAATTATTCAGTATTTCAAAGCTTTGTTGTGTGTCTCTGTGTCGCACGCTCCACGAAACGCACGTTACTCTTCACAGTCGGGCAGATGTTGTCGGTTCACTTTGACGACCACATGGGGGCTCACGTCGGAAGGGGGAACGCTGTCCGTCACCAAGGTGTTCAATGCATTTGTGCACTACAGGCCTACCAGACCAACGATTAATCGTCACGGTACATCAATCGTACGACTGATCTATCGATCGTACGATTAAAATCGATCGTAAATCCGTTTCACCTTTCTCCCCCACCTTTTTTTACTACACGTGTCGGTCCATATCTCAGTTATGATTTTGTGTTGCATTTATCGGTTATGTTTTCATTTGTTCAGCTCCTTGTTTTTATGTTCATACGATTGTAGTGAGTTAAAAGATGATACAAATGACTGAAAGAATGAACGTACGATCGTTATCGATCGTAACTTGCAATTGATATTGATCAAAGCTTGTGCTGATCAATCGTAACTATACGATTGATTTCAAAACCACGCATAGGCGTGGAATTGTAATAGATAGCACTGGTGGTTTGTGATTTGGTGCGTGGCAATAGATAGCAAATCACTTATTGTGATACAGGACACAGGGCCCCGTTGCATTAAACTTAACATTAATGGTAACTCTATCATCAATGGTAACTACCATGGTAACCCCGCCCGACAGCCAATCAAATTCAAGATTTTCAGAGAAGTTGCCATTGATAGCAAAGTTACCATCAATGGGAAGTTTTATGTAACAGGGCACTGATTTAATTGAAAGCAAACGGTGTACATGATATAGAATATAGATATATGATATAGATATTAAAATCGATCGTAAATCCGTTTCACCTTTCTCCCCCACCTTTTTTTACTACACGTGTCGGTCCATATCTCAGTTATGATTTTGTGTTGCATTTATCGGTTATGTTTTCATTTGTTCAGCTCCTTGTTTTTATGTTCATACGATTGTAGTGAGTTAAAAGATGATACAAATGACTGAAAGAATGAACGTACGATCGTTATCGATCGTAACTTGCAATTGATATTGATCAAAGCTTGTGCTGATCAATCGTAACTATACGATTGATTTCAAAACCACGCATAGGCGTGGAATTGTAATAGATAGCACTGGTGGTTTGTGATTTGGTGCGTGGCAATAGATAGCAAATCACTTATTGTGATACAGGACACAGGGCCCCGTTGCATTAAACTTAACATTAATGGTAACTCTATCATCAATGGTAACTACCATGGTAACCCCGCCCGACAGCCAATCAAATTCAAGATTTTCAGAGAAGTTGCCATTGATAGCAAAGTTACCATCAATGGGAAGTTTTATGTAACAGGGCACTGATTTAATTGAAAGCAAACGGTGTACATGATATAGAATACTGAGTTAGACCTTTCGTTCGTCGAGTGTATAAAAATTACGTAGCTTTCCCTTATTGCATAACGATATATGTGATGAGGCCGAGTTTTGCTTGTGCTTTAGCAACCATCCCGAGACATATATGGTTACATGTGGTTATGGTGATGAATAGCTATGATCGTTGAATTGTTCACTAAAAATTTGGCACAATTTACTGTTCTTACAAGCCTTGCAAACATGATGTTATGTGGCCTTTCTGAAGAATGAGCGGGTAATGTTTGGTCTTGTATTTATTGCAATTAATCATATACGTATTCTGTAACATTTAAAAATTATAAAATTTGCTGCACAAATCATATTCGATATTTTGTACGAAGTATGACATGTTAAATGTTGTTCTCAACATTCATTATAAAAGTCGAATTGTATTTTCTTGAAATATCAGGAAGTTAAAAATAAGTTTGTCGATGACTTAACTGAGACAAGGTATACAGAATTTCCATCCGAAACGGTTCGTAACCAAATTTGCCTTTGTAACCTCCGGACCTTTTTGAATTTTCCCATTCATCACGAATAGAACAGAAATTCTAGATATTTTGTCAACTTTGCACCACACTTTTGAAATGCAGTTTGTCTATTATCGATGTATAAACCCGGGGGGTGTTTTACCAACTGACCAAGCTGTTCGTAAGCTACGAACGACTTTACGAACGACTGGTGATCCCTTCTTGTGCTAAATGCGATACCACACTTTGTTCCTGTTTTAACATATTGGGAGTTAATTTCCAACAATCCAAATCAAATCTTACAAATCATAAGCTTTGTATTCAGACACTTTTCCGCAACAAGAATTTTCATTTATTAACATCTGATTTGACCTTAAGCTGGTGGGAATCAAAATCATTGAGAATGTGATTTAGCCTAAGAAGGGGTAACCAGTCATTCGTAAAGTCGTTCGTAGCTTGCGAACAGCTTGGTGAAACACCCCCAGGGTCAAGTTTGAACAAGTGTTATATCTGTAGTATCGCACTAATCTAACTATTGTCATGATTGTGACGTCACTTTTGAGTTTGTTTACCGGTACTCACCACACAAGTATAATCATTTTTAATTTTAGTGGAAATTTACTATAATAAACGTAATAAAAGGAAGAGTAAATGTAAACCAGTCACGTATCATATCCTTGTGTACTTTGGAGTGCAGAAAAGAATGAACATAAATAGTGAAAGGAAGAAAAGGGAAAATTGAGGAGGGGAAGGGGTGGTTGGAAAGGAGATAAGGGGTATATAAGATGTAGAAAGAGCGGGGACGGAGAGCATGAGAGACTGGGCGATGGAGAGAGAAATGGAGGATGTGAGAATTTGGTGATGTACCGAGAGAATACAAACAGGAAGAGGAAATCACTCATTTAAACTCATATCGCCATCTTAGCCGCCCATACACGTTAAAGAAGCTCATCAAATAATTTACCGTGTTCGATTTTTTCCGAATTTATTGAGACATTTTTACCTTACACACTGTGATCGTCAACGTCGTGTGTTTTATTAAAAACCAATATGTTTTTCCATAGTTTTTACATACTTTGTAAATATGAACATAATTACACACTTGTTAAACTTACACACTAATAGAGCTAAAATGGCGTCCAGGGCTATGTTGCATATAGCTTTTTCGATTATTGTAAGTTACCATCAATGACAACTACCATGGAAGTAGGTGCAATAACAAGTGCTTATTGCTGATACCTTGGTAGTAAACATTGGTGGTAAAGTTACAATAATTGAAAACCTATATGCAAAATTGCCCTAGAGTAGAATGCTACATATGAAAATAACTAATTCCTTTCTTACGGTAGGTTAAAAACAATTGAGCTCCATTCAAACATTTTGAATACTTGTGAAAGAGATATTTTAATGCATCTTACAATCTTTTACCCTTCCATATAAATTAGAGCAATAGCAATAATTTTCACCAACCATTGTATAACATAAGAAACACATTAATCAGACACTTCAAATAATCTTTTCCATGTACGTCAATTACTTTATTCTTCAATTTACAAACATATTTACAAAAATCTTTCCTGAAGATTTGCAATTACTATAATTCATCAAACATTAGAATCATGGAAACATAAAATCAGTGCTGAGTTTGTTCATTCAAATATGGTATACACAAAATAAACGTTTAAAATATGTTCGGTTATTATATTATTGCATTATCTCAAGCATTCTGACTTGAATTTGGTGTTTATACGCTGTTTTTATCTTTTTAAAAAGTGATATCTAATTTCTTAAACACGTACATAATCACAGCGAAAGAAAAATTACACGAAATAATATTTTATTTATATTGCTATAGAACTACAGATAAAAAAAATCCAAGGGCCTCCCTTTTCGAGATCGTTGGAGAATATCACCAACGAATAATGTTGAATTTAATCAGAGCTAAACTAAAATTAAAGAGTACAGGAATGGTTGGGCGAGGTGTACCCCTCTCCCCCCCCCCCCCCCGCGCAATATGATATAAGAACAATGGTTAATTTGTATGAAAAAATATAATAAATATTTATTAAAAAAAAACCCTTTTTTTTAACATTCTGACCTTCAAACAAAAAAACCGTGGATATTGAAATTTAATATTTGTGATGAAGGGGACTAAATGATTTTCGTTCTCACTGTGATCGTTAACTCGCACGAAATTAGTTATCAATTAACAGTGCATTCACTTTACCACCAATACCATATTGCTGTAAATCCGCATGCGATGCTGATATATGAAACGAAGCAATGCTAATCAGACGGATAGCACTGCTATGTTAGAGTTTTTATCATTCGATACCAACATTTAGGAACTAGGAAAGAGATCACTGAAGCTGGGGTGTTAAAAGGAACAAATTGAACAACACATACGCTGAAACGACATAATTTTGTTTGTCATATACTGCACAATGTGTGACAACGAGAAGTGTCAATTTTAGTAGTAATTTGTTACATTCTCCACTATTTGAGTTAAATGTATTAGTGAAAAAATGATTTATTTAAGGTGTAATAAGTTGATACTTATTTTCTCTATGTATTACAAATCAAAACTAATTATACGATTATAGAATAAAAACAACAAATTTAAACAAATGTACATCCGTAACGATCAAGGTTAACGAGTGTGAAACAAGAATTGGCCTATGACGATCAATAATAATCTGAAAGTGGCAGTGCTCAATACAGCACACCAAAGTGGATATTTCGATGTTTAAAGGCCACCGCACATGAAACGATTTTCCCACGATTCATCAGTTATGGCCTACGACTGGAATTGCGACGTCACCTTTTTATATACATCCCATAACCGGGTCCTGCGATTCAGCCGTCGTAGAGGCGTACGACTTATCGGATCGTGTCGTCTGCGGTGGCCTTCAGGTTGTAGCAGTACATCGATGACAAGGTTCTAGGGACACTGGCCCTGGTTTCCGGCCTCCATTTCATATGAAATTCCTGACGAGACCTTTTCTAAATATTCATTTTTACGTCTTCATGCTATTCAGAACTGAGCGCAAGGTACCCCGAATGAAATTCCTGACGAGACGTTGGATAAATATTCATTTTTACGTCTTCATGCTATTCAGAACTGAGCGCAAGGTACCCCGAATGAAATTCCTGACGAGACGTTTGATAAATATTCATTTTTACGTCTTCATGCTATTCAGAACTGAACGCAAGGTACCCCGAATGAAATTCCTGACGAGACGTTGGATAAATATTCATTTTTACATCTTCATGTTATTCAGAACTGAACGCAAGGTACCCCGAATCCGCTCACCTAGTGTGCCCGGGGATGAGTCAAGTGCTTCTTGCAGCCCGTCATAAGACCATTCTTCCACAACGTCGTTCAAAAAGTCGTTCAAGCTTGTGTCAGCATCTCTGAACTCATTTTCATCGATTACAGACACCAGTTCTGGAAATGCATCATCTATGAAACAGTCTCCGCTTATGTCGTTTAGCATTTCATCAAAAGCGGACCGTTCGTCCTTGTTCTTCCTCGATGTCCGTCTCTTTTTCTTCTTATTACTAAGACCTTGAAACAGCTTCTTCATGATATTTGACGTTGACTGCAATTCTGGCGTTCTGGGACTTTCCAAGCATGAGTCATTTGAGTCAATACTACTTCTTGCCACGGAGGAGTCCGATGTAGCTTCATGCGTAGAAGTGGAACTGGATGACCTTTTCTTTTTCTTTTTTCCACTTATACTAAGCATGAAGTGACCAAGAGATGTCTTGGAGCGAGATGCGGGCGTCTTTGGGGATTCCACACTGGAATCAACAGATTCAGTCCCACTTGCAGCTAGTGAGGCATCTGAATTGTCTGCGGTAACAGTTCTAGAACGCTGGTGGGCTTTCGTCGAAAAGATCTTTCGAAATATCATATACCTACTGGTCAAGGCTGTCTTCTTATTGTCAGCTATGGGGGTTTCAAGTGATAGAGTATTTGCAATATCATCCATCATGCTACGAACGGCTCTTGTCCGCTCTGATCGCGATGGCACAGGCGAAGTCGAGCTCGTCATGTCACTCTGCTCAATTGAGGTACCAAGTGAAAGATTGTCTGCAACGTCATCCATCATGCTAAGAACGGCCCTTGTTCTCTCTGATCGCGAAACTACAGGCGCAGCAAGAAGATCGTCTTCATGATTAGTCTTTGCAGGTAGCGAAGAAAATTTCAGGGTGTCAGATTTTCCTCTATGCAAGGGCTCTGAAGGCTCCCTTTGATTTGTAATTTGCGTGCTTCTTACGGGTCTCGTCGATGAGTACCTCCTCATTTTGTTGCGCACGCTCAGAAGAGATTCATCTGAGACACAGTCGCGAGTGGATTGTATTTGACGGGACGCATATTCAAATTTCTGCTCAGACATTCTGTTTATTTCTACGCATGAACGTTCCTCGGCTACGAGACTCTCCTTTGACGTTATCAAATCATTCAGCGGCTCGTTACATCGCTCTACAGATGTCTTGGAAAGATGTGGCGATGGATGTACATCTGATTCTCTCGGGGTTCTACTCGTTAGATTGGCCGATTCAGCGACCCACATGCCCCCGGTAGTACCCAGAGGGTCTAAAAGTATGTTAGTTGTATTGCTGGCTCCATCCTTTGTACACTTGTCATCAATCGTAGCAGTGTTGACCTCTGAATGGGATGTGTCAGATACTCGCAAACCGACCACTTCTGCTGGGCCCTGGCTTCTGACTTCTTTCGTATGGAGAAGCTCACTGCATCCGCCATGGCGACCTTGTAGTTTATCAATCTTCTCTTCCTTGCTTGCATCAGCATGATCTCTCTTCCTCCTACGTAGCTTTAGTTTAGAGCCGGTGTCTGTACTGATAGCAGAGTGCTGTACGCGACATTTCCTACGTTTACCTGGAGAGATTTCGACGTTCAAACTGATTTTCTTTCTCACATCCCTGTGCTCCTCAGTTTGTCCCCCAACATCTGAACTCGTACTGCCGTCATCTGTAGCGTTCATGTACGCTGTGTTAACCCATATTCCTTTATTTGATATCCTGCAAGAGACGGCCGTCTTTCCTTTTCCGGTATTTTCAGATTCTACGATTATCTGTTCTGTTGCAGAGGAAGACGAAGAAATAGAAGGTTGTTGTGAATACTTCGAATATTTCCTTTGCACATCGCTTTGACTTTTAGCAAGCGTATCCGTGGATCCAGCGTCTTGATCAACATCGGAAACTATTTCAAAGGCTTCCTGTGTATGATGGGTTTCAGCTATGTGGGTTTGACTGACGCATTTAGGTTCATTTATCACCAAATCCGGGTCAGACGATTCTTCTACTCCATGTGAAGACATTCCTTGGTCCTGACGTGTTGTGACCTCGCCTGCGTCTTCCAATGTTTCTTTGTGCTTGGCATTGCAGTTTTCATTGCCTTCTGTACTTCGTTCCACCTTAGCGATCCTACTCTCCACGTGGTTTGAGCTACCAGTTGAGAGCTTGTCACTTTGACCCCCATCGCTAGCCAAGTCTGTTTGCCCAACCAGGTTTGCAGAACTCTTTGACGAATTCTTTCCTAAAGTTTCTTCTGATGCAGTCATTTGATGACCTGAAGTAGATGCTCTAAATGTCAAGCTACTACTCCGTCGCGAAACTATAGCCCTCTCTTCTGCAAAGGCACTACAATCTTCCATAATAGAGGTGGCCAATGTCTTTACACTTGCTAACTGTTCTCGAATGTAGGCAATGCTTGAAAACGGCATATCAGTCAAACTTAGGGCTGAAGAACTGGAACACTTTAAATCGCATTCACCGTCAGTCTGCTCTTCCTCTTGCTCTGCCAGCGATAACCTGGCATCTTCTTGTGAAGAGTCGTCGCTTCTGTGCGTAGTCATTGTGGGATCGTTTTTTCCTACACCCTCGGAATCATCTGTAGTAGTTATATTACTTGTATTGGGCTGTTGAGAATCATGATCCTGCTTGCTGGACTCATTCGCAGCATTAACTCCTTGATCCTGTTTGCTGGACTCATTTGCAGCATTAACTCCTTGATCCTGTTTGCTGGACTCATTTGCAGCATTAATTTCTACAGGGTGATTTTCAGGTTCGTTTTGGTCAGAGTGGAGACCAACTGCATCACTTGTCAACGCCTCATGTGGCAGAACGTCATGAGCACTCAACGATGATTTTGATAGCTGGGACGAACATGATTCCTGGAGCGATGTCACGTCTTCCATTTTGGATTGATCCCATTGATCTTGCTTCAAAGAGGACATGATATCTCTCATTTCGGCAAGCTGTTTCCTCATGAAGCTTATACTTGAAAGTGTAATGTCTGAGAGGCTGCAAGCAGATATAGAGTCGGTATCGGATCCCTCTGAAGCTTTCGCTGATTCTCGACCTATGGCACAGGCATTCATAATAGCTTTCTCAACGATATCAGAAGCCGCTGAAGATAAATCTTCACGTTCTGCTTCGGATATCGCCGACTTTACAACCTTCCTTACAATATCACAAGTGAGTGCTTCGGTTAAGCTCTGGTTGACCTTGTCTGTTGGCGATTCTTTAGGGATCGGCTGTTCGGTCGCTGAGGGCTTCGTGGTAAACTGCTTTTCCAGGATCGCCTCAGTTTCTGTTGAAGCAACAACTTTGGCAGCAACTACATGTTGCTGGTTAGCCGTACCGCTACCATGTTGGCTGATCTCATATTGTGTGCCTCTGTCATACATTTCCCTTGTATTTGCTTGTAATGCGCGACATATTTCCTCAATACAGCCGCAGAGGTCATCAACGAAACTCCCAAATTCATTCCACACAAACAGGAGCGTTCCCAAGAGAACAAAGATTACCTTTATAGAGACCTCTACTATCCAGGGAAAATATAAAGTGAATATTTGCCGTGGGGTTAGGGAAACTTCCTCGTGTTGTGCATTGATTTCATCAGTATCAGAGGACTCCACACTTGACGCACAGGTGGAATTTTCACTTCCAGAATCGTTCTGATCTCTTTGACTTCGTCCAAATGTGGAAGGAGTCTTAGGAGTCTCACGTTTGACATAAATGTCATCATGGGGTCCTAAGGAAAAATTGCTTCGATTCAAGCGAGGAAAGAATGCCGCTTCCATGTGCTCAATGAAGTCTTGCGCGTAATGTTTCGGTCCATCATATTCATTTTCCTGGGTTGACTGTGATGTGTTTGATTCGTATCGAGGGACAGATTGCAAGTTGTACTGACCAATATGATCATCATAAAGAGTAGGGAACAAAGCCTTTTCCATCCGGATTGAAAATGTGTCTTCTACTTGCACTACTGTGACCGCTCGACTCATTATTTTTTCTCCTAACATCAGGGCTATGGATTTCACTAAAACGTCCCGAACTAGATTATGTGATGTTCGCATGAGGATAGCGTCAGCATTCCGTGCGTTGTCATTTCGTAGGTAACGCGATTTTGTGGAGCCGTGAAATTTTCCTTCTTCTTGGATAATGACTTCAGTTTTCTTTTCGAATAACCCCTGCACATCACGATGCTTCAGAGTGTCAGAGACGATGTTATTCTCCCCGGCTACCTCCTCAGCAGGATGACCGACATCATTCTTGAAACCATAGACTCGGCCATCTTGGTCTGCCCCGTGATATCCATCGCTTGTTCCATGGCGTTCAGGGTACAGATCACCTCCATCTGCATAGTCAGCTATTTGCTTTTCGAGTGAATCCCTAGATGTGTCCGAAGATGACAAAGTTGAATCGTCGTCATCCTCGATGACCATGAATTCATCCCTCATCAACGCAGCTGTGAGATCCATCTTGTTTAGGATAGATTTCTGTCCACTGCCCTCTTTTGATTCTAAATTATCAGAGGAAGACAACAAGTACGATGCAGCTTTCGTCTCCGAATATGTCTGGGAAAAACTCGACATCATGGAACCATCAGTTGCATCTCTTCTGCTCGTTGGATCACTTCGACTAATTGATGATTGTGCATCAATACTCATCGAACGACTTGTTGCATCAAACATACCGTCTGCACCAAGTGCAGGGTTTGATTTGTAAGTTGGAGACGCACGAGAGCTCTCTGTAGAGACACTTGAATTATGCGATGTACCTTCTTCTGATATATTAGATGAACTTGCAGGACTAGGAACATCTTTCTTATCACTAACCTCCAATCTTGATTTGTAAGTTGAAGAGGATGAGTAATAACGCCTTGCCGTAGATTCCGGTATCTGTGACGCAGCTGAGCTTTCCGTTGTGATGGATGAGAATTGTGATTTGCCTACGTCTTCTGAGAGGTTACTCGCATTGGAAGGGCTGTAACTCTTTTCTTCATATCCCAAACTCTTCAATCTCAACTTCTCCCCTAGGGAAGTTGCGCTAGACCCCGTTAGAGATTCTGAGAGATCAGATGTACTTCCAGGACTAGAAACATTTTTCTCATCACTAGCCTCCAATCTTGATTTGAAAGTTGAAGAAGATGAGTAATAACGCCTTGCCGTAGATTCCGGTATCTGTGACGCAGCTGAGCTTTCCGTCGTGACAGATGAGAAGTGTGATTTGCTTACGTCTTCTGAGAGGTTACTCGTATTGGAGGGGCTGTGACTCTTTTCTTCATATCCGAAACTCTTCAATCTTAACTTCTTACTAAGGGAAGATGCGCTAGACCCCGGAATCTGCGAGATATGTGTGCTCTCCATCGACACAGATGAGTGGTATGACGTACTTACCTCAGAGAGATTAGTACTGGAAGGGCTACGACCACCTTCTTCGTCAGCATCAATTCTCGATCTGACGCTGCTTGTAGCGTGTCCTAACAAATTAGATGACTGAGCTGGGGTAGTCACATCGGTGGACAACGAGGTGGTAGCCAAAGAAGAGCCTTCCACATCTGAAGACTGTTTGAACCTACGCGGGAAATCTTGAGAATTATCTGATCCTTCTTGACGTGACCGGGTAGATGCATTTGATGAGGAATTTCCATTTTCAGTGTATGTGGACAGATCGCTTTGTGCGGAGCTTGAAGGTCTTCCACTACTGATACGAGCTTGAAGGTTTGCTCTCATTCTGCTGGAGTTGCTTTCCCCTGATGATTCAGACGCTTTGAACATCGGTAATGGAGAGCTGCTTTTAAATGAGCCTGTACTTTCAGTTCCCACACTACTGATGCGTGGTGATTGTTCCTCTCTTTGTTCGGATGGAATTGATTCCGTCCTTCTGGAATCCTGCCCAGATTCAAAGGCTGCGGCTTCTTGAGAGGTTGATGGAGTCTCCCGTGCTGTTGGCTGTGTATTTTTGCTTTGTTTCAAATCAGGTGTAGATGTATTAGGTACCCCCAGTTGAAAGGATAAAGGATCATTTGGGGAACTTGAAGCACCGGTGGATCTGGTAGAATGTTGGTAATTTATTCCTGTAATTCCTTCTCCAGACTCCATTGAACCACATATAGCGTTACGCAGGACGCTCTGTAACTTCCTAGTAGTTACTGGCTTTGACCTAATGGCATCGCGTTTATGTACACTCTCTACCATTCCGTCAGAAGAATCTGAAACCCCAATGAAGTCTGGAGGGTAAGTCTTTGCTGACCGCAAAGTTTTGGTTAATTTCTTCTTTTTCCTCCCGTCGGTAACAGATCGCGTTTTATCGAAAGGAGAGCTACCATGAGATTCCTCGATCGTTGCATCTGACTGGTCATCGGAAGACAAACTAACGCTCATTTCTCCTGCTGACAGATCGCTCTCCTCGTCAAGCGTTTTCAGTCGTTTCCGGCTTTTGACCACGTAAGCATCGTAAACATGTCCAACGAAGTCATCTTTTTCAAGGTCTATTCTCTCGTCAAGTTGTTTGGCATCGCGGAAATCGTCAGCATACTTTACGCTTGAGGAAGGTTGGACTGCTTGTGACTGTGATATGGATTCGTCATTAACTGACGGGTCAAGATCGTCCTCGGGAGAGTACCGCTTTCTTTTGCTGCTCAAACGAAGGTATTCAGGATCTGGAGCTAACGGCACATTCTCTCGGGAAACTTCTGTGATCTTTGCAAGGGCATCGTCTATTCTGCCCCCTGTCAAGGACATAAAACACAAATATAAAGTGTATTCAATCACCCTCCTCACCGTCTTTTGACTTGTCCTGATTTTTTTTTTTTTTTTTTTCAAACCGATTTTACATCAAGACAAAAAAAGTGTTAGTCTTATCCATGTTTTGACGACGTTTGGTTAAAAGATGCGTATTATTCCTCTCACAGAGTTGAGGTAAATGTAATAATTTCATTTTGAGCTTGTAATCTATTTATGTCATGTTTGCACCACGGAAATCTATCCAATATGAAAGGTTTTTGCAATTCAAAAAGTTGGTTATTGTATTAATATTGAAGGATTATTGAAGCAGCTCAAACTTTCACATTTTGCCTGACCTGAAACAATTTAAAATCTAGATCTAAATTCTGAGGAAATGATCTACGAATAACGCGGAACATGCAACAATAAAGGATTTCATGTACTCAAAGCAAAGTAGAGAGAGAGATGGGGGAGGGGAAAGAGCAGAAGATAGAGAGAGGTTGGAAAAGAGATACTAGGAATGAGAGGGAGAGAGATAAATATAGAGACAGAGAGCTGAAAGAGAACACTAACCATAATCATCCACGAATCTTGAAGGGATTAATATCTTGTCTGTCGCTGATGGATGCCGACTCCCGCTGAACAAGGCTGCATATTCTTTCTGTATTGGATTAAAACGACAAAAGCAATATGCGAATAAAGTGCAGAATGCCATTGTTGTACACACTCATAGGCAAACCGAATACTTCAACAAAACATCAGTCCACTGTACTTTAAATACAATATCACGGGCAGTACTTTTCAGTTCATTTGCTTCTGACGTTAACACATTTGCGCAGATTTAGATTCATACTAATTTCAGTATTTTGCTGTTTTCATAATTTGATGGCTATAATAATTGAGTTGAGGTACACGTGAATCACCTCAACACATCATTTTACAATCTAAAGAGCAGAAATGAATAAAGAAATTGAAAAAAGAACGTTAGATGTACACCCAGTAGTATACTGAGGATGGAGCACGCTATCTTCAATGTGTACCACATTTTTTTTTCAAGTTAAAAACACTCTAGAAGGCGTTATCACTAAAATGTAGCTAGATAAAAGTATGTTCTCATCAATTTGTATTTCTCCCATTCATCATTTCAATCCGATTTCTCTCACTCCTCACAGCTCATGCGTCGTCTCATATAACCATGAATTGTTACCTTGGATAGGAAGGAAGCGACGTCGCTGTCTTCACTCGTCACCAGCGGGCTACTGGTGGATGAACACGCCTTCGACGTCCCCTTCCAGGGACCACTACGATCTTCTTCGGGTCCGATGGGTTGGTTCTCTCTTGCTCTCACCTCACCCAACCCGTCTCTTTCACCCGTTTGTACCCCGTAGACGTATCCTCCGTCTCCGCTGCTGGGCGTCGTTTGAAGGGGAGGTTCATCGTATTTTCCCGCCTCTTCTTCTCCTTCCTCTTCTGTCTCTTCTATGGAATGGAGTAGAGGGCTGATGGGGGCAAGGCGAGGAGGTTTGGTGGCCACCGCCCGGTCGTCAGAACGCAGGGAGACATCGTCACATATACCTTCAAGACTGGCCTGGTTTCGGAAAACAAATAGAGCAAGAAACATTATAGCTTGCGTACATACATGATTATATCGTTTGGAAAAGTTGCAATATGCACTCGAAGAACGGTCAATGTGCTAGATTCGAGGAGCTCGTGTTTTCCAAGCGGAGCCCAAGTAGCTCTCGTATGATTTTTTTCTTCTCTTTTATTCCTCTATTTAGGATATTCATTTTCAAAAAATATTACAAGCATGACATCAGATTTGATAACATTTTGGAGAAATGTGGACCTACACCGTTGTGTGTATTAGATAATTGATTCAACATACAACAATACCCATTGTATATTACACATGTGATTCTTCGATCAAAAGTTAATGCCATAACAGTGTCATTACTGTGTAATTTATCCATCAAAGCATGAATAGTTCATGAAGCTTCTGGCGGGAAAGATCTCGTGGATTGACGTGTTTGGTGCACAATAGCATGGTTGAGTTCTGAACTTATTTTCTGATACACATACATTTTGAGGTCCAAAGTACTCTAAAAATGAACATCGCTTTCAATTTTCTAAAGACTATTATGAGAATCATAATTGTTGAAATGTCACAAAACCTGCTTATAAATCTCACATATTTTTTTTTACTTAATGATGTGTTAATTTCAGTTTCAGCCATTCATAACTGTGATTGGGCTAATGAAACAGTTTTTGACTGTCAATTTGTCGAATACTCAGTGACGCAGCTTAGACAATATTAGACCAACCCCTCTTTCAAAATGCCTCCACGGAGGTATTTGCATTAACTTTGTCATTATATGTGATCGACATCATACCTTTCCAGCGTCGAGCTCGCTTGTCAGTGCTCGCCTGTGGCGCGGTCCCTGGTTAACGCAGTGGTCGCAGCGCCCTTCCTCTTCCCCCTCCTGCTCGGGCGAGGAGCCTGCGCCGGGCCCAGGGGTGACAGGGGCCTCCCCGTCCAACGCCCGGAGTAGCCCCATCAGGACAGTGGCTAGCACTGGGTGCCTACCCTCCCCATTGGTAACAGATACCTCCATGGCCGCTGTGGAACATTAAAATGAACATTAAGTCTCTCCGTACCACGCCATGCAAATCCCACTGACTTAGCCTATTACACATGTTATGCACCTACAGTACCAAGAGTATTAACTAATGCACAACTATAGGGCTTTTCTATCGTAAAATGTATTACTGTTAAGGTTACAAATTGCTATCAAATTTCAAAAGTAAAACAGAACGTATATATCAAAGAAAAACAAACAAACAAAAATTGTGCTGATTTGAAGACCATCATTGCAACATTAATTTCGAGTTCGTTGCCAATTCAAGATTCGGGATTATTGCATCTTCTTATGGTGAATGGGGTGAGGATACGTCTTTAGTTGATATAATGAAAATAAAGACAAGTTGCATGCAATCATATTTTTTTATGGAAAAAGTGCCGGTTATGGTAATAATTCTCATAGTTGCTTTGGGAATGATTGTTATTATGCTTTAAAGAAATGATGAAAGTGTTTATGATGACCGCGCGAATATCTGTTGATGCATTGACTTTAATACAATAATTCATAGTTACCAACGAATATACGACTAAAATACTTAAATTCGTGCACTATCAGTCGCGCGGCTCATGTCAGTTGGCCTGAAATATCTTAGAGACTGAAAGAAAAGTGGTCATGGGTATTGTTTAGTACGTATTTAACTCTATGCTTTCGTCCCAGCTCTATAGCAACAAGGTTAGCAACGAGTGCCCGAGGTCTATAATATCAATCTCCGGTGTGAACTGACTTGAGTGATTGTGTCCTAACAGTTGTAGATCCGAGAATGATTGGTTATAACTGGGAAAAGAAGGTCACTCCTTCCGGCAATATGCTGGTATCGATTCATGGACCTCACACACGCATCAATCTCCACAATACCACTGTCATCACATTTTTATCTTGGGGGGGGGGGGGGGGCATTTCATGAAAGTTGTCAGCACTGACAAGTTGTCTTTCTCCGACAGCTACCATAGTAACAGTCAGAGGCTAGTGCCTCTCAGCCGAGGAGTTCACTGAAAATGTCCCCCGTTATCCCAACCCCCGCTGATTATCACCCCTACCACCGGCTTCAACTTCGACATCGTCATTAAAATCATCGTCAGCATTGTGAACATCATCATCATCATCATCATCATCATCATCATCATCATCATCACCATCATTATCAGAGGCAAAAGACACCATCATCATTACCGTCACTATATGA
The DNA here is from genome assembly GCA_963669155.1 of Arbacia lixula. Lineage (NCBI taxonomy): Eukaryota > Metazoa > Echinodermata > Echinoidea > Arbacioida > Arbaciidae > Arbacia > Arbacia lixula. Next base: position 10,452,740 of record OZ022590.1, on the reverse strand, counting down.
TAGACCTATACACCATCAGTATTGTCATCACCATCATGTGACATTATCATTACTACCATCATCAACATCAACATTATCACCATCATTGTCATCATCATCATCATCATCATCATCATCCCAGGCCTCTGACATCATAACTTTCATCATCACATTCACCTCACCCTTAATTACATCACCCGCATCATCATCATTATCAACGACATCATCTTCATCATCATTACCGTCACCGTCATCATAGACCTACACACCATTATTGTCCTCATCACCATCATTTCACTATAATTATTACTGCCATCATCATCATCATCATCATCATCACCACTATCCCCATCACTCTCATTATTATCACAGCCCCCATGCAGATATCAAGACTTCAACATTAATTGCCATTACCGTCATCATTATCACTATCATCATCATCATCATCATCATTACCACCATCACGAACATCAAAGGCTCAATCACCATCATTTCATCATCTAACCTCATCATCATCGCCATCATCATCGCCATCACCATCACCACCACTATCGTCATCATCCTCATGCTCATAACCATATGCCCCAGTCACCGAATTTGTCGTAATCATCACCATTACCACCACCAACACCATCGTCATCATCATAGTACCCAGACACCATCATTGACGCCATCACCATCGTCTCACCATCATTATCGTCATCATAATCACAATCACCATCGCCATCATGCAGACACTATCATTATCGTCATCACTCTCATCTCACCGTTATTTCACCATCACTATAGTATCATCACCATCACTACTATAGGATTTTAGGGTTCATGATTTACTGCTACATCATATTCAATTTCATCAGCCGCCTGTCAAAACATTATCATCGCAAACATCATTGCCCTCTTTGGTGATTTATGTATTTACTTTGTTAACTTCCATGTAATTATGATGATAATTGATAAAGCATCTCGGCACAGTAACTCACCTTTCGGCTATTTCCATGTCATCTTGACGGTTGAAATATCCACGTCAATCACCCGAAACAACATAATGAGTTACTTTCTGTTTGCGTTAATACACAAACACGTGTGTGTACAAACAAAGTATTGCGCAACAACAAACCGCTGGATGCGTAGCACACGCCTCCTTGGTTATTTTGACCAATGCGCGTACATACACGTCACGCGCATTACGTCACAAATGGTTTTAGAAGTGTAATTTTGAGTTTACAGGTTATCGATTGGCCTACATTATATTTGTCATGCGAGGGGGGGGGGGGGGGTATTCTGAAAATCCACAGAGACAAAAAAAAAATATCTCCCCTTAGATAAAATGTCCCTAAAATATTTGATCTTTGGTATTCCGAAAAAATATCTTAGGAAGATTTTATCCAATATTAATGAGCGCATGCTCTGCGCTCCTATCCCAGAACCAGCCAGTAATTTTATGTCCTTTCATGTCTTTTGCATATACATTAACACCAAGCTGATGACGTTACGTCATGCAACTGACAATGACAATGCCAATTTACCCATGTCACCTTGTGAGGTATTGGGGATAATCATGTAGGGGGTGGGGGAAGGGGGGGGGGGGGTACTCCGAGAACGAACTTAGGAAAATTTTTATTGTATCGCAGGGACTTTTTATCTTTTGGTATTCCGAAAAGCCAACTTAGGATAAGATTTCTCCTAAGTTATCGTTCTGTAATACCACCCTAGGCGCGTACGTCTGGAGATAAAATTGCTTGGGAGCAGTTTTATCTTTTATCCTAACTTTTTTTCCTCAGTGCGTTTCAGAATACTGATTTAGCTCATTTGCATATTTTTTTTTTTTTTTTTATTATAAGTTGCCTTTTCGGAATACCAAAAGATAAACTTTTTCCTAAGTCCCTGAGATACAGTACAATTTTTCCTGAGTTCGTTTTCGGAATACCGCCCCCCCCCCCACCCCTGGGGGGGGGGGGTATTCCGAAAATCCACAGAGATAAAAATTTTATCTCCCCTAAGATACAATGCCCTTAAAATATTTCATCTTTGGTATTCCGAAAAACATTTTAGGAAGATTTTAACCAATATTAATGAGCGCATGCCCTGCGCCCCTATCACAGAGGCAGCCAGTAATAAACGTCCTCTCATGTCTTTTGCATACATTAACTGATGGTGTGATGTCATGAAACTGAAATGGACATTGCGCATCAATGCCTATCAGCGCGCCTTAATGCATTTGATGCGCACATGTGCAAAGAGTTGAATGCGCGAATTATTTTTGCACGTAATGCTATGGGCCTAGGCGCGTACGTCAGGAGATAAAATTGCTTGGGAGCAGTTTTATCTTTTATCCTAACTTTTTTTCCTAAGTGCGTTTCAGAATACCGATTTAGCTCATTTGCATAAAAAATTTATCTCGGAGGCTCATTTACATAAAAATTTTATCTCTAGCTCATTTGAATAAAATTTTTATCTTTTATTGTAAGTTGGCTTTTCGGAATACCAAAAGATAAAATTTTTCCTAAGTCCCTGAGATACAATAAAATTTTTCCTAAGTTCGTTTTCGGAATGCCCCCCCTGGTTAGCAGAGCAAGGGTATAACGATGACAAAGAGTTGACAGAAAATATTGAGCACATAGAGTTGTGGCAATCCATAATCATCTGTTATCGTCGTCGGTACTGGTTAAGATACGTTTCATCATTGATATAAAGCGCACCATTACACCTTGTAATTCTTTTTCAACGTGATAAAGTTCCACCAGCCATACCGTACACGGGGAACCCCCCGAAATTATGCGCGCGCACGCTTTAGTTTACCACTACCAAAAGTTCACAAGTACGGCGTCTTCTGTTGAATCAAGTCGGCGTACCCATCTTCACACGTTTTTGTTGGGCAAATTTATAATAAAAAACTCGATTCCATAACATAGTTATAGCAATGTCTTCTTCAAGACCCAACCTTCATTTGGGTAAGTTTATTGTTTTTTGTTGTTGTATTGCTGTTGTTAATTGATGTTAATAAAAGTTGTTTCTGTACATGAACATTAAAAACACTCAAGCGAAATGAATGTGTGGGACCACGATTTAACAATGACTTATTTAACGTCAACGTACGCGTACGCGTACCGTAACCTACTAAATCTAAATTGCCGTTGCCGGTTTGTAGCGTACATGCACTTGTTGTATCGATGATCTGAGTAAATTTTTGTAGATTTGATTCATGATCACGACATCATGGACCAAGATCTAGCTCACTGGATTGGATAGATGCCAACTCCTGTAACTGTAACTTGTAAGAGGCGACAGGATTTCGAACAAATGCGACCGTCTTCATCGGATCTTGCACTGCAGAGCCTGCTGATCATTATTGAAGTCATTACTAGGAAATATCACCAAAGAATGCACAATGACAGATCGGCTCGTATGCGATGGGTATTTCCCTCCATGTTGAAAGTGGACTTCCAGCGTCCTATCTCTGCCCGTTTACATTAGCAGAGAAAGTGCGATCTAGCGCGCGCTAGATCGCGCTATCTCTCGTGGTCCGCCCCCTTAACTTGAGGTGCTCCAGAGGCATCCCATTTTGGCTTGCCGTGAAAATATGCTGTACTGTTTAAAGTACATAGATATAGCCCAATCTAGCGCACGCTAAATTGGGGTATATCTGCTAATGTACAGGCTCTAGGATCCCACTAATCGGGGGTATGTCCAAAAATTTAATTTAGATTAAAGAATGCCCCGAATGAGACGATTACTCCTGTCTACTCTCACTCCCTTTTGTCTCTCCCTCTCTCCCTCTCTCATTAACTGATTCATCAGGTGGGGACAGCAGTGATGGAGATGATGATGCAGTAGTTGGACCAGCGCTCCCACCACACCTCCTGCAGAAGATGAAAAAAACCTCTGCTGCTGCTCCTGATAATGATGAGGAAACTATCAGCAGCATCGGACCAGCTTTGCCTCCACATCTCATGGCAAGGCAAAGAGACAATAATGATGAGGAGGGGGAGGAGGATGGGGATAAAACATTCAGTGTGCAGCTTCCTCCCGGATACAGAAGCCAAAATGTTGGTGAAACAAGCAATCAGAGAGAAGGACCCTCATCTGGTGGTAGAATTCCTCAAAGACTGGGGGAGGAAGAGGAGGAGGAGGAGGAAGATCAATTTGGGCCAGCATTACCACCAGGGTTCAAGAAACCAAAGCCAAGTGAGTGTGAGGAAAGAACTGCTGCGCCATCCTCACAGAGGAACTATGGTCCGTCTCTCCCACCTGGTTCCTATGGTAACCAGGAGCGCATTAGCTACCCCGATGAGGATGATTCGGATTCGGATGACAGTGAGGATGAGATGATAGGACCGATGCCGTTGAGGCCAGGAAGCAATGCCGGTGGCTTGTCAGCAGCAGAAGAATTTGAGAAGCGAGCAGCTGCTATGAGGAAAAAATTGGAAGACAAGGTACCTACATACATGTTCTACAAGGTGTTTCGTAAAACAAAAAGTAATCAAAGTTCAAATTAAAGAGTAAGTTTTCAGCTCGTAGAAAAAATGTTTTTAGAAGTGTTGAAGGAACAGAATTTCTTGTTACTTTTCCTCCCATGTATTATTAATATTATTAAATACTACTTGATTCATTTTTTTATGATATTCATACCTACTTAATTTTAAAAAAGAGGAAATAAATATATTAATTTGCAAAGCTGTAGTATATTATGGAAATGAAAGAAAATTTTAAAATTTGTCAAGATTGAGACAAGTTAAAATGTACCTTATATTTAGTTGCCTAGAATTGAAAATATGAAAACATGCAGTGACAGAAATTAGATCACTACAGATATTTTCATTTACCATCCCTTGTCTCGATATCTCAACATCTTCCTCTGCCCTGGTAGAACCTGCCTCAGCAGCCCGAGAGAGACACCTGGATGACCGAGCTGCCCGGCTACTCCACCAACTTTGGCCTTGGGGCGAGGAGCTTCCGCAAGACTGCCCGGCCTGAGGAGAAAGACCGCTCGGGATGGACGGACACACCGGCAGATAAGGCCCGCAAAGAACAGGTGGGTTTGACATGCGAGCCACTAGTATCAAACATTAAAGGGATAGTGCACCCTGAAATAAAGTTGGTTTCATTAGAAGCAAGTACATGGGAGAAAAATAGTAGTGAAGGGAAGCACTCGTTATTCCGAGGGCTCGTTATTCTGAACGTTTTGCGACAAATGCTTTGATTAACGAACCCTTTTTCGTTTTCGGACTATTACGTGTCTCGGAACTACGAACCTTCGGAATAACGAACCTTCGGAATATCGAACTGTAGCTGTAGTGAAGCTTTGATGAAAATATGTAAAATGATAAGAAAGTTATGATCTTTCAAAGTTTTGATTTTGTGACGGTGCTCTCCCATATGTTGTGTACAATTTCATTTAAAAAATTTGCATTTCTTCATGCATCTTTTTACCTGTGCATTAGTTACATCACAAGAAGTACGTTTTTCCACACATACCTGTATGAAAACAAATCATTCGGCTGTCAAAAACAGAAAAAATAGCAAAATATATGGAATTATACTGTACACAACGTATTGGAGAGCAACTCGCATATAATGTCGCAAAAGTGATATTTCAAAAGATCATTAGTTTCTTATCCTTTGACAGGTGTTTGTCAAACCTTCACTTATATGTTCCTTTGATGTTTCTGCTTTTATTGAAACTAACTTATCTTTAGGGTGAATGATCGCTTGAATGTTGTCCAGTAGAAACCCTTTATTTGTGGAGGCTACTTTTCAAGCAGTAAATAGAAGAAAATACTGTTTAAGAATGTCCCTTAGAATATAGCACAAGGGGTACACTCCCTTTAAATGTTTTTCAAGTAATAAAGAACATTGTCTCTCTGAAGTGGTTTTACAGGTTTCGATGTATATAGCATAATATGTACATGGGTCTGCCTACAGTACAGGGATATGTTTGGGCACAACTGAATCATTTGAAATAATGACCACCTTGCACCACCAAAATATTGAATATTGAGTGTTGAATTTCCTCCAAAATAACTTCAGCTAAAATCCTGCTCTGAATGTTCATTATTATATTTCTAAACTAAGCCTGTACGTATTTGCCATATCACATTGGTAACGGGACAGACAAGTGCTTTTCATACTCGTCTGTCCGTAACCAATGTTCTGTGGCAAATTTGTACAGGGCAAATTTTCTGTAAAGTGTAAATCAATACAGTTTTTCAATATTTTATTATTATTGGCTGGTTTATTTAAGAGACAAAACAATATAATTTGAATTTAAGAGATATTTGCAAATGTTACAGTAAATGTAACAGAAATGTACCCATTACTGTGGACAGGCCCACATGTATTTAGAATTTTGAAAGGTATCTGGTTGAGGTATCTCAAACAACTTTTTCTAAAAATGTTTGTGTAGTAATTTCATACATGTTATAGTTAAGGTATACTGCTGAGTTTCATGGCATATAAAAGGGACCACACCATCTTTAAACGCTTTTTCACCCCCAGGAGCGAGCAGCCAAGAAGCAAGCTGAGGAGGCGGCCTGGAGGAGTGGCAAGAAGGCGAAGAGGAAGGAGAAGGAGGAGGGGCAGGGGCAGCTGTCTCAGAGGGACCAGCGGCTAGCTGCCCTGGTCAGCAAGCACAACGAGACCAAGAGGGGAGAGTCACTAGTGGACATGCACACCAAGGACCGCAAGAGGAAACTGGTCAGTGGTCATTCTTAAACCCCTATAGCCCGTATTCTGAATAGAGCTTTTACGCAAACATTGTACTAAGCTTGCACTTCCTATATGGGATGCCAAATGAAACTTATAAAAATTATGGATTTGATATAAATGATTTTGTCCTCAGAACCACCATGTTATGTTGAGTTTGTCCACATGGTAATTACAGCAAATAATTGAAATCACCCATTCTTGTGACTCTGTAATGAAAATCAATGATTATGTGATTGCATCAGATGACTTATTTTGCATCTTATGAAGTAAGTCTACATTTGGCATGCGTTCCAAGTTAAACCAGCATTATGAATATAAGCCCTTGTGTGCCACGTTTCCATGTTTGCATTAGTAATACACTCAAAATCTATAGAGATGCACTTTTCATGGCGCAGAAAGGGTTAACCTATTTTCGCAAGTTTCCTACTGAATTACAAGAACTGGGTTTAACTTTCCCTCAGAAATGTGCATTGTGAATATAAGTCCTTGTGTGCCACGTTTCCATGTTTGCATTCGTAATACACTAAAAAATCACTCAAAATCTATAGAAATGCACTTTTCATGGCGCAGATAGAGTCAACCCATTTTCATAAGTTTCCTACTGAATAACAAGAACCGGTTTTACCTGTTCCTCAGAAACGTACTAACCTCAGCTTGTTCAACTCTACAGTAATCTACTTTAGGTATTTAAAACCAATATTTGAATTCTTTTGATGTGTGTGATTAGTTCAACAGTTTAGCTACTATTGAGCGCTTGCTGGCAGAAATGTAGCTCGTGAAGGATTTTACTAAACATTGTATATCTGTCTCTGATGGAAATATTCATATCATAGTTAGATACTGCATGCATGTAGTAACATGATGCAAAGTCTCCAATGGGCACACAATAGTCATGACTTGGTCAACTCATGTGAGGGAGCAAGCAGTACAATCAATCTTCACCCTCTGTTCTCCTCCTTCCCTCAATCTATCTAGTAAGTACATGGTATTCATGATAGATTTAATAAATGAGTTGATATGTTTTGTCTTTGCAGGAAGAAGAGGGAGAGAAGCCGTACGAGCGACGACCTTTTGACCGTGACCTTGACCTCAAGGCCAACCAGTTTGACGACGCTCGGCGGAAACTGCTCATCAAGAAGTCTGCTCAGCTCAACGACAAGTTCTCACACGGCAAGGACAAGGTGTTCCTTTAACGCTATATGTCATTGGCGTTCTTATAACACCATATGTCATTGATTATTCTATAGCCCCAATAAATTATGTCAACAGTGTTCCTTTAACACTAAAATGTCATCAGTGTTTCTATAACACTAATGATCCTATTCCACCATATGACATTGGTGTTTCTAGAGCCCCAATAAATTATGTCAACAGTGTTCCTTTAACACTAAAATGTCATCAGTGTTTCTATAACACCAATGATCTCATTACACCATATGGCATTGGTGTTTCTATAGCCCCAATAAATTATGTCAACAGTATTCCTTTAACACTAAAATGTCACCAGTGTTTCTATAACACTACTTATCCCATGGGGATAAAAGAAGCCAAAATGTTGGTGAAACAAGCAATCAGAGAGAAGGACCCTCATCTGGTGGTCGAATTCCTCAAAGACTCGGGGAGGAGGAGGAGGAGGAGGAGGAGGAGGACGAAGATCAATTTGGGCCAGCATTACCACCAGGGTTCAAGAAACCAAAGCCAAGTGAGTGTGAGGAAAGAACTGCAGCGCCATCCTCACAGAGGAACTACGGTCCGTCTCTCCCACCTAGTTCCTATGGTAACCAGGAGCGCATTAGTTACCCCGATGAGGATGATTCGGATTCGGATGACAGTGAGGATGAGATGATAGGACCGATGCCGTTGAGGCCGGGAAGCAACGCTGGTGGCTTGTCAGCAGCAGAAGAATTTGAGAAGCGAGCAGCTGCTATGAGGAAAAAATTGGAAGACAAGGTACCTACATTGCAGACATGTTGTACAAGGTGTTTCTTAAAACAAAAAGTAATCAAAATTCAAATTAAAGAGTAAGTTTTCAGCTCGGAGAAAAAGTTTTTTAGAAGTGGAGAAGGAAAAGAATTTCTTGTTACTTTTCCTCCCATGTATTATTAATATTATTAAATACTACTTGATTCATTTTTTATGATATTCATACCTACTTAATTTTAAAAGAGGGGAAATAAACCTAGCTTGCGTAAACACAGAAATATATATTAATTTGTAAAGCTGTAGTATATTACGGAAATGAAAGAAAATTTTAAAATTTGTTAAGATTGAGACAAGTTACAATCTACCTTATATTTTATTGACTAGAATTGAAAATGTGAAAACATGCAGTGACAGAAATTGTCACAATTCCAAGCCGTGGATCACTACAGATATTTTCATTTACCATCCCTCGTCTCGATATCTCAACATCTTCCTCTGCCCTGGTAGAACCTGCCTCAGCAGCCCGAGAGAGAGAGTTTCAAGTGAGAGTTTCACTGGACCGACATTGTTTATCGGGCTAGTTTCACACACTCTCATTGAGAGATCCCTGCTAGAACCAGTTGTCTTGACAACATGCTCATATGACGTCACACTTAAGTTTTCTTTAGAGATGGAGGCATATTTCTTAATTGCATCCAAATGAATTGCTCTAGTTTCTATGTTTTGTATATATTCATGAGAGATTTTGTAATATTGTTTCATCAATATCTATCTTGTGGTCTGATTATTAAAAGTAATATTCAAATAAATGTTTGGTATTGTTCTCTTAAATTGTGATTATGAAAGTACACTTTATATGTTGAATAAAACCCCATATGCATTTTATAAACCTATCAGGGAGGGAGGGAGGGAGGGAGGAAGAAGGAGAGGGAGAGAGAGAGAGAGAGAGGGACAGAGAATGAAAGCGAGAGAGACGGAAAGAGAGGAAGGAGAGAGAGAGAACGAGAGATACATACACAGAGAGATAGACACAAAGAGGAATAAAAACAGAGGGAGAGACAGAAAGAAAGAAAAAGAGAAGAAGAAAAAGAGAAGAAGAGAAGGAGAGATGGAGAGAGAGGGAGGGAGAGAGATAAACATACGCTACATACACAGAGAGATAGACACAGAGGAAGAGAGAGAAAGAGGTAGAAAGAGAGACAGAAGGACGGACAGAGAGAGAGGGTGCGCAGGGTTAGGTCTTCCTGCCTGCCATGACTCAATCGGCAAGTCACCGGAACCATAACAACGCCCACTCACGGCAACATCAAACCATTTTCGCTACGTGCGCAAAGTTTAAGCATGTCGTTCGAACAATACCTTAATAACCCCAAAGTGCGACCAGAGTGCATTCCACATTAAATCACGAAATACGGGTGAATGTCAGAACAGGATACGACTAAAGGTTTTCAAAATGGCTGATTCACAGCGGTGTGTGGTTCCGTTGAACTTAGTCATAGAATCGTTGTCATTGGTCACTATGACAATCACAACATGGGCGTACTGCCATAAAAATCTACGGTATTGACAGTAGCCTTTTTTCGGCTGTATAATTTCCACTTTCTGAAGAAAAAAATGTGACCTATTTTCTTCCTAGAACTCTTCCTTCCCTTATACTCCCTTTATCAATATTACTTCGTTATTGTGTTAGGCCTATTTATTTATTTCCAGTTTTATTTACGCGGGGTGGCCTCTTCAGTTATAAAACTGCTGTCGCTGAGGGCCCTGGTGGATTGAAAAAAAGTACATTACAATACATAACAACAATAATAGATCAATACAAAACATCAACATTATCTACAAATTCAATGGACAAGACATACAACAGTAACGTGGTAACATCAACAGTAACATCAAATACTTCATATCAATGCCTACTGTTTTTATTCATGCAGACGTGTTCCCTTCGATATATTCATGTATGTGTCGTTCAATGTCGATTCTTCCGTTCAGTGCAAAACATAATCCCAATATACCTTGAAGTATTCTGATAGCAGTGGTAGAATATTTCGACACGTTTTCTTCCTAGAAGCACACAAACAAACACAGAAAGTTCTACTAGGCCGGAAGCATGAATCTGTCCATTTAACCTGTCATCGATTTAATATCTAGTGTCTGGAGAAATAGAACTCGTAAAAACGGAACCACCCATGCAAGCATGGTCTACATCCGTCCCAATATTAAAAGAACGCTGTAGTTTAAGGGTGTATCTTCAGATCTTGTTGACAGATACATGGAAACAATTATGATTTGTCACACTTGATTGAGACTCATTCATTCATCATTCATCAAATGAAAAATTCATTTTCATCAACATAAAAATAACGTCCATACATAGTAAGATATGATTCAACGTGAAAGTGCAAATCGAAGTACCCAGAAATAAGCAGGAAATGTTAGGCACGTATAAATAGTTGAATTATAAAATACATGAATAAAAGAAAATTCAGGAAAAGGGGACGCTTGTAAAATCCGGAAATACTTGATAGATTAGGTGCACCTATATGGCAATACAGTATAGGCCTACATACAACATGTGATAAATAACAGTTAAAGGGTTACTAAATTAGAAAAATAATTTCCCACTAAGCTATGTAAAATCATCCACTAAAAACGAATTTCACATTTGTTTGCCGCAATAAAGTCTCATTTTTACGAAAATTTGAAGAAAAAAAAGCGCACACCTCCAGTGACGTCAGAGAAGTCAAAATGCCATAGAATGTACGAAAATTAACAATAGACCATTTTCGCAATGTATTCACAACTTTTCCCACTAACTGCGTAATAACGCGTTTTTGCATTCACCTGTATCTTGTCATTCAGATTCAATGGATGGAATGCACTTTGAATCTATTAGTTCTTTCTACTCGGGCAAACCTCGGACTAGCTTTGGGGCTCCCATTGGTAACGTATCTTTTGAACCATATTTTATTCACGCCGTTTGCATTTATGGCATTTTGACTTCTCTGACGTCACTGGAGGCGCGCGTTTTTTCAAATTTTCGTCAAAATGAGATTTTATTGCGGCAAACGAATGTGAAATTCATTTTTAGTGGATAATTTTGCATGGATTAGTGGGAACTTATTTTTCTAATTTAGTAGGGGAGATCGGGGTGAACTGGGACGCGGGATAAGTGGGACACCTCCTATATTATCTAGAAAAGTCTTCAACCAAATCACCTTACTGGTCTTAGTCCCTGATAGGCATTTGGTATCAGAGTAAAAGCACATGGAAATAACAGCGCAAGAACTCTGCTGCTAAGTGTAATTTTGAATTTTATTTGTCACACTTTTTTTAAAAAAGTTTTTTGCAGCCAGTGTGAAGTACTTTTTGAATTCATTCTTATAGCTTTAGCAGACACTTAGCATGTTATATCTCGGCTTTGTTAGTCCTAATAATTTGGATTTCAAGTTTTTGCAAAAATGTGCACATCTGTAAAGTTAGCCGCCATTTTGATTTTTGTGTGTGTATGTTGGGGTAAACTGGGACATCAATGTTCCACATCTCACTGTCCCACTTCTCCCAACTGTGTCCCACCTCACCCCATATTCATATTCCTCCCTAGTCGTCCCACTTAATTACCCCAGATAATGTCCCACTTCTCCCCGTTCAGAAGCTTTTTACAAATCAGTGATTACACAAATATGACACTTGCAGCAATGTGAATCAACAACCCATCAAGTGGCCTAGCATCGGTAGTCTTAAGGTACAAAACATGAGTTCCCAATTCTGAATAAAAGAAAAGTTATAAGAGAAAATTCATCAACTTGTAATTTTTGTCCCACTTCACCCCGGTCTCTCCTAATCCTTTAACTGGTAAAATGGACTTAAATTCAAACAGTTCAAGCTTATCTAAAAATCACAATCGAATCATAGGCTTATGATATAATACTAGCTACAATAATCAAAGGCACTGTACGCCCATAGATTAATTGATCTTAAATGTGCTTCTATTGTAATGGACAGCATTCAAAATGAAATCTGTATGATTTATATTCCATCCAAAATTTTGATTGGTCATAATTGGTGTATTTATCTTTAAGAACTCATTGAAATATCAATGAATAAACAAGTAATTGTTAGGCATAGATAAACAGCTGAAGCATAAAATGCACGAATGCATGAAGGGACGTATTTATTGAACAAAATAAAGAATATTATACACTGTAAAACAAAATAATATATACTGCAGAGTATCCAGGATAATCTCAACAGTGTTAGGCCTATGGGAAAGTGAGTAACTATAAACGTCCTGCACTGGAAATGAGTGCATTCCCTTCGATCTGTTCCTCTCATTACGGAATAATTCCCAATTTGTCATGAGTACAGCGACCGAATACATGTACCTGACCCAAGGGGCATGATGGGTAGATTACCGCGTTCTGACTGACCCGAAGCGATGGGTGACACACTTTTTCTTCCTCGGCAGGCGCGGCCATCACAACCGATACGACCGTACGACTCTGCGACTGGCTGCCAATGCAGGACCCGGTCAATAGACTTGTGTACGAATGTGACGTCACATTTCGAGTAGTAGGTCCGTCATGAATGCAGAGTCGTGGCCAAATCGTGTCATCTGCCGTGGCCTGCAGGTCCGATGATTATAGCGGCGCGGTCGAGAAACCTTTATAACTAGCTGCTCGATCGAGATAAACGGCCTCCACAATTCTTTCCTTTCTGAGCTAAGTCTGAGTAAAAGAATTAAAATCATTGTCATTGTAACTGTCAATGTCAGTGACATCATTAATGTCATTGTATCGTTTTTGTATTGTTACCATGGTTACTAAGGTTACTCTCTAGCAATACCAACGCCAAACCTTGCGAATATGATGTCTGTGGCTTCCGCAGTACCAGTAGAATTGGTCTGCGGAGTCATTAAACAAGCAATGAAGGATTGTTCGTTGTCGTCATAGAAACGACGGAGTGCCATATTATTATTATAACATTATTTTACGGTTACTATATATAATCAGGGGCCATATTCATGAAACCTTACTAATCCTAGTTAGTTGCTAAAGCGCATTCAGCTGTATGCATTTTTAGCAACTTACTAGGCTAGTACAACTTTCATGAATACGGCCCCAGGTTAATAGGCATGCATGTTTGTTGACAAACATTATTATAAGCAACATTGCTTGCTACTGAACACGTCGTGTTCTAATGATTTTAACAATACTTCATTCCTCCCCCCCCCCCTTCTTTGCAAGAATTAAATACTAACATGCTGCCTCTAAATATGGAAAATGGTCTATGAAGAACATGGGTTCCCCTTTCACATTGAAACTTATGTATCTTCTGAGATAAAAACAAACAAACAAAACAACAACAACAACCAAAAACCTGTTATTTTGTAACCGCTAAAACTCGTTTCCAAAGGTTTTCACCACCTCGCTACGCTCACACACGAGAAATAAAAGAATATGCGAACGATTTGTATACGGTACCATAATACGCACAAAACCCCACTACAATAGACTGTATTTCTAAGTGGTGTTCGTATGTGTGTTTGTGCCCCTCCCTTATTGTAATGATTCTGTTGTCACTCAAGATGAACCAGTACACCCCTTACAAAGTCAATTTGTAAATCGATAACAGCAGTTTAGGGATTAAACATGAAGACAAATACAAACGAAATAAGGGAACTATATGTATTACTATACTATACGTATTGTGGAGGGGTGTGTGTGTGTGTGTGTGTGTGTGTGTGTGTGTGCGCGCGCGCGCGTGCGAGTAAATCAGTTTTGATCATGGGTTAAGTTGCTTGTCATGATTCCCTCGATCTACCAGTTTCGAAGAGCTAGCTACGATGCGGTGATCGATAAGGGCAGTTTAAAGACAGGGTATAGCCTTTTGCATTTCAACGAAATACAATTTTTTTTTTGTTAAAATGGAAGAAAATATGTATGAGAACTTCCGTCCCAATATTGCATTTGAAAACTCACTTTACGCGGAATTATAACGATCGCTTGATATCTAAGTTTTGAACGGGTCGTCCAAAACATCCTAGTTCTTGTAGTATAGAGACTGTAGACCGCTGTCTGCGCTGGTCAGCACCACAGGGCATGCGTTCAATCCAAGCAATGCCCGTTGCCCGACGCATCGCGCACTGACATGGGCAATACGTTGCTACGTTTCATGCAAACGTAAAAAAGGATAGTTTTTCACTTTTCCTTTTAAAATACGTGAAACAATGACTGTGAGATTTCATGTTGGTTGGAGGATATTGCTAATTCCTGCCGAGTTTCATGACTTTTGCAAATGGGTTGCCTTTGACCTTTCAACATGAAAACAGATACAAAAAAAACATAATAGGGTGATTAACTACGTTGATGAGTACGCATAAAACACGCACCAATTAATTTTGGGAGTGGGAGCAGAGTTGAGCTTGGCACGGAGGGGTATGGGTGTTTTTGTTTCCTGTTGGTGTTAACATAATGAGCATACGTGAGGGTGGGGTCATGGTGGTGCTGGTGCTGGTGGCGGCAGGGGGGGGGGGGGCAGGGCATTCGGCTAAATGGGCATACAATACGTCTTCGCCAGCTAACCTTAAACCGCAACCTCTGTGTTCCTTGTGCACTGACGTTTGCGGTCGGATGGTTTAAAATAATAATTGCGTGACTTTGAAAAATAAAATTAATCTAGTGTTGCGCTGTTCTACTGGAGACTTTATTGCTGGTACTGTATGTCGTGGGCAAGACGCTCCGCGCTATAAAGAATAAGTTCATATCTCCGTGCTTACCAATGCGGTTGTCTGTCAACGATTCGTTTAGTTCGCACGGGATCTCCGTGCGATTGACACCCATTAGCTTCGGCCTATTCTGTCAACTTCGCCGATCAAACCATGCAAACAGGGCACATACTGTTGTAGTATTTACAAGTGCATCGGGAGAACTCGTTAAGCAAGCTCCAGATTCTCCCGGGCTGGTCAAAGGTTCAAGTTTCTATGGCGACTCCCAGGGGGATCTGCCTCTGTAGGTTATAGGCTGTTTCATCGCCCGGTTTCTCATCGGCGCATTAAATGACAGCGAGCGTGTTTCAGAGAGGCCATCGAATGCAGCTAGCAAACAGCGGTATAGAGAGATCGGCTGACAGATATGAGCTGACAGGAACTCGAGTCGAAGGCCAAGATTTGAAGTGCAAAGATGACATCGAGGCAGCTGAACACCTCCGGCTCCGACAGGGGTAGCGTCCTTGTATGGAAGACCCTTTTGCTCCTGACGATATCGGCGACCATGATCGTGCACAGTTCCGGTCACGGACTAAAGGGAAGGCAACACAGATATGACGGACGTCGTGCTCGGCTTCGACGAGCAGCTGGTGATAACAATTCGACGATAGATTATGGGGATGGGACCACGCCGAACTTGAGGGAGGTATTCCTCGGCCGTTGCTACGATTACGAGTGCGACTACTGCAGCGATGAGCAATCGATGTAAGTAGTATTACATTCTTTTTCGTCCCGTTTGTCACATATTTACTTTGCTCTTCGTGTCTTCCTTTCCTATTTCTCGTGTTTTATTGCCCCTTCTTCATTTTCCATCGTCAGTTCTTCTTTTTCTTCTTCATCATATTCTTCTTCTTTTTCTTCTTTTTCTCCTTTTTTCTTCTTCTTCTTCTCCTTTTTTTTCTTCTTGTACATCTTCTTTTCCTTCTTCTTCTTCTTCTTCTTCTTCTTCTTCTTTTCCTTCTTCTTCTTCTTCTTCTTCTACTCCTTCTTCTCCTTCTTCTTCTCCTTCTTCTTCTTCTACTACTACTACTACTACTACTACTACTTCTTCTTCTTCTTCTTCTTCTTCTTCTTCTCCTTCTTCTTCTTCGACTTCTTCTTCTTCCTCCTCTTCCTCTACTTCTTCTTCTTCCACTTCCGTGGTTTAAGTGCCACAAACAGAAAATCACAAACATTCACTGAAGAACAAAGTATTTAATTTGTTGTCCTTCTCATCTTGTTTAATGCCCGAGCTCGAGCTCTTTCTTGTCATAATTCATGACCTCATGTATTTACTTCTTCCATATTATTCTTCTTTCTTTCTCATTTCATTTATAACAATCAAGTTTTCTTCTGCTGGCTACTTCCACTTTCATTTTCATATTCGCTATGGAATAAGTTTACAGGCGGCTAACATATTGTCTTTTGCGCTTATTTTACATCTTATAAGCATTTTGAAGGTGAAAAATAGAATGGTTTAAATACCACGGAAATACCCATCTCACAAGCCTCTCATGAGAAGTCTTGTAAATTTTACAGTGTAGAGAAGGAAATAC
Source organism: Arbacia lixula (assembly GCA_963669155.1). Classification (NCBI taxonomy): domain Eukaryota; kingdom Metazoa; phylum Echinodermata; class Echinoidea; order Arbacioida; family Arbaciidae; genus Arbacia; species Arbacia lixula. The sequence goes on along the minus strand of OZ022590.1, from coordinate 10,435,829 downwards.
TGTGTAAGAATATCATCCAGAATATAAAGCCTTGAAAAAGACTTTTAAAGTTCCACACGGCACACACTAGACCTATAAATCGACTTGATCGATGTATGTTGTAGGCACACTTACGGTTCCTGCAATATTTTATATAGTTTGACTTTATCTGCAACAGTAATATGCTACCTTTTGCCAGGCAGATGTAATCTCTATGGGATTTGTGTACATTAATGGTGAACAAACACACATTGCACGTAAAGACTTAAGTAACATAGCGGTGAAAAGTGCCCCTCAATATGAATGTCAATCGTGGCAAAGTAGAGGTTTGAACTTGAATCTATGAATGTGCTGATGACTTCCAGGCGACGTCGCAGAGATATCGCGGAGACGTCGCCATCACTTCGCCATCTAATCCTAAGGCCAATACGATACCCTAAATGTACCATGTACCCATATCCCTTTCATACATTGGCCATCAGAAAAGACAGGTGTCCTACACACCATGTACACATTCTTTCAGAAATGCACAATCAGCTCGAGGTTATTTTTCATAGGCGGAGACGTTGCGGACACTCAAATGCTACCAGGTCGCTAACTAGTCCTTTAACCAGGGATGTGTTAGGAAGGAGGGACAACTCAACCATAATATATTCAAACATCTGTATGGATACTAAAGCGTGCTAATGAATGTCAAAAGCATTCCACAATCACTGCAATGCTTTGAAGTCCCATGCGCGGCACCGTCATTTTGCTATCGTCAACTTGGAAAGCAGTATCTTTAATTGCCTGTTTTGTTTCTCGAAGCTGTGTTTCTTATCACATTTTTTTGTAATTTTCAAGAAAGTTAAGATGCAACACCTCTAAAGATCCTGTATTCGTTTTTCTTCTAAATAATTGTTGAATGATGCACAAACGGAGATATAAGATAATATTCTTACTTGCATAATTAACAAATTTTTTCACTTTCCGGAGATTTCCGGAAATGTCGGATTCAATCATTATCAAAATCATATATTAAGCTGCTTATTTTCATTAACAGAGTTTGCGTGAATTTGCGTGCAATTGAGATATTTTACTTTAAAAAACTGTTTATTTTTGTTCGCTGATATCGCTTTTCCTCACAAAAGTATTGATGCAATCCAACAGAAGTGGACAAGCGAAATAAGACTCTACATATCTTTTGTTCTCTCTGAGAAACCGTTGCTACGCAATCGTGTTCGTTATTGTTAAAACACGTGAAAAGCACATGCTGAGACCACGCAATTTTTCGGCGGTGCCACGCATGGGCTCAAAGAAAGAATGTTGTTTCATATCCTTCCATAACATATCCCTGCTTTAACTTAGTTGTTTAAGTGCCATGTGTGTATTTTCAAACGAATAATGCACACAAATCCCATAGACCGGGATTTTGTTTGGCGCAGAAAGAGTTAATTTAACTTTGAAAAAAGGACATTGCACTTGTTATGAAACGAACTCGTCATTAACAGTGATGAAAATGTCACTTCGTCACCACTTATGTTGCCCTTGTGTGTCGCCATGTGACAGGGTGGGGTTGGGGTTGGGGGGGGGGGGGGGGGTAAGGGCGGTTTGTTACCCGGCAGATTGATGCCCGAAACTTACCAGGAACGCAGCCAGGGAAAACTCCTGAGGAATCGGAGCACCACCGTTGTTAAGGTAGGGATCAGATCAGCCCGTGTTAACACATGGGACAAAGTTGCCATAGATAACATGTTATCATTCAATATTACTTTACTGAAACGCCCTTAAGTACAACATTCCGAATTTAAAAAAAAAGTCCCAATGACCTTAACACAGCAATATATTTTCGGTTTGTTCCACCCGAGAGTGAAAACAGATCTGGTTGTGTCTGTGTTTGTTTAAAAAAAAACAGAAAAGTAAACTGTCAATATGTACTTTTGATATCGAAAAACAAACTTCTGACATCGTGGGCATTGTGTAAAGATGGTCTGTACCTTTCTTAGGTCATGTCTTGCATATTTGCGGTTGTGCTCGCAGACCCTGTACAATTGCCGGTTATACGTTGTCATGGTTGAGGACAATGTGATTTGATTTGATGACCTTTATGGTTCTACAAAAAAAGGGATAAACAAGAGTGATGTAGCTCGAAAATGAATAAAATGTACGTTGTTCTTATGGCAGATCTTGCCAATGTTGCAAGTGTTTTTTTTGTGTGTAATATTTATATATAGCTATAAGTTTTGGTAATGAAATGTCTGTTTATCATCATCAACATTTCTCACTGCATCATAAATTGCACTATATACGTGATATATGTAGGCATCGAAACCTATATTGATTCAATGTGTGGATATATATGTATATTATATACTATTTGAAGATTGGCTGAACATCCTGTCATTGACGGTTGAATCATGTATAATGTGCGATCTTACATTGATTTAAAGTACAACTTGATTAAAAGAGGAATAAAGCGCAGATAGTGAAATCTAACAGGAAAATGAAAACTGTTGTGTATAATAGCTTAATTCATCATTTTAGTCATTATCGCGTATGCCATTCCGTAAAATAATGGTTACAGTTCGATATTCCGAAGGTTCGTTATTCCGAAGGTTCATTATTCCGAAGGTTCGCAATTCCGAAACACGTAAATTGCCTATACCTCGATTCTCGTTAGTCCGAAAACGAAAAAGGGTTCGTTAATCCGAGCACTTGTCGCGTAACGTTCGGAATAACGAACCTCCGGAATAACGAGTGTTTCGCCTTCCGTGCTTGGTTCACATGTTACGAGACATCATAAACCTAATAAACCAGGTAAAGCGTAGTCCTACATAAATATGCGGGTGTGGGCACTGTATAGCAATGTACTCGCAAAGCCACGGATTAAAGGGCTATTCCACCATGAAATTAAGTTTGTCTCAACATGAACGAAACAACATATTTGTGAAGTTTTGACGAAAATCTGTCAAAGGATTAAAAATGTTATGATCTTTGCGACGTCACGTGCGAGGTGCTCTCCAATATGTTGTGTAGGCTTACAATTGTTTTTGAAACTGTCCATTTCCTAAAAAGAATATCCATCATTTTACTTCGTGCATTTGATACATCCTTATTAGATACATCATGTTTTTGCACACATCCATCAATGAAAAAAAAATCGTTCATCAAAAACACAAAATTTGAATGTTCAAAAGATCACAGCTTTCTTGTCCTTTCACGGATTTTCATCAAACCTTCTCTAATGTGTTTCTTGCGGAGAAACCACATTTCCGTGGCTTCCAAACGCTTATAGTCCAGCATTCCGATCCATTGAAATACAGGGGTAGCCCATTGACACAAGTCATGAAACATGGCAGGACTCAGCAAAGTGAAAAACTCTCCGTCTCTAAATTTGAAACAGCCCGTTTCGTATCGACCATGGCCTTCATGCAACACCCAGGGCCGCATTGCATAAAACTTACCATTAATGGTAACTCTGCCATCAATGGTAACTACAATGGGAACGCAGCTTGACAGCCAATCAAATTCAAGGTTTCCATAGAAATTACCATTGCGAGCAAAGTTACCATCAATGGTAAGTTTTATGCAACAGGGCCCAGTTCTGTAATGGGTTAGCGCTTTCCTCTTAAAGGGAAATCTCACCCTGAAGTTAGTTTGGTTTCAATAAAAGCAGAAACATGAAGGACACATATCCGTAAAGGTTTGATGAAAATCCGTCAAAGAACAATTTTGATTTTGTGACGTCACATGGGAGGTGCTCTCTCTCTCTCTCTCTCTCTCTCTCTCTCATATGTTGTGTACAAAAAAAAATTCTCAAAAAGATATGTATATTTTTACCTGCGCATTTGATACACCATTAGAAATATTTTTACACACAGACCTGTTTGAAAAAAAAAAAAAAACACACACACAAAAAAGCAATTTATTAGATTATTCTGTACACAACATATGAGAGAGCATCTCGCACGTGACGTCACAAAATAAAAGATTTTACTTTCTTTTCCTTTGACCGATTTCCGTCAAACCTTCACTAATATGTTTCTTTCATGTGCCTGCTTTTATTGATACAAACAACATTTCAGGGTGAGCTATCCATTTAAATATCCTATATAAATCATGGCTTTCAAACCCGAATGGTTCACATGTTTAACAACGCTTAACATGCTGAACATGGTTAACAACGATATTGAATTGACAACATTTACCTTTATTAAGAGGAAAAAGGTCATGTATGTTTTTCGCTGGATAACGGCCGAAGTTATGTCTATGAAGAGCTTGTTTGCAAAAGGGGTTAGACTCACTTTAGACCATTCTGAGAAAATCTACTTTTTTTATTCTCCTATATATTTTATCCCCTATCTAGCCCCTTTTGCAAACAAACTGAAATGGGTCTAAGCCCTTTTGAAAAAGAAGTGATTTTTCTTTGCCATTTTTGTTCACTTTTTAATGGGAATTTCAACATTTCTTTGTAATCATCTTATAGAGCTTCTTGAAATCTATATATTGAGACAAACAAAAAATAAATTCAATGAAAAATGGATCTAACCCCTTTTGCTCTTCACATAATCAGGCCCTTAATAGTGCAAAATACCGTCAGCGTTTTCACGAACCGTGACTTTGATGATTTTGATAATGGCTGCAGACAGGCAGAATGTCATAAGAAGAAAGTGTGTGACAAAAGAGAGAGAAAGCTCGATCGATCGATCGATCGATCGATCGATCAATCGAGAGAGAGAGAGAGAGAGAGAGAGAGAGAGAGTGAGAGAAAGAGAGAGACAGAGGTAGAAACGGAGAGACAGAGAGAGACAGACAGAAACAGAGACAGATAAAGGAGGAGAGAGAGAGAGATAGATAGAGAGAGAGAGAGAGAGAGAGAGAAAGAGAGAGAGAGAGAGAGAAACATAGAGAGGGAGAGAGAGAGAGAGAGAGAGAGGGAGAGGGCGGGAGGAGGGTGTTTGTTGTGGGTGAAGGGGGAGGGCTGGGGGGGGGGGGGGAGGGGGGCGTGAGAGATAACTGAAAACCGAAAGAAGAAACGGGAGAGAGGGAGTTGATCTAGAACTTGACACAGGACCATTGGTAGATAACTAAGGTATAGTTTACAGCATGGAAATCCTGCTGACTTACGTCATATATATTTTCAGTATTTTATTTGAGACCTGTCACGGGTATGATGGACTCATTACCAGACGTTTCTATGTTGCCTAGTAGACCTTGACAGGCACCACCCCGTCCGTATCTTAAGAACTCTGAAGAAGATTTTTTTTTTCGATGAAAGCAAATATTCGACATAATGGATGAGCAAACCATTGACTGCTCATGAATCACCTACATGTCACGTGATTATATTTACACAATACCCTTGTTTGAAAAGCTGCACCCTATACGGCTAGAAATGATGTATGTACTGGAAGAAACGAGAGAGAAATTATGAGACAGCCTGACGTAAACATGGTAAAGTTTTATGAATCCAAATGAGGAAAGATTCCACAAAGACAAACAGATAAAAAGCAAAAATAAGTTTTGAACGCAGATAAAATGGCATGACGGACACAATTACGCACATGCGTGATTCCTAATAGACCTCGACTGGTGTCATCATGTACCTTCTTTTTAGACACTATCTAACTGATAATTATGATTCATTTGAACAATTCAAAACGGGAACAACAAAATATTACAGTGCTCATACATGTGACAGTTGTACTTAGACACTCGCGAAATCTGTTTTTTTTTTTTTTTTTTTATAAAGAAGCGTGTCTCGGTTCGGACGAACGTTGACGATCCGATATACTTACTAATTTGTGCTCGATCCCTACGCTATAATAGCATGATATCTAACACAAGCAACATAGCTTTTGACGAATGGAAATAGGGTATTTAGATCACTAGATCAGTAGATATGCATTGTCATTGATCAAAGTGTTCAATTTCAGGATATGCGAGGCTGGCCGGAGTCTGCCTATCATATTTCAGAAGACATATCATTTGCCTTCTTTGAAGATGTAAGATCTGTAAGATGATGACACGTGATAATCCTGCACTCAAACCTCTGTTCATTATATTGACACATCCTATTGGGGCTGTATGTAGCATGTGTATTCGCTTGTGAAACTAAGTAATCTTTGATGTTGTATTCGTTGCATTTCATTACAATGATTGTGTATATTGTTATATCATGCCATTGTTTTATGTGATTCATATCCCAGGGTTCTTTTGAAGAGCAATCTTCGTATCTGAAAAAAGTCTCCCCATCAAACCTTTCCTATCTTTTCCCCTTTTTCCCTCTTTCCCCTCCTCCTCCTCCTCCTTCTCCTCCTCCTCTTCTTCTTCTTCTTCTGCTCCTTCTTCTTCTTCCTCTTCTTTTTTTTTCTTCTTCTTCTTCTTCTTCTTGTCCTTGTTCTTCTTCTTCTTCTTCTTCTTCTTCTTCTTCTTCTTCTTCTTCTTCTTCTTCTTCTTCTTCTTCTTCTTCTTCTTCTTCTTCTTCTTCTTCTTCTTCTATTTCTTCTTCTATCTCTCTCTATTATCCCTCTTCTTCTTCCCCTTCACTTCTGTTTGTCTCCCATCCCCTCCTTCTTATCATTGTTCTTCTTTGTCTTCGTTTTCTCCTTCGTCCTGGTTGCATAAAACGTAAAATAACACGATTAAAAAAAATCGCTCATTCGATTGCAACATCTTGTTCTTCTTCTCAGTGAATATGAGTGCGAAGCCCTGTGGGCGGCCTTCAACAAAAGCTTCGCCTACCAGCCCGTCTGCAGTACTTCCGAAGATGACTTCGCCGACTTCATCAATATGTCTTTCATCTCCCTACCTCAGCACCAGGTACGCGGTGGTCCTTTGCAAATAACATGAATAATGTGTGTAATTTAATTCATTCCAACAAGCCGAACTGCATAGAAACGCGTTGTTACATTTCGTGATTCAGTTTCAATGGATGGAATGCACTCTCAATATAATAGTTGCTGCTATTTACTGACAAACCGTCGGACAAGCTTTGGGAGTATCATTAATAACGTATTGTGCATTTAATTTGAATACATAACTAAAATGGTCTATCAAAACAGATGCTTACAAATAAATAATGCTAATAATTATAATGATGATAATAATAATAATGATAATGATAATAGTATTAAAAATTGAGACACTTTATTTATAGTACAAATCCATCGTAGCTTTTAGATTCTCTCACAATTCATTTATTTCTTTATTTCATTTATTGATTCTAAGTTCTACAATGATTCTAAGTTCCGATTACTTACAGTAAGTAAAGTACAGCTATAACCTATCGCTTACTGTTCAATTTCAATGAATTTGTCGCTTTGAAACAAAAGATGTACCAAACAAAAGTACAATAAAGTCGTTCTTAGCTTAAGAACAGCTCGGTGACCCCCCCCCCCCCCCCCCCTGGAGAATTGATGTGTGTGTGTGTGTGGGGGGGGGGGATGATGCATGCCAGTTCAATCTACATGACGTTGGGTCATGATAATTTCACAGCGTGGCATCTTAAGTCTGAAAATTTTTACCACTAACGCACACAACTCCCATACGGTGTAAGTTTATCTCACTCACTCTATGCATTATGGGTTAATCTCGAATAATAATTGTATCCAATTGAGCGATGTCCTTTTGACGAAATAGACCCAGTATCGGAATTGACAGCCTGACATTTTGCATCTCCGTCACCGTAAAGCCGGTTGAAGCAAGCTTCTTTCCAAAATGGGCATACAGAATGCATAGGATGATTGAATAAAGCCGTTTGAAGCAAGCTTCTTTCCAAAATAGGCAAGTTCACTATGTCAATATTAATAATTTCGTTCAAATTTTTCGGTGACTTGCTGATCTATACATTTTTGGAAAGGGTATTTCTCCGATTTTGCACTCATTATTTTTCAAAAACATTACGTTATGTTATATATAAGTCAGTGGATGACCGTTAACGTGACAATATGTAGCATCCATATAATTATGTTGTGAAAGGTGGAAGAGATGCCAAAATCATCAGCACATTATCCGCATGTAACACTCGTGAGTGATTGGAACACTTTATGTTGCACATCTTTAGTATGCCCATTTATTTGGCCTTAAAGAGCTCTCTTGAAACATTTTGAAAAGGGAAACCGCGGCATCATGAAATGAAAACGTGATGCAGGACCATCGGTATTTACTACAGCACGTTCAATTCCTGTTTAAAGTGGTTTGATGGACAAAATTAGACGGATTATAATTTACCTAATAGACCGTGACAGGTTGCACCCTGTCTGTACCAAGATACAGAAAAGTATAAGAATAAAACAGTGGTAGCAATCAATAGTCTCATAATGAATATCCAATTGTCTGCGGCGCCGCAATTGTTCGACCATGATAAGCACTGCTATATATACTGCAGTTGTATAGTATATCAAAAACGATGTAGTATTGTGTTTATTGCTTGCGAATGACGCTCTTGCATGTGTATGCAGATACATGTAATACGTGCATACGGCAACGCTATGGCTAGCTACTTCCAAGGTCAATGTGAGGACCGAAGGAAATGAGGCATGGCATAATCCGATGTTGGGGGTTATCGTATATTTGATTTGACAAAGTATTTCCAGAATGCTACAAACGTTTGTCATTTATGTGTCCCACGTTTCCTCCATCTTTATGGAAATCATGATGCTTCGGAAAAAATTGCAACATGGATTTTTGGATTTGGCTAACTTCAAAGCTTTAAAAAATATATAGTATTGAAAATCACCCAAAATTTTGAACGAACTTACATAAGGAACCTGACTAAAATGGGCGTACAGCATGCATAGTATGATTGAGCAAAGAGGTTTGACTGATTTATTGTGCAAGTTTATGATAACTACCATGACAACGGGTACAATGCTTATGGTTTATCGAGTGTTTCCATGGTGACAAGGATGACAGATTTTGCATTGATGTCATTATTGTATTGTAAGTCTGTATGGTTGAAGCAGTGTTTCCAAAATCCTGGGCCATGTTGCATATGAATGTTCAATTATTGTAACTTACCATCAGTAGTAACTACCATGGCAACAGGTGCAATAGTGAGAGCTCATTGGCTGTTGCCTTGGTAGTTACCATTGATAGTAAGTTACATGTATAATAATTGCAAACCTAAATACAACATGGCCCTGGGGCCCCGTTCCGTGAAGAGCTGCGATTAATCTGAATCGATTGCAAGTCCAATCCTCTACTTCTAATGTCAGACCTTCAGAGTTACGATTTATATCAATCGCAAGTCAGTTACGATCAATTGCAATTATTTATAAGACGGTGCCCTGGTTGAAGTTAGTTAACGACAAATGTGTTCTCTAATAAGATATTCTTCCTCTCCTTCATACAGACCTTGTTCTACTCTGGTCTGTACACAATGGCCATGACTTTAGGGACCACCTCCCCCGCGTTCACCAACATCGAGCTTACCCTCTTGGGCGGCCTGGTGGACGGGGTGACCTTCTGCAGCCAGCCAGACGCACCCGGCATCGGCTACGACCAGTGTCCGAGCTTCGGCAGCTGTGAGAACGAAACACAGGCCGCTTTCTGGGCTAAATCGTCTCAATCTGTAAGCATTTTGGATTCACAAAATGTTTAAGTGTACTTAAAATGGTAAATGATGAAAAATGTTAATGTTAGAACCGAGGAGTTTTTTAAAATATAAAATAAATTATCATTAAACAGAACGTATCAATTATTATGAATAGTCATATTTCCGTATACTAAAAAAAAAACCAGCAATCCAAAACCCAAATAGGCAAACATTTCACATTATATATACCATGTATACTAAACTGTATTCACGGTCAGTTGCTATTTACGTATTTGTATACCTCATCAATTTTATTTTATGATGTAAAGTCAAAGCGGTCTGCGAACCGCAAATCATGACTATTTTGTACTGATGTTTTTCATCCAAATAAACCATTCGATTCATTACAATTTTCGTTACTCCTCTCCGGCTTTAATTTTTTAATCCTCGTTCAATTCGCTAATGTGTACTTACGCCTATTGCGTTACTATCGTACTCTGCCTATGTTTGTGTAAATACAAACATGACAAAAGGGCTTACATTCATCGCGTTGTAATCTTTCTTTGTCGCTTAAAGATTGTCCGTCCCTTTTGCAAGCTTAAAATTTGAAATCGTCTATCACGATCGTAAATTGAAGGAAGTGTGATTCAAGACCATTTCTAAGAATATAGCATGTTGAAGCTTTCTTTATATGTAAAAAATCTCAGCCGTCAAATTTCAAACTGACTTTTTTCGTACCACGAAAAAAGTATTAGTCTTTGTTACAGTATCTATGTGGTTATTATGCGTGTGTGAAATCCTAATTTTATGAGTAACTACCAAGCTTTGGAGATGATTCCTTCCATAGAACAATTTTTTTTTCATAATGCGTTTTATAATTTAATAAACAGATTAATCAATAAAGCAGATATTTCAACACAAACTGCTAAGAGCCTGAGGTAAAGACTATTAATCAGACGTTGTTTACGTGCATTATTTGAATTTTACACTACGTATCAGTTTCAAATTGTGAATATAGAGCTTGCTAACAGTTCTCTATATGTTTTGCCAATGTTTCGATGGTGTTGTGGTGATCTGAAAAAGGGACTGGCTGTCTTTAATCACAGTCATGATATCGGTTCCAAGAATTGCTATCGTTTCCTTGTCTATTCGTGTGTGAATACAAACATGACAAACCGGCTTCCAGTATTTAATTGGTTCTATTCTTTATTTCCCTCTTAATCAAGGTCATGAAACGTGGTTTATAGAATGGCTATCTCTCCGTTGTATATCGTGTGTGACGGACTTGTATTTACTTTGTTGTATTCTTTCTTTATCTCTTACTCACAGTCGTGATATTATGTACCTAGATTAGCATTAGTGTAATCAAGCTACCAGTCTTCATGTAATGCTCACACACGGCACTTCCACAAGGTCGTTTGCAGTAAACATAATCACACTTTATTCGTGATATCACTATCTCTTCAAAGTTTGCTGGTGACGCTAGCGGTGACGTCACAGTTCTGCTGGATGGAAGTCGTGATGATGGAGCCTATCGCACGACCAGGTAAGAGACTATAATGGTTACTATGGTTACAACATAGGAAGGAGGGGTAGAGAGGGTAGGTAATTGAATAATTTGCACATGCAACTCGCAGCCTAGTACCTAGGCTTAGGGTGGAGGTGAGGGAGAGATGAGGGAAAGGGAAAGAGGGAAGGTAAACAACGAACTGGGAAGATCGAGATCGTGAGAGAGAAAGAGAGAGAGAGAGAATGAGTGTGTGTTTATATTTCTTTCCATTAACAATTTCCCCCTTTTGCCCATCCCAGTTTCTTCCGCACCGCAGAAGTGCCAAATATGAATCCTGATCGAGTGACGTCACTGACTGCATACGTAGTTCATCGACTTGAAGGACCTATCATGTAAGTCTTATTTCTCACGATTATTACCCCATTCTACATATTTATCAAAACCAGTAACATACACTTTCGCATGAAGTGAAAACATAAAAGATTATGATAGCACTTACATAATATGATACAGAGATATTTATTATCTAATTTATCACAAGTGAAATATATACAGAATTCGACAAAGGTTGCAACCTGAAGTCATTGGCAGTGTTGGAGGAAACGTCATAAGAAGTTGAGCTCATATCTTTGAAAATGAAATATCATTCTAGCATTTGATATAAACACAACAAAAAAAGTAAGCCCTGCCCCCCTATTTTTTATCGAAGAAGTTTTGGGCAAATTAATTTAGCAGGATTATTCCTTAACTTATTGACTAACTTATTTGTGAAAATCAGAGTAATCCAATTAGACATGCATGAGTGGGCAAACTCTTCTTCTTCTTCTCCTTCTTCTCCTTCTTCTTCTTCTTCTTCTTCTTCTTCTTCTTCTTCTTCTTCTTCTTCGTCTTCTTCGTCTTCTTCTTCTTCTTTTTACTATTTGTGTCATCATTTGTACGATTATTATCATTATTATAACCATTATCTTTATTATTGTTTTCATTATCATTATCATCATCATCAGTGTTATTGCATCGATAATCATTACTTCCCATCCGCTGTCTTCCACCAATCTAGTGAGAGTTGCGGTACGGGATCGCTCGTCACACTTCAGCAGGACATCACCGACAAGGGCATCGAGTTTAGATGCGTCGACGATGCGGAGTATGTATCTCCTTCAGGATTAATATCCCACCACCCCTCTTCTTCCACCACCCCTTCCTCCCCCCCCCCCTGTACGCACTCCTTCCCCACCCCCATGACCCCTTCCCCCACACCCATGGCCTCTCCCTCTCTTATACCCACTACGCCTTTCCCTCACCCCTGCAAATAAAACAACCATGACCATTCGCAAAAGACACTATTTTGTCACGATTCTGCAGTGATAAAAGCTGTACGACAGGAATTGTGACGTATTCTGATATCAAATAAGAATTGGAACCATCATATTCAATCCAATTCTTTATTCATTTAACAAACAAGATTAAGCAATCCGATGGCTTATGAGGTGTAATGACCTTTAACATGTGGTGCAATACACATCAAATATACAGTCTATTATTTAAAGGGTTACTAAATTAGAAAAATAAGTTCCCACTAGCTATGCAAAATTATCCACTAAAAAGAATTTCTCATTCGTTTGCCACAATAAAGTCTCATTTTGACGAAAAATTGAAAAAAAAATGCACACCTCGAGTGACGTCAGAAAAGTCAAAATGCCATAAATGCCAACGGCGTGAATAAGAAATATTATTCACGTCGTTCAAACAATACGTTACCAATGGGACCCCAAAGCTTGTCCGAGGTTTGTCCGAGTAGCAACAACTAATAGATTCAAGGTGCATTCCATCCATTGAATATGAATTACAAGATACAGGTGAATGCAATAACGCGTTTCTACGCAGTTAGGGGAAAAGTTGTGAATACATTACGAAAATGGTGTATTGTTGACGTCCGTACATGCCGTTGGCATTTATGGCATTTGGACTTTTCTGACGTCACTGGAGGTGTACGTTTCTTCAAATTTTTGTCAAAATGAGACTTTATTGCGGCAAACAAATGTGAAATTCGTTTTCAGTGGATAATTTTACATAGATAAGTTGGAACTTATTTTTCTAATTTAGTAACCCTTTAAGTGACAGACATAAAGATGAACCAAAGTACACAAACTACATAAAAATACGTACATGTACTTAAAAAGATACATCAAAGAAAAATCAATACAAACAACATACGCACAAAGCAAACAAAAAATAAAAACGAAAAAAAAATGATTAACCGCTAAGGCAATAATCAACAGAGTAAACCGTTATAATATCAAAATGTCAAATATAATCATGGCATAACGACACTATAATGACATGTTAGCCCTTTCTGCCCTACTCTGACAAAAGGGAGCAAGTGACAAATTACTCAAATCTGGGTTATTTGTACTCATAGAGGGTACCCAGCATTGCCTACATACTACCAACTTCTGGACAAGAAATATTCTTCTTGCTGCGATATATTTAATCTAGCATGATGTGGTGTTGAACTAATGACAATACAAGTGTCAGACACATTTTGCTCATTTACAAGAAAAGTGTATCTTTTATTTGCTTCCTTTTGTCAGATAAGGGCAGTAATATCCCTACCTTTAAAGGTAGAATATCCCCTTTAAGAGACAAAATAAATTGCATTAACCACTATCACGGTATACGGCTTCCGTTTCTTTATACGACACTTGACAATGAAGTATAATTCAAGCATAGAATTTCAAATATAGAGTACCAAGTGCTTGAAAGTTTGCCTTCCACTCACAGCCTCCTCTTTGGAACTGTAATACAACGTGACGTTTGAGTTTGCAACATTTGTATCTATTCCTGCACATAATCATATCTTATCACACAATTGAGAGGAATATAGTTATCCATGATACCAGCATTTATCATCTTGCGTGACTATGTTATGTAGATATAGCACTCTCAAATATATTGTTAAATTTCGGTAGTGTCATGAAAGTTTTTTATTTGGGATCTGCGTCTATAAGACTTTATGTGGGTGTGTGGATATTTTTGGAGGGGGTGGGGGGGGGGGGGGGGGTCGGGGGAGTGTCGTCGTGATGGTATAATGTTGTTTTTGGGGGAGATCTATACAAGTAAAAGCAATTTTTCAGCGTTCAGCTTCATTGATCTACCACCGTAAGCTGATAACGCACATTCCCCTTGTCCCGGGTTACATTTAATTGCCATGACTATTTGTGCAAAGAATGTGTGACATATAACCTCACTAAAAACTCTAAAATCCAATATATTTTTCCTCCCCAAGGAAGAAGAGATCCTGTAATCCATTAACTTATTATGCGACAATGCGGCATTATTTAACTTCACTTAAACCCGACTTCGAGTTTAAGTCTGGTCTAAGTCGAGTCTAACTTTAAACCAGAAGTCCTTTTTAACGATTTGGTATTCTGAAGTCAAAGTTAAACCCGAAGTCGAGTCTAAGTCTGGACTAACTAAACTGAGTCTAACTTATGACCCGACCTAATTAAACCCGACTTCAGAATTAAAGGATTCAAATCACTCACATGGACTTGCGTGGTTCCTTGGTGTCGTATAAAGTGGCATGTTTGAAGTACAATAATTTACATACTATATATACAATATATCTAATTCAAACATCTAAATGGTATCCTTTATTTAATATGACATCCTCTCCTCATTACATAGTATTACACCAATAATATACACAAAAATAGGTTGAGTCATATACGGGTCAATGAAATTGCTAAGAAATGAAGACAATGGGGAAAATTATTCGCAGTTTCAAAGAAAACAATATTTCCCCAAAGCCATGATGCTATTAAAGGGGAAGTTCACCCTGAAATTATTTTGGTTTCAATAAAAAGAGACAAATAAAAGAAACATATGAGTGAAGGTTTGACGAAAATCGGTCAAAGGAAAAGAAAGTTATTTGATTTTAAAGTTTTGATTTTGTGACGTCACGTGCGAGGTGCTCTCCCATATGTTGTGTACAAAATAAGTCGATAAATTGCTTTTTTTCTGTTTTTGACAACGGAATGATTTTTTTTTCGTACAGGTATGTGTGTAAAAACGTATTTCCGATAATGTATCAAACGCAGAAATACGTTTTTACACACATACCTGTACGAAAAAAAAAATCATTCCGTTGTCAAAAACAGAAAAAAAGGCAATTTATCGACTTATTTTGTACACAACATAAATTATGGGAGAGCACCTCGCACGTGACGTCACAAAATCAAAACTTTAAAATCAAATAACCTCCTTTTCCTTTGACCGATTTTCGTCAAACCTTCACTCATATGTTTCTTTCATTTGTCTCCTTTTATTGAAACTAAAATAATTTCAGGGTGAACTTCCCCTTTAAATTCTTGTTGGCCTTTTTTTCTTGCTGGTAATAAAGTGCAAAACGTAGACCAACATGTACCAGATTGATTTCTTATGGATGGAGACAACTGATATTGATAACAATGCATGTCTGTTGACTTACACTGTCGGTGTCGATTCAATTATGATACATGTTATAGGGGTGATCAAAAGGATGAAGGGGTTTCATGTTATGATGCGGGTGCCTCGAACCGGTTCTCTTGTTTTCTTTTGAATATTGTCATACCAAGACGAACAGATAAAATATTTAAATTTCACTCAGAGATCAACTAAATTATGCTTTATAAAAAAAACTTTTTTGGATTGAAAATTAACGAGAAACCTCGTTATTGCGCTTCGAACATTGCTCCGTAAAACATCGTACATTCACATTCCTGAACCTTGAAACCGGCCCCTACCAATAATGTGCGACATCTCCGTCAATCTGACGAATACAGTGCGGACACTTCAACAGTATTGCGTCTCGATCATATTCCTTCCAGTGGAGTGAAAACATGACGGAAAACGTTTTGCGATCGGCGGGAAAATTACGGATGTAAGACCGCAATTTTTGAATATTTTGGACGGAAATGTGCAATTGTCAAATATGTCTACATTTTGCCATTTTTTCCACCGAAAATCGTGCATTTTGTATACTAAATGTGTAAATACACATTTAAATTTCGTGACGTCACGTGCTACGCACTCTCCCAATATGCGTACAAAATTCTTCATTAATGATTTTTCTCTGTTTTTGACAACGGAATGATTTTGTTTTCATACAGGTGTGTGTAAAAACGTTTTTCTAATGATGTATCAAATGCACAGGTAAATGGATGCATACTTTTTTTTAAAAAAAGAGCAAATTTTCGAGAAAATGTCAGGGTGAATTGTCCCTTTAAGGATCGGCGACGTGTGTGCGTTGCAGCGAAGGACAAACATGATGAACAATACAATGACAGTAATTTAATCAGCTCAACATTCTCATGCACAGCACGCGTGCTTGTGTGTTTGTTTATTTCTCCTTGGAGAAATTTGACACCAACATAGGGGCATGCGCGTACCGGTACATGCGGTTTAAGACAAGATTGTTTTCTTGCAAGGAGCCAAAGACGGACAATAACTTATTGACTGGCAGCATTCTTTACCTCATTGTATGACACCGTGTTACTTGTCTGTCCATCACAGTCACAGTGAATAACTTGGTCTGTCATGCGAAGGTTTTTTTTTTTTTTATATATATATATAGAGAGACGCACCAAATCGTGATGATCCTTTCAATCCTTTCAATGTGTGATTTTTTTAACGCACAAACCAGGAAAATGTTTTTTTTTTTAAATTCTTCAGAATACATCCTTTTCCTGACTTTCTTCATGGAGATATAATAGCTTCATCCTCTATTCAGTCGCCCTTCTCCTTTCTTTTGTATGTAATTCATTCTTTGTTTTTTTTCGGAAATTGTAAATTTGATGATGTTCACTTGCATCTAGATGTTATTTGTAGCTGTTGAATAAATACGTACAGTACCGACTCAAACTCAAACGATAATGCTGATTGTATGTATTATACATGACTTTGTGTTTATGTCTTTTTTCTTGTTAACAGCGTCACACGCCATATTCAGTGCATTAATGAACCGGAACATGAATTGTGCATCGAGTCTTGTCCTGGGTCAGCAACAACTACTTCCGGCAAGTCATCGTTAATGCTCGTAGCCCTCTTCACATCAATATTCTATTCATGGTATATGTATCCAGTTTCATGGTCTAACTAAAGGGGGCGCCGTAAGCATGTTTTTCGTAGAGCCGTCTAAACACAACAAAAAAGTAAGTCCCCCCTAAGCAAAATAATATAACTTTCTTTTTTGAAAATGTTTTGGGCAAAATAAGTTAGCAGGATTGTTCTTTAACTCATTAACCAACTTATGTGTGAAAATCACATTAATCCTATTAGTCATGCATGAGTAGGCAAATTTCAAAGGCAAACATGTCACTTTTCAAAAGTCACAATGGGTTAATTGTCAGGATGGGTGTTAGTACATTGAGAAATGGATGATAAACAATGAAAGGACATAAATTATACACCAGAAATGGAATTCATCAAAAATTCACATGACAGAATCCCCAAATTACCCTTGCGACTTTTGAAAGTGACATTTTTGCCTTTAAAATTTGCTCACTCATGAATGACTAATTGTATTCATGCGATTTTTCACACAGAGGTTAGTTAATAAGTTAGGGAACAATCCTGCCAAAACTTCTTCGATAAAAGGTTATGCTATTGTGCTTAGGGGGGAACTTACTTGTTTTATTGTGTTTATAAACAGAGTTTGGCCAACTCGGTTTCAATAGGTAACAACATGGCGCGTGTTGCTTTGTTGGGCAAGCAAATAACAAAAGAATACACGCCATGTTGTAACCCAATGACACCGAGTCGGCCAAACTCTGTATAATAGATGGATCTGATTCTACGGGTTGGAATACGAAAAGTCTGATTATGCATATCTATTCATACAAGTAATGGCTGACAAAAATCCCCGTTTGTTTCAAAAACAGTAAGACATATTCCAGTAAACTCCAAAATTATTAATTTAAAGCTGACAGAAAGGTACGTTTACATTGCGAATTATATGATATGATAATGATATGATAAGCCCGCATACGCCGGTATCATTGTATATGAATAATGGTAATCCGAAAATACGATAGTAGTTACTGTGTAAACATATTTCAAACACTGAACATTAACAAATAAAACAAACAGTGAACATTTGGTCGAATGAAAAGGCCAGAAAGATATATAGAACAGAAATATCATTGTAAAAAGGGGATTATTTAACCTTTTGTCATGTTTGCATGGCAGATAAATTGCTGTTCAATGTTTTTAGTGTGCATAGATGGTGAAAAAAATCACATGCGGCACTCGCACAAAGAGTTAATGTAATACATTGAAACCTTATACGATGGTATGGGATGGGGGAGGGGGGGGGGGGGGAGTGGGAGAGGGGGAGGAGGGGTGGAAGACGGTGGTGGCGGAGCCCGGCATGGGTAATTGACCTTGTATCACCGATCATTAAAAGTAAGTCGTAATCTTGGTCTGTAATAATTACAAATTAAGTTAATAATGTTGGTCACAGTTAAACCGTGAAGATTAGCATGAGCAGAAACGTAGCTATAGGCAGATTGTTTGTATCGTGTCTTCCTTTGTATTATAAGTAGCCGCCAATCTTTTATGCGGAAGAATGTAACAGCCACGTGATCATTAAAGCGCACATCATAATATGATATAATACAACATATTATGTTGTAAATGTATGGAGAACATCTTAGCGCTTGTCATTTTTTTATAGTGTGTAGATACTACATCACAAACTGTATATATTGTATTGAATTGAATTGTGTTGTAATATTATTATATTACTCTTCCGATGACGTTACGTAATGTACAGGAGAATGATGTAGGCAATGTATGTAAGTATCAGAATGTTTCAATGTTGTTTTGCATTTCCGTTGATTTTCACACTCTATCTCATAAGATATGCACATACGAAACACTTGTTTAGTAAAAGTCCACTCAGTCGTTGTGTCTCTATAATACCTATACTTTTGTAATATTTATTACAATTCATTATTGGTTTTTCTATCTGAAATAGTGCACGGAGCAATTCATTACAAATATTTTTATTTGTGAATTAAACTTGTGACGAAAGTATACTTTCTTATGTCCAATGTGCCTATGTCAAATTGGTATTATAGAAGTTCGCATTTAAACATACCTTTTCCTAATCATCCCACCGCCCTTCAATTGTTATGTTTTGTATGTTTATAGAGTGTATTTGCCATGATTTGTTCAGTTTGTTCAGGCGAATCTGCCATAAGCGAATTCTTCCTTTCTTGATACTTTCATGAATAACAATATTCTATTTGCCAATGTGTGATTCAATATCAAGATATGTTTGCAATCAACTGCACATATCCATGCTAATAAATGTGTAGTAATGAGATGAGACAGTGTTAGATCCATGGTCATCATGTAAAAACACGTATTTGTATGTTGCATTCGTTCCTCTGATGGTATGATATTAAATTCGTATTTACCTTTTAAGACTGCCCATTTTTTTTGTATTATTTCTACTTTTGGGGCTTCGTTTAATTATAGAAAATGAAAATGATCCCTCATTCATGTTCCCTTCTTACATTAGTTCTTGTATCCACCCCCTCTTTCCGCTTCCCTATCTCTGTCTTTCTCCCGTTTTCTGTCAGTCCAACACTCTCATTCTTCCTTCTTTTCTCTCTGTCTGTCTCTACTCGTCTGTCTATCTATCTCTCTCTCTCTCTCTCTCTCTCTCTCCATCCCGTCCTTTCACACACCTCGGCCTACCGTATCTCTCATGCCCTTTCCTCCGCATATATCTCCGTTTCATTCTCTGCTACAAATAGCTATGTGTTTGTCCTGTGTTCCGTTGCTGTGATCTGTTTCACTGTGTATGTCTGTGTGGTAAGAACACTCTCTATCATACGCAGGACAGTGAGCTTGTGAACAGGTGTAACATAAGTATGTAGTCCCATGTCGTGTATGATCAGTCTTTTTGCCATTCTCTATGTATAATTTTTATGCCTCTCATTTTTTTTCTGACTCTCATAAATATACCCTCCTTCCAAATCCTTTTCTTCAGGCCTATACTCTTCAGGGTAGGCACATGTGTTGTATGTATGTATGTATGTATGTATGTATGTGTTTCTGTGTGCGTATATTTTGTGTATGTGCAAGTGTATCAACATGTGTGCATTTGGTTGTCTATGTTTTTATTGCTAAATTTGTTCATGTGTGTGTGCATATGAGTGTGCGTGTGTATGTATATGTGTTTGCATATCCATTTTTATGGCGAAATATGTACTCTATGTGTGTGTGTGTGTGTGTGTATGTGTGTATGTGTGTGTGTGTGTGTGTGTGTGTGTGTTTCAGCGGTCAGAAATACTGATAACTGATAATTTAAGCTAATCAGCACGATCACTGTTTTTAAAATCGTAACCATAGGCCTAAAACCTTCCATCGCACTATATGCCACTAGTCAAACGATATAGGCCCCCTTTTGTTTCGTTCAATGTGGCCTACTACGAATGTGCCACCGACACGTTTTTAGTCTGGCATGGCAAGGGTTTATTGTGTACCGAGGAATGGAGGCTATAAAGTCCTATTTATTTGAGCAGAAATTGTTCTTTTTGTATAGGTTGGTGATTGTGATAAAGTTTGACGCATGAATGCTATGGTACAGCTACAGTCACTGGGTACACGTTGATCGTGTTTGCTGCCATCAACGTTCAACGTTTTATTAAAAATAACGTCGTCGATTGCGTATTTCATCAGAGTTTATTATCCGGGATTTTCAATTTGCAGCGTCCCGCTAGATAAATTTAGATCTAATTAAGTGATATTGATTCTGTATGTAGCAAGTTACGGATTTTGAATGCAGGCAATGGATGTGATATTGTGACTGTGGAGACAGTGATAATAACCGGTAAGTTTATATCTAACGTAGACAGTGGGACAGGCTCTGAATGCAAAGCTAAGCCTAAAGGCGGATTCACACTGCATCCGACATCCGACATTCCGACGTACGACACGACATACGACACGACATTTCAGTTCACACTGACAACGACTTTCCAAAATGTCGTGCAAAAAGTCGGATGATACGATATTTGCTGTCGGTCAATCAATTATCAAGTTCTTTATGCAATAACCAAGCAGATCTGAGAAGGACGAGAAGCAGGAGGAGGGCGGTGAAGAAGGAAGGAGAAGGAAGGAAAGGCCTTATGGTGAAGGCGGGAGAATAGGGAGGAGGAAATTGGAGCGGTAGAAGACGGAACAAAGTTAAAAGGAAGAGATGAAAAAGGTGGAAGGGAATTTAAAACGAGGGGAGAGGGAAGAAAACGGGAGAAAGGGAACAAGGGAGGGGGTGGGAGAGGGTGGATTGATGGTGAGGAATGGAGGAGAATAGGAGGAGCAATACGGCAAGGAAGGAAGGAGAAAAGGGGGGGGGGTAGGGAAAAGAATCAAGTGAGAATGACTAGAAGAAAGAAGGGTGAATGAGGAGGAGAAACAAAAGACGAAAGACAAGATGATCATCGTCTTCCTCCTTCTCCACCATCTCCCTCCCCCTCCACGCATTCGCTTCCCTCTCTTTCTTCTCCTTCCCTCTACTCTTATGTCTCCTTGTTCATTCTCATGCTCTTGCCTCAATACTAGATCAGGTTACAGATACGTACTTATCCAAAATAGAGGAAAACCAGCATCAATATTTCGTGTTGGGAAGTTGGCATAATCACACCCACCCTAATCCTCCTTTACAACGGTGAAGAGAAAGAATTTACGATATTACAGCAATCATAACAATAGTCCATTATAAGATGGGTAGGTTATGCCTTTATCTAGTTCATTCGCTATGCCTATGTTCAGGCATGTTTTTTTTTTTTTTATGCCAGACATATGCAGTATAAATCATATCAGCAACATGACATTGTATACGTTTAGGCCTACAATATAGTTTGCAGGTATCACGATTCCTCAAATAGAAATATAAAATTATTCAATTATGTGAGTGTCCTGTTCAAACTAAGTCCATCCGTTAGATTGTGCTTTGACAAATCTGCATCAACACAACAAAATTACCCCCCCCCCCATCCCCTCCTCTCTTTCATGAACACAGCAAAGGCATATATACCCCACTCAGCACCAAACTCCCCTAATGTAGGCTACATCTGTACATATTTGTTTCAGCCTTAACCCCCCTTCTTAATTTTCCTTTCACTGAGATTCGATCATTTATGCTATATAGACGGTTGAAATACACGGTGAGAACTTTCTTAGAGATCGAGAATTAACATTCTTCTACGAAGCTATATCGGAACATTATCATACGAAGCTACATCGGAAGGGGGGCACCCCCCCCCCTCCCCAGACATCCTTCTCCCGCACCCTCGAAATGGCATCTTTCCCTAAAAAAAAAAAAAAAAAAGCTTTACATGTTTACGCCAGTGTGCCTGATTCAAGAAAAGTATCAAATAAAACATTATGAACAGTTGA
Organism: Arbacia lixula; assembly: GCA_963669155.1. Classification (NCBI taxonomy): domain Eukaryota; kingdom Metazoa; phylum Echinodermata; class Echinoidea; order Arbacioida; family Arbaciidae; genus Arbacia; species Arbacia lixula. The sequence goes on along the minus strand of OZ022590.1, from coordinate 10,413,372 downwards.
ACAGGCCTATTCTTCATATTGAATTCATTTAAATCTATGCAAAGAAATTTTGAATATTGGCACATTCTTTTTAGGAACATCCCGCATATCTACAGCCATTCTACATAAATCATTTAACTGACGAACTAAATCATTCCACCAACAGTGACTCTGCAAGAAAAAAAAATTACACTTCTTATTTTTTTTAGTCTACAAACTAACGTTAAGAAGTTTTGACGTTAAGAAAACTGCCACCATTCCCCGACAAACAAATATGAATCTACATTAGCTCCTCATGTAAACTTAGTTGAGAGTCTTCTAAACCCGAAAGAAAAGTTACTTAAACCCATGAATACAGGCCAATTCATCTCTATTTTCGTTAGTCAGATCTCACTAAAATTAAGGTTTGGTTATGTTGGTAGACTTTAGACGAGCAGATAACTTGCTGTGATTGAAGTAGACTCTACTTGATGATATTGATAGATGGCTGACTAGTAAAAATTCTAACTAAACAAGGAAATCTGAGTGTAGCAAATTATCTATTCTAGTTCTAGAGGTAGACTGCATACATTTATAGTACGAACCAACGTCAGACATATATCTAACAGTCAATTCATTTCTTTACTAAAACTAGTATCTATCTAATACGAGTATTCACTCCGTGGATCTAGATCTATTCGCATGAGCACGCCCGGCCGGTCGGCCGGCTGGCTAGATTTATCATAACAACAAGATAGACCTACTGGCTACCCATGATAGGTACGGTCAAGTCCAGATCCCGAGTCCAGATCTAAAAGAAAACGTGAGTAGTAGACTAGCTGCTGAAGAAACTTGTTTGGATCTGGGAAATCTACACTCTAATTAATAAACCTAAACCCTCTAGATATCTGTGTTGTTACGAGTTGGTGTATCTGTAGCCCCGGGACTGCTCCCGCGTAGCGGGAGCGTGAGCGGGCTGGTCGCAGTATAAAGTGTACCTGGATCAATGATACGTTTGTCGTTAGATCTCAATTCGATCTCATGACATTTTAAGGCCTTTAACAGGCATGTTGACCTCGAGGCTATAGACCTGTAACTTAACATTAGATCCAACGTATAAATTAGATCTAGATCTATCTATTAAAACTCTGATATTCGAACAGAGTAAATACAGAACAAACTACAATTAACTGCAGTACCGTTTAGACGCGTATTGCGGATGTTTATGTTGAACTGTTGGTTATGCAACAGCTTTCTAGTAGTAGATCTAGACTAGAGACCAATCCGAGTATAAACAGGTTTACTCAATTGATATCGTTCAATACCAGTCTAGACCTCTAAAACTATATATATTTATGTTGCATGTACATGTCCAGGCCCTTCAAAGTTAAAGTGCGATTTAGATCTCACAAGACTTTCAAGTTTAGAATGATGACATTTATGCAGGTAGATAATACACCATCATCAATCATCGTTGACTTTTTACATGTAGACCCTGGCCTTGGCCTTGGGTCTGTATAATTTTTAACGTTTTATACGACTACGTACTGCGTAGAACTACTCGAACGTAAACATTAGACTTGTCTCGAGTCGAGTCTTTAAAACTCAATTACCACTGAATACCGAGATTAACTCGCTATTAGCTGACATTAATAGACATTGATTAACTTACCGCGAATCACATTCTTGCCCACCTTTCTGTACAAACGATGGCAAAATGCTTCACCAAAACATGATAAAGATATGATGCGTAGGGAAACATTGTCCAACATACATTTTAGTAGATGGGACTGAAGTGGGGCCGTCGCAGAGATTTTCCGCGAAGCAAAAGTCTTTTGACGAGCTAAACTTATGAAGTGGCGTCATAGGAATCCACCGTTGTGATTGGTCTCCAACTAAATGTCGGATTGTCGTGCTTGAAAAATCGCTACATGATCCGATTTTTTAATACGACAAAACGTGTCGGACGCGGACACGACTTATTTTGTCGTGTTCCCTCAGTGTGAATGGACACATTGGATTTGCACTGTTTCGATTTTTATTTTGTCGGATCAAATGTCGGAAAGTCGTATGTCGTGTCGTATGTCGGAATGTCGGATGCAGTGTGAATCCGCCTTAAAGCAGCGCCGATCACTGTGCCTATGTCCATGGATAGCTAGGTTATACGCGGTAACCATGTCGAGCCAGTCCCGACTCGTCTAGCCCATGCGTGTGTCCGCCTTGGCAGGTCGCGCTGATAGTGATAAGCGTATGTTGCTCTTTGTTGGTTGAAAGTTGACATCTATGGAATGCGCGTGAAAGTGAGGATAGACTAAATTAAACTAAGCCCAAGGCCATGGTTAACTAAACTTAGACTTATATTATGGTCGATTAAGTTAGCGTTATTAGTTAGAGGCAATGTTAAGTTTGATGGTGTTGCATATTTTTGTTTTAATATTAAAAAAAGAACGTTAGAATCATACTTTTATGAAATATTACATCTGCAGACTATAGATCGCTAGATCTACTAGATCCCTACTCTGATCCAGACAGTCTGTAGACCTCTATTTAGATTTGATGTAGATCTAGACTAGACCTAAAACTCGGACTATGTAGGTACTCCCATAGACCAAAAAATTAGTCTCTGTAGGGCGTTGGATCCGCTGAGATTGCATCTGGCTCCTCTGAAAGCCCTATTCCGGGGTAAGTCCAATAATGTAATTAATTAATGATAATGGATTGATGTTGTATCTACTACAGATAGAAATGTATGGTTATCCTACTTTGCCCATCGTTTGGAATTGAGACAGGTAAACAATATGTTAACCAGCTGCATGATGTTACAGTCCTAAATCAGTTACTTAAAGTCTTAATTTTTCCAAAATTCTGGAAACAGTCCACAAACCAGAGGTTCTGCCAAGATCTACCATACCTGAGTGAGAGACGCCCCATCGCAGGGACTCCACACAGTCATGGAGGAACTTGTCATTCAAAACAGCCAACAGGCAGCAAATACATTTTCATGGTAAGACTATGCCATCATCAATCCAAAAACAATTTATACAGTAGCAAAAAAATATGCATTTCATGACTACATATTACTGCCACAATAATTTCCACTTGAATTAAACTTAATTTTGTAATATATGTTTCTGTGTGTGAATTTTTTTTTAGATGATAATGTACCTAGATTTTGACTTCAATTGTCACAGGTGGTGTAGATTAAGATTTGCAAATATTTTTGTACAGTAGCTTATGGGGATAGTTAAATTGTCTTACAAATTAATGTGAAATACTAACGAAGAAAAAATTATCTTTGGAATTGGATTCACCTGGGACTCACCATGTTCAAATAAAACACTGACCTAAATCATTCATGTTTGTTATTGCCTGGTGCAATATTTAATTAGTTCATGATGATTGTGGCATAATTAAAAAGAGTATAAATCAAGCTTTGGGGGAATCCTTCTTCTCTTTCCTTTCCATTGTTTATAAAAATAACCAGGCTGATGCAAAATTACGAAGCAGCTGAGGGCTACTCGCTACCAAGATGTCTCATCTATGAGCATTACATGGACTTCTGTCAAAGGAGGTCCCTGGATCCAGTCAACGCAGCCAGCTTTGGAAAGGTGAGGAAAGGCCGGAGATGTCATGGTAAAAAAATCCTGGGAGATGTTTCACCAAGCTGTTTTTAAGCTACGAACGACTTAACCATGATTAGTGACCCTTACCTGGGCTAAATCAGATTCTCAATGATTCTGATTTCTATCAGCTTTTGTTGAAATCTGATTTTAGTAAATCAAAGTTCTTGTTACAAGTATCTGAATAAAAAGTTTATGATTTGTCAAATTTGATGACGATTGATGAAAATCAACTCCCACTATGTTAAAACAGTAACAAATTTGGGTATTTTCTTAAGCACAATTAAGAAAGGGTCACCAGTCATTTGTAAAGCCGTTCTTAGCTTAAGAACAGCTTGGTGAAACACCCACCTGAACAGTAAGTGACAGATCCATGTTGTTTATGGGTTTTCTTTTATTGTAACATACCATCAGTGGTAACTACCATGACAACAGCCAATGAGCTCTCATAATTGCACCGGTTGCCATGGTAGTTGCCATTGGTAGTTAGTTGCAATAATTGAAAACCTATATTCAACATGGCCCAGATGCTCTTGAAGTTCGAGGTTAAACTCCGACCGTATGGCATGATTAACTCAGTCATTTCTTTTTAAGATCAGCATTGCTGCTCTCTACCCAGGGGTAAAACAATTGCAATCAAGCCAGAAATGGCAACAATTTTTTTTTGTGTGTATGTGTTATATTTTTGTATAGGTTATTCTTTGGTGTATTTTATAATTTTTCCAACCTTATTTGTCTTTCTTGCATCCATTAATTTACCACTTATATCAGAAAGTATAACTCTAATGTGTATTGTAAAGGTTGTCACACTTTATAAGTCACCAGATTTCCGGTGATGCTTTTGAATTCCTCTTTAATTTTACAATTACAATTAAAATTGTATATTATTTTTAAATGATGAATACAATATTGAAAATTGAGTTGCATTGAATGTGGTAGTAATTTAAGACATCGATTAAATTTTTTTACATAATCCTCGTTCAGATCATTCGCCAGGTGTTTCCAACCCTGCAGACGCGACGTCTCGGTACGCGAGGCCAATCCAAGTACCACTATTACGGCATGCGCGTCCGCAGTGATTCGCCCTACTACACTAGCATGGTACCCTCCCAACGGATGTCGCTGCCCTGTCTCCCTGTGAGTGGCGGCGCCATGGCTAAGACCTTCAGCCCCGCTGCATCGGCCTGCCCCACCCGGGTCCCCATGGCAACCGAAGCCAAAGAAAGAGGTATGCTTCACAATATTTTGATAATCAGTAACTCTTTTATGTACGTGTACCATTTGTGTGTGATTTTTCACCAGTTTCTACACATATGCACCAGCATTTGGATCTTGCAGGGAGGTTTAAGCCCATGAAAATCAAAAAATAAAAAATGGCTAAGACCTTCAGCCCCGCTGCATCGGCCTGCCCCACCCGGGTTCCCATGGCAACCAACGCCAAAGAAAGAGGTATATGCTTCACAATATTTTGATAATCAGTAACTCTTTTATGAGTACCATTTCGTGTGTGATTTTTCGCCAGTTTCTACACATATGCACCAGCATTTTGATCTTGCAGGGAGGTTTAAACCCATGAAAATCAATGATTTTAACAAAGACTGTCTGGTTAGCTTAGAAAGCTAGTATTCTGAAAAATTGATTTTAAGTAAAAACAACAACATAGCAATGGGTGAGGTCATTCATAGTTCAGATTAATAGGGGACTTGAGCAAAAGATAAAGTCTAGACTTCAATCATTTATTTTTTAAGAATACTACCTAAGTATAAGTTTTCATTAATTGAGATAAAACCTCAAACATGTTACTGGCATCTCTTCACCCAAAGGACACACTGTTGGAGGTTTTGGCGTTGGTGGCGCTGGTAGCAGTAGCAGAGGTGGCATTGCCCGAGGGTCTACCATGGTGGTGGTTCAACAGCACATGACCAATGTCAAGACTACAAGTAGAGAGATAAAACAGGTACCACATTAGAGCAGATCATAAAATGTAATGTCTATAGGGTACTTGACTGATTGAATTATCAATTTATCGCAACTAAAATATAAAACATAGTTGGCTTAATACAATACAATGAATAATATGATATACAGTATAAATAATAGCATCATGTCATATGATATATATGATGTAATATGATATAATATATTGACCATATGAATGCTCTTGCTACAACAGTACAAATTCAATTCGTTAAATCAGATAGTTGTTGAAAGGTTCATACTTTATGTGCAGACACTTTATGTGACATAAAGTTAATTTGTGACAACTTTTCTTTCGCAGTGTACTACAAATAAATAGAACTTTTAAAGGAGGTAATTATTCATCCACTATTTGAGGGTTCATACTTAGTGACAGTATAGTGTTTGCTCATAATACCAATTCCTGTACACTTTTTCTTGCTGCGAGCGGTAGGAAACACCCCTTGAGCTGACTACCCCGCTGATTCAGGCACAGGAGAGCTCACTTCTCCAGGACTTCCCTCAAGCTCAAGACCTCATCAACCTTCCTGAGGCCGTCAGTACCGATGGGGTACGTTCCCCTAAATATGCATGTGCTCCTCCCTGTTTCTTTCTCTCTGTTGTGTTCTTTCTTCCTTCGTTCTTCCCGCCCCCCTCAGTTTGTTCTTCTTTTTTCCCTGTCTACCTCTTCCACTGTCTCCCATTCTGAATATCTATAATTCTATCTGCCCCCTTTTTCCTTTTCTGTCTTTATCTCTCTGTCCATCTCTTTCTCTTCCTTTATGTCTTAGTCTCACTGTTTCCCTCCCCATTTGACTTGGTATCTTTCTTCATTTCTGTAGTTTTCATCTTAATATCACTTTTCCTTTGATGCACTTTCATATATGGCACTTCTTTTGTCTCTCATTACCTCAATTAGATTTTATCATTTATTCCCTTTAACTATCTCCTTCCGCCCCTTTTCAAAATAAAAAAAGTGGTGCAATTACATAGTCTATCTTCATACATTACTTGATATTTTCAATTAAGTTTATTTACGTATGTTGTGATATAACAACCTATATATAGATGGCTGAGTTTTTGCAAGACTACAGAGTCCATTGTAACATTCTCCTCGAAGTGATCACAAGAGGGACATTAGATGAGGTATATTGCTGCTGTTTTTGAATTGTTATTTTAAAATGCATTTTCTGGGTGACATTCCCTCTATTGAATCGTTTTATATCATCATTCAATATTCAACTAAGATCAAATGATTTGTACTACAATTTTCATTGATGTATTAACAATTATTATATACTTCCTTGAATAATTCATTTGCTTGAAAGTTGTGTGTTAAACCAGGAAGGATTTAAAAAAGAACAAAATGTTTATTTGTTTTTATTTTAGCTTTGGGATATTTGCTCTATTCTAAATTAAATATTTCAATCAATTTAGGGCCATCTTGTATTGATATTAAGGCCCATATTGTGCTTGATATTTCCTTTATTTTGAATTGTATCCTGTATTGCTTTATACTTGTAAGGAGTAATGTATTATATGTTTTTATCACTAAATTGTGTTTTTCGTTATCATTATTGTTTCATTAACAGGTTCACTAACATGTTCATGAGTTAATAGATATATCAGTGAGTCTTTAATTTCTTTACACTTTCTTTAATCATGTTGCATATATTTTACTTTAAATCCACTGTCATATCCATCTTAGTAACTTTTGAGTTTTCTTGCACCATCATAACAGGAAATATTTTACACCACCCCTGATTTTGTATGTAACATCTAGTTTCCCAACCTCAAACCTGACTATTACATGCATGCACACTTATTTGCCCACCCCACATCTACCAGATTAACTGTTACCCGCAAACCCTACTGCTAAATCAAAACCCATCAGATTGAATATCAACCGCAAACCTGTTTGCTAACCCCACATCAAGTTGATGACATACATGCACACCCATCCCCCTGCCCCCCCTCTACATGTTTGCCCACCCCACACTTATGTGCCCATCCCACACCTGCCAGTCTGACTATTACCTACATACCTGTTTCCCCACCCCACCACCACTGCTAGGTTGACTACTACCTGCACCTGTTCTGGAGCCACCTGCTGCCCAGCCAGCTAAAGCTGGTGCAGTGCGGGGCGGTGTGCGAGGCGCTGGCCGTGTGTGATACCTATCTGTATCGCGCCATCATGTCTGTGCTCATTCCTGGTACTCTCAACCCAATCCCTCAAAGGTATGTTCAGGAATTTGTTCTGATAAGGAAACAAAAATTGCATATTTCTTGTTTGCTTGTTTTGCTTAAAGGATCAACACCGCGGAAAACACGATCTGCAACTCTCTGAATCGCAGGACTCTTTACTCCCATTTCTTTTGAAAATATGACAAATGTTTAAATGTCAAGAGAATAATTTCTAAAAGAGGAAATTGAAGCAACATCTTACAAAATATCACTGTGTATCATATTGCATTTGCATTGACCAATAGCTCCCGTGACATGGAAATACAAGAATTCTTTTTCAAACAACTTTGACATTGAAATGAGATTATCAGTTTAATGAGAACGTGCTTAGTTGAATGAGAAACTTCACAAAGTGAGGCAAACTGACATACGACAGAAAACGAAGGTCGAAGATATTATAGTAAAAATTAAAGAGATGAAATGGAGATTGGCAGGACACTTATATAGAACACAAGACAACAGATGGCACGAGAAACTCACAGAATGGCAACCAAGAACAGGAGAGCGAAGAAGGGGTCGACAAAAGAGAAGGTGGAGAGACGATACATCATCATACACAAACACAGCAACATGGAACAGAATGAAAGCAAATAGAAGTGAATGGAAACTGATTGAGGAGGACTTCATCCAACAATGGTTGAACAATGCCTGATGATGAGAAAGCGCTCACATAGTTCCTATCACTATTTGCACCCAGCTTGTTGCAGAAGATTCGGCAGTTCTCCTACCGCCTGCCCACCGTGGTGGAGGTGGCCCTCAAAGCTTGCCCTCAGCAGCTGATTGACTGCAAGCTGGCCAGTAAGACCCTCTTTTCTTCATTTTTTTTTCTCGTTTCTCAGCCCTCCATGTCCATATATTTAGTTATTTCTTTCTCCCCCTCTCTCTCCACTCTCTCTTAATGGATTCCTCTCTTTATTTTGTATTTCTTTCTTTTTTCTCGTTTCTCAGCCCTCCATGTTCATATATTTATCTTTTTCTTTCCCCACATTTCTCTCCACTCTCTCTTAATCGATTCCTCTCTTTATTTTGTAATTCTCTCCCCCCTCTTTTTCGCTCAATATTTCCCTCTGTCTTTATTGCCTATCTGTTTGACTCTTTCACTCAATCCCTTTCTCTATTAAATCATTTTCTTCGCATCTGTCCCTCCTTTCTCCACATTTCTCTTCCCCTCTCTCTCCCCCTCTCTTTCCTTTTCTCTACTTATCACCCTCTTCCTTTCTCTCTCCTTCTTCCTCTTCTCTCTCTCTTTCTCTCTCTCTCTTCACTCTCTCCCCCTCCCTCTCTGTCTTTCTCCCACCTTCCCCTCTTTCCGTCTTTCTCCCACCCAGGTCGAAATTCCCATAGAAACCAGTAGAAACCAGTAGAGATCGTCTACTGGTTTCTACTGGTCCAGTAGAGTCTACTGGTCTGAAGAGGAACTACGAAATCAAACCAGTAGAAACCAGTAAAAACCAGTAGAGTCTAATGTGTTGAAGACCAGTAGAAACCAATAGAAACCAGTGAGATCTAATGGTTTGAGAAGGAGTGTGAAAAAAAACAAAGTCAAACCAGTAGAAACCATTAGAGACCAGTGGATTCTAATGGTATTGAAGACCAGTAGAAACCATTAGAATCCACTGGTCTCTAATGGTTTCTACTGGTTTGATTTTGTTTTTTTCACACTCCTTCTCAAACCACTAGATCTCACTGGTTTCTATTGGTTTCTACTGGTCTTCAATACCATTAGAATCCACTGGTCTCTAATGGTTTCTACTGGTTTGACTTTGTTTTTTTCACACTCCTTCTCAAACCACTAGATCTCACTGGTTTCTATTGGTTTCTACTGGTCTTCAATACCATTAGAATCCACTGGTCTCTAATGGTTTCTACTGGTTTGACTTTGTTTTTTTCACACTCCTTCTCAACCATTAGATCTCACTGGTTTCTATTTGTTTCTACTGGTCTTCAATACCATTAGAATCCACTGGTCTCTAGTGGTTTCTACTGGTTTGACTTTGTTTTTTTTTTTTTACACTCCTTTTCAAACCATTAGATCTCACTGGTTTCTATTAGTTTCTACTGGTCTTCAATACCATTAGAATCCACTGGTCTCTAATGGTTTTTTCTGGTTTGACTTTGTTTTTTTCACACTAATAGAAACTAGTTAGATGTAATGTTTTGAAAAGGAGTGTGAAAAATTCAAAGTCAAACCAGGAGAAACCATTAGAGACCAGTGAAACTTAATGGTTTGAAAAGGAGTGTGAAAAATACAGAGTCAAACCAGTAGAAACCATTGGAGACCAGTGAATTCTATTGGTGGAGACCAGTATAACCAATAGAAACCAGTAAGACCTAATGGTTTGAAAAGGAGTGTCAAAAATTCAAAGTCAAACCAGTAGAAACCAATAGAAACCAGTGAGATCTAATGGTTTGAAAAGGAGTGTGAAAAATACAAAGTCAAACCAATAGAAACCATTAGAGACCAGTAGAAACCAATAGAAATAGAGATGCTCATGAATATTCATGCATGTATTTACGTGTCCTAATTTTGTACTTTTAGATAGATAACCTCCACCTAACCAGATAAAAGGAATTTTACCAAGTAATGATTTCAAGTTTAAACATAAAATAGTGAATGTCACCTACTTAAGTGAAGACAATAATGATAACAACAACAAAAATGATCTTCTTAAATGTAAGTTAGAGTAACCAATATCTTATGAACCTTATAACCGTACTGCTATATATATGAAAGTCTGTGAAGGATAGAGTAGAAAGTAGGATAGGTATAGGATAGAATAGGAATAAATATAGGCCAGGATAGGATTAGGTTAAAACGTTAAGAAAATATGCCATAATTCGGATTATCATATACTAATTTGAAATCGATATTTCATCAATATTTTTAATTTTGATTCCTATTGGTCTCCTGATGGCTCCAGTAGGTATTCTACTAGTTTCTATTGGTATTCTGATGGATCCAGGAGAAATTGCTACTGGTTTCTACTGGCACTCTACTGATATTTTTCTAATGGTTTCTACTGGAAATCATTTCACTTTCCATATTCAAACCAGCAGAAAAATTCCAGTAGAAACCAGTAGGAAGCTCTATTGGATCCAGGAGAGATTCCTACTGGTTTCTACTGGTATTCTACTGGTCTTCTATTGGTCTTGTATTGGATCCAGTAGAGATTCCTACTGGTTTCTACTGGTATTCTACTGGCATTTTTCTAATGGTTTCTACTGGAAATCATTTCACTTTCCATATTCAAACCAGTAGAAAATTCCAGTAGAAACCAGTAGGAAGCTCTATTGGATCCAGTAGAGATTCCTACTGGTTTCTACTGGTCTTCTATTGGATCCAGTAGAGATTCCTACTGGTTTCTACTGGTATTCTACTGGTCTTCTATTGGTCTTGTATTGGATCCAGTAGAGATTTCTACTGGTTTCTACTGGTATTCTACTGGTATTTTTCTAATGGTTTCTACTGGAAATCATTTCACTTTCCATATTCAAACCAGTAGAAAATTTCCAGTAGAAACCAGTAGAGATTCTAATGGTTTTTCTCTATTGGTTTCTACTGGTTTTTCGTCCTGGGCACCCTCTCTCTGTGTCTTTCTCTCCCCCTTTCCCTCATTCTGTCTCTTTATTTGCATCTTCACAACGTCCATGTTGAACATTGCTCCACCATTTCAACATTACTTCACATTCCTATTCTGCTGTAGAATAACATTTTTTTTTTTTTTTTTTTATCTGGCAGCTGTAAAGCGCTTCTCTATGCTGCTAAAGAGGAAAACTTCTCTGGCACATTTGTCACAGGTATGCCTGACATGAAATCTGCATGTAATTTGCATTGTATGTATCCTCAATTACAGTGGAGCCTGAGATCAAATGCACATCGATTGTAATCCATTGCAATCATCTCCATACATTGACTGCAATCTGACTGCAATAGATTGCAATCAGCTGTGACGTTGATCTCAGGCCAAACTGTACTCTACAACAATGCATCCTGAAGGTAAGGGAAAACTGTTGTTACAATTCAAGGTCTACCTCGGGGTCCAGGAAGAAAGAAAGTAAATGTGTGAGCAAAATGGAGAGAAAGAAGGGAATAGAGAGAGAGAGAGAGAGAGAGAGAGAGAGAGAAAGAGAGAGAGATGTCATAGACACTTAATATTACATCAACAGCAAAACAAAAACAGCAACAATATACTGTGAAGCTTGAAGCAGGTATTTGTGCATTGAACCACTTACTCCTGTAGGTTCTTTTAGGTTGCTTTGACTTGTTGGAGAGAGGAGTTTCCCAAGCACAAACAATGTAGGAGTGCATCATATTCATTTAGCCCCCTTTCTTCCCTTAGGTACACAAGTGTACAACGTAAATGACTAGATTATGGTTAAGGTAAGCATAATAATAATGCATAACCTGTATATAGTGCTGCCATACTCTGACAAAAGGAAGCAAGTGACAAATCACTCATATCGGGGTTATTGGTATTCTTAAATTGTACCCAGCATTCCCTACATAATCTACAAAATCTGGACAAGAAATATTCATCTTGCTGTGAGATATTCGATCTAACATGATGTGGTGTTGCGCTGATGCCGATGCAAGTGACAGACACATTTTGCACATTTACAAGAAAAGTCTCCTTTCTTATTTGCTTCCTTTTGTCAGAGTAGGGCAGAGTCTATTATATATGTACAGTATTTCTAAGCGGTTTGGTGCTGAGAGGGTTAACTGAGATGAGCACTTCTCATGAATGCAGGCCAGCCGCAGCGCACTGGCTGCCGAGGTGACGATCAGCCAGATGCGGCAGGACTGGGAGAAGCGGACCGAGCACGACACGGTCTGCTCCCAGCTGCTCTGGACCATGCCTGGACTCAAGACCATTGTCTCCCAGCAAGACATCCGCATCCGTGAGTGTCTAGTAGCAGGGAGATGTTTCAACAAGCTCACGGATGTATCAAAATGCACGCAACCTAATATTCTATCAATAATCAGGGAGATTGTGTGCTGCAATGAAATAAAATACAGTAATATTGGTTCATTTTCAGCGAGTCTCCTGCAAAATGAGGGAGAGCAGCTCAGGGGGTGTTTCACCAAGCTGTTCGTAAGTTACGAACGACTTTACGAACGACTGGTGATCCCTTCTTGTCCTAAATCAGATTCTCAATGAACAAGTGTGGTATCGCATTTAGCACAAGAAGGGATCACCAGTCATTTGTAAAGTCGTTCGTAACTTCCGAACAGCTTGGTGAAACACCCCCTGAGCTGCCAAGTCTTCCTGATTTTGCAGGAGACTCGCTGAAATTAAACCAATATTACTGTATTTTATTTGATTGCATCACACAATCTCCCTGATTATTGATAGAATATTGGGTTGTGTGCATTTGATACACATCTCCTTGATTTCTGATGAAATTTCCCCCACATCTGATTGTTGAATTTCAATGTTGGCAGGTCTGCAATAGCCTGGCTTCAAGGCTGTTAGATATTTCTGATTATGTTAGACTATAATCACCTGTATTGCTCTCCTCTTTTCTCAGACAGACCTGTGTATTGCATACTGTAGTTTAGATTGAAAATTCCCAACAGCGCGGAAGCCACGGCTTAGTTTTGCCTAAGTATGTAGCGCCGCCTTGAGATTGGGATATCCACTATTATTGTGCTATTTGTATCAGATATCTATAGTAGATTGTAACACATTAATTTACAATACTCAAAAGCACATACATGTAGCTACACTATAGATATTTCAACCACCATGGATCAGTTAAAAATATCTTTCAAGGTTAGAGAAGAAACAGGAGAGAGAGCACAAGTGTTTAATTTTCATCATCAAACATTTTTTTCAAGAAGCAGTTATTACATACACCAATTGAGCAAAACCATTTCTATTCTATATATCTGAATACAATATCCTGTGATGTAGGCAATCATTAAGTGCTTCAACTCTCTATTCTGAGCCCCTTTAATCAGCCCCATGTCATGACACAGCCCATTGATCTGCTTATCAATCAGTCAGGCTATTCCAAAGTTTTGAGGTGAGATACAGTAACTTTCTGATTTTCATATTTTTACTAAGACCCGTATGCACAATGGTGGTTTCATGTAGACTGTGCACTAAACATAGACTACTCAGTGGGACGCAACATAAATCATCTGATGCTGTCACAGAGTCATTGATTATCACTTCAGAATCACAACAGTAGGTGATTTCAATTATTTGATGTAACTATTATGTGGACAAACACATTATACATGTACCATATAGTGATTCCAAAGACAAATTCAATTATATTGAAGCAATAATACTGTTTCACATTGTTTTTAATTGGCGTCCCATGAAGTTAGTCCACGGCCCCCGAAGCGTAAGGGTTTGCGATCAATTGCAAATTTGAAAGACAAATTCTGATTGGTTACTGGTCAGTCTTTTGAACAAAAAGCGCTTGCAACAATGATGTTGATTGGCTTGCCATTTTGCGATTGATGTGACGGGGCCCAGGTTAGTACGCAGTTTGCATTACACCTCTGTTCCGATTATGGTCCTTAATGTTTAATAGGTTTTTTTTATCCTTTCACTCAAGATATGGACTCGTTCCAGACCCTACTGGAGACCAGGGCCTCTGTGGAAGAGCACATCAAGTGGGTTGAGGATGTTCGCGCCTTCTTTGTGGAAAAGGTGAGCTTCATTCATAATAATCAGTTGAGTGTCTTAATGTAAGAGCTTTCGATAGAGTAAGAATTCAAGACTTTTTAAATGAGCAAAACCAACCTGGTCTACAACTAAAGAGCAGAAATTGAGAACAACACAAAGAGCTATGGAAAGAAGAATGCTCAATCTGACAGAGTGAAGCACACTGACATACGGCAGAAAATGAAGGTCAAAGATATTATTGTAAAAATTAAAGAGATGAAATGTAGATGGTCAGGACACTTATATAGAACACAAGACAACAGATGAAACAAGAAACTCACAGAATGGCAACCAAGAACAGGAAAGAAGAAGGGGCCTACAAAAGACATGAAAGAGGAGGCAGAGAGACGAAATATCAACGTACATAAACACAGCAACATGGAACAGAATGACAGCAAATAGAAGTGAATGGAATCTGACTGAGGAGGGCTTATTCCAACAATGGTTGAACAATGCCTGATGATGATGATGAACACCAACTATTGTCACGTTCCAAATGTAATTTCTATTACAGGCGCTTGCACAAAGTGAGGTCATTCAAGAAACCTTTTTCTCTGAAGTGTTCAAAGTGGCTTTATAGCTCCCTTTGGAACTCAAACTCTTTCGTATGCAGGGTTATGCCCATGACAGCCCGGAGTACGAGAAGGCAGAAAGAGCCTTCTTCATCGCTTGGTGCTACGTCTGTAACCTCATCATCAGAGACCAGACTCTCAGGAGTGCCACCAGCTTCGGTAAGGCTTGTGAGAGGAATAGGGAAGCTGGAGCCAGCAACCTGATATATCGGCAGTTGCGGGAATTGTATAAAAAGAAAACCCGTCTCACATTTGATTTGAATCTATTCAAAGCAGTTTCAATGTAATTTCTAAATAAAGATGTTTTCTCTGTTCAACATGGGGTTGTGTTATATCAGATATCCATACAAAAGTTTGATTGTATGCTTAAAATCATCATGTGTGTAATGAATAGTATGAATCAAATAGAGAAATATCAATGTATGATGTTATTTTAATCAGTAATTTGGATGAAAAGATGCAGTATTGAAATATCAAAAGAATGTAGATTAAATCAGGGATGCCAGTAACAGTGTTTTCTTTTTGGATTGGCTTCCCCAACACTTGTAATATATTTAGATTATAGAAAGTTACAAGACACCTATATCATTTCAATCATATATGTGCATTAACCATTTTATTGTCCTTATGTATATATTCATAATTCAATTATATGTGTAATGTTACAAACTTTTTATTTTTATGATCTGGCATGTACATTTGATAAAAAAATTAAAATTAAAATTTGAGAAATTTCAAGAAAATATAAATGAAAATAGCAAATTGAATCATGTGTTCTCCTGGCAGGGTCGTTCCACCTGCTGAATCTCTTCTATGCGGAGTACCTGCTTTATGTCACGGAGGTGCATCGCTTCCAACGGCAGGAGCTCTCCCTCTGGCAACGGGTCATGGGACTAGACAAACCAAGTAGGCCCGCATATACGGATCTTCTTTTATTGAGTGGCATTCATTACAATAATTTTTCTGGGGTTATTGGCTGAAGGAGCTATCGGTTGTACAGTACTATACTTGAGTATTTGTATTTAGTTTGGAAACCTGGGTTTCACAGGGATGAAGGGGGGGGGGGGGGGGGGTAATTAATGTGTATTCGATACATGACCAGAAATATATACTCAGTATATAATACTAAATATATGATTCTATCAAAATGAAAATACATGTAGATGTACATTTGCATGGGGCTTCTTTTCAAATCCTGTTATCGAAGTTGAGGAACGAGCACTATGATTTTTTTTGCACCGTGTGACAATTGCTCTTCTTTCACATTTTTTTTTCACTTTCGGAAGTTCCATCTTCACTAAATCGACATGAGATCCCCTTATAATTGTTGAACAGTTGGGCTGTTCCACTACTATCTATGGCCTCTGTATGTTCTTGCACTCTGCTTCAAATCAAGGCTTCTAGCATTTTGGCAGCTGCAATACACTCAAATGCTAGGATGACATCGTGTCTGGCACAAAAGCAGAAAGCTGTATGTGCTACTAGATCGAATACAGTATATAGGGTGGCGCACATAAGTATGCATACCTCATGGCATTAACCTGAAAAAAAGTGTTCCTGACTTCAATATTTTTCAACAAAACTTCATAATTTTTTCAAAGTACATAGATGAGATAATACACAATTGTATTTATTTGTAATACTCATCAGTTATTGGCTGCTTCCCACTTGATTTTCAAAATTTTTGTTTTTAACAAAAGAAGTGATAAACCTCTTTGCTTGGGCAGTCAATTTGCTGTTCTTGGCCTTCCGTTTCCTGTCTGAGAGATGAGGCCATTCCTTCTTAGCCCAGGTGGATGTAACAAATCTTTTACTTCTGTTCAATATTTGTGCTACTTCTCTAATGCTTTTACATGCTTGTCATAGTTGAATTACCCTTTTGTCTTTCTGAAACAGTTGCATTTTCCCCCTTGTTTCTTGCCATTTTGATGATCCAACAGGTTGACTTTGAAAATTCCAATCCTCCAGAAGAACCTCAAAGTTATAGTCCAAAAGAAACAGCTGTAAATCCATAAAAAGTTCTTGAAATTTCCTCGAAATTTCACATCACGTAGGCTGCTATCTTAGAAGTGATTGACAGCAGTTTCAGACTGATTGGACCTATATCTACCGAGAGAAGGCAGCATTGCACAATTGAGAGGGTATGCATACTTATGCGCGTCACCCTATAGTTGGAGTTAACTATTTACATGTTACTGTCATATGTTAGCAGGAGTACTATTTATTCACATGAATCAAAGAGGGCAGGATCTTACTTGGCATACTATAGGTTAACATAATAACAGCCATATATGATTATGTTTATTTAGTGTCCGTGGGCTTTGCGCTACACGATGTCGATGTGGAGGATGATGACTGCGACGACGACCTCCAGGACCTCTGTGCAGACTCCCTCATCGATGCAGCGACGTCGGACGATCTCTTTGATGACATCACACCTCTCACTGCAGCAGTGGGGGTAGTATTGTTGATGATATTTAAAGGGATAGTCCACCCTGAAGTTAAAGATGATTTCAATAAAAGCAGAAACATAAAAGGAACATAGAAGTGAATATTTTGACAAAAATCTGTCAAAGGATAAGAAAGTTATGATCTTTTAAAAATGTCAATTTTGTGACGTCACATGCGAGGTGCTCTCCCATATGTTGTGTGCTGAATGATTCCATTAAATTGCTCTTTCTCTTTTTTTGATGAGGAATGATTTTTTTTTACAGAGGAATGTGTGTAAAAACATGTTTCTAATGATGTGTCAAATGCACTGGTAAAATGATGCATATCCTTGTGAGAAAATTTACATTTTGAAAAATATCAGTAAATAACATATGGGCACAAAATCAAAAATTCAAACGATCATAACTTTCTTATCCTTTGATGGATTTTCATCAAACCTTCAGTCATATGTTTCTTCCATGTGTGTGCTTGTATTCAAACAAACTTAATTTCAGTGTAGACTATATCCTTTTAAAACATTTATTTCCCTCATGTTGATCTTGTCCACATGATATAGACAAATAGTCTTTTACATTGATTTATAATCATCAGGTTATGAAACTCTTCCGAACAGTTTACAAAAACAATGTAGAAAGGTATTGAAATACAGGTATAAAGGAGAAACATCATGAAGGCATCAAGAATCCTTGAAGCAAGTTTACAACAGTATATAACTTTTTTTGTTTTTCATTTACCCTACAGCAGACTGGTTTGCACGGAGACCTCCCAACAGTTGACGCAACTACCACGGGTGCAACTCGTAAAATGGAGACTCCTGTAGATCTGTCTAACATTATACCGCTGGCGTTTGCAGCGTCTGCTGGCGATGCCAAGCCTAACGATGCTAAACTAGACGCCAAACTTGACGCTAAGTCTGATGCCAAACCGGAGGCTAAACCTGTGGCCAAGCCAGACTCGAGGACTGGTGGCGGGGAGGCAAGTCGTCACGTCGGTTCAGAGTCAAATAGTGCAACCACTGCAGGTAAAAGGAAGGACCTCGGACCAACATTGACACCAGCTAGCTTTTAGATGATTTAATGATAATACTATTTACAATAATCATCATCAGCTTTTATATAGCGCTTTCCAAGTAAAAAGTATTACCCAAACCGCTGTGCTTCAAAACCAGTGTTTATTCACCCGGCATGAATCTTTGAATATTTGCTTACATTTTTCCTTTTTGATAAATTACGACCAAATAATTTGTTTGTATCAGATAACTTATTCATAACACAATGCAAATTCTTCAAAGGACTTTTAAAAGAATATTGATTGATGAAATATCACGAAACCTCGTACTAAACTTATTATCATTCTTTTTTATGATGTGTTAATTTCAAGTTGATTTTTGTTGTAACTTTTCTACAACAATTTTCAAAAGTTGCAAATGTCTTATTAACCTCTACTAAATTCTCCACAACATCAGCTACAGCCAAGGCCTACCCAGCCTCCAGCCCAGCCAAGGATGTCCCGACCTTCATAACCAGCAAGCTGATCCGAGCCACGCTGCTACCCTCCTCCCCCTCCCCGTCCTTCCCCCATCGGAAAGACCCCTCGACTGTTGCTACCCCAACCGCCTCGACGCTGCCTGCTCCTCCCGCTGCCACAGAGGGCGCAACACAGAAAGCTGCACCCACTATCTTAACGCTCAATGTTCCCGCCATGCCAGGGTTGGATCTCCAAAAAGGCCAGGTAGCCACATTTTTACAGAAAATAATTTCAGCATAGATTATGATCAATACATCATATAGAAATATGTATGGTACTCACATAAAAAGAAAAATGATATAAATGGGCCCGTTGCATAAAACTACCCATTTATGGTAAATCTGTCATCAATGGTAACTACCATGGAAACATCGCTTAACAGCCAATCAAATCAAAGGTTTCCATAGAAGCTGCCATTGGTAGCAAAGTTACCCTTAATGGTAAGTTTTATGCAACAGGGCCATGATGTAGATTAAATGATTGTATGATGTATTATATGATGTATTTGAAAGAAATGAATTTAATTCTATGCAAGCTTCACCTAATTATATAGCCCTTTATTTCTCTACCATTAATTCTTGTTCCATTAATGTTATTGGATATCCACATTTTATCATTTGAAGCATTGGAAATCAAGCAGAAAATAAATAGATCAAATCAAATCAAAATCAAATTAAATGTCTGTTTTGAGAGTGTACTAAAATGTGATTAGAAAATACTATAACTTTTGGTGAACACCGTGTGCTTGTATTCTTTCACGATAATGTGGTGAAAAGGGGGAAGGTCCGAGTGAAAGAGGAGAAATAAATGTTTTAATATTCTATTTCATGTTCTGTGTTTTTGCTCAGTTCCTGACGGCAGGAGATGGGAACAAGTACATCATCAACGACGTGCAGACCGTGCTACAGCCTATCAAGAAGGAGTCCACATAGAGTACCAAAGAGTGACGTCATTGGGGAATTATTGTCAAGACAACGGGCTCTAAACAATACGGGTAGAGCAAGCATCATCAACGATGTGCAGACCGTGCTGCAGCCTATCAAGAAGGAGTCCACATAGAGTACCAAAGAGTGACGTCATTGGGGCATTATTGTCAAGACAACGGGCTCTAAACAATACGGGTAGAGCAAGCATCATCAACGATGTGCAGACCGTGCTGCAGCCTATCAAGAAGGAGTCCACATAGAGTACCAAAGAGTGACGTCATTGGGGCATTATTGTCAAGACAACGGGCTCTAAACAATACGGGTAGAGCAAGCATCATCAACGATGTGCAGACCGTGCTGCAGCCTATCAAGAAGGAGTCCACATAGAGTACCAAAGAGTGACGTCATTGGGGCATTATTGTCAAGACAACGGGCTCTAAACAATACGGGTAGAGCAAGCATCATCAACGATGTGCAGACCGTGCTGCAGCCTATCAAGAAGGAGTCCACATAGAGTACCGAAGAGTGACGTCATTGGGGAATTATTGTCAAGACAACGGGCTCTAAACAATACGGGTAGAGCAAGCATCATCAACGATGTGCAGACCGTGCTGCAGCCTATCAAGAAGGAGTCCACATAGAGTACCGAAGAGTGACGTCATTGGGGAATTATTGTCAAGACAACGGGCTCTAAACAATACGGGTAGAGCAAGCATCATCAACGATGTGCAGACCGTGCTGCAGCCTATCAAGAAGGAGTCCACATAGAGTACCGAAGAGTGACGTCATTGGGGCATTATTGTCAAGACAACGGGCTCTAAACAATACGGGTAGAGCAAGCATCATCAACGATGTGCAGACCGTGCTGCAGCCTATCAAGAAGGAGTCCACATAGAGTACCGAAGAGTGACGTCATTGGGGCATTATTGTCAAGACAACGGGCTCTAAACAATACGGGTAGAGCAAGCATCATCAACGATGTGCAGACCGTGCTGCAGCCTGTCAAGAAGGAGTCCACATAGAGTACCGAAGAGTGACGTCATTGGGGCATTATTAGGGAGCTTTCGTTATAACCCCGCGGACGGAAAAGAGCAATCTGTTCGAGCCGTCCGTCCGCGGGAGTCACAGGCGCTTTAGCAAAATAAGACAGAAAACGCGAACGGCGGTGCGTGGGACGTCATCTGACCCCCTGACACCCCCCGACCCGGGCGCACGTGTGATTTGCAATGACATCATCTGTACGGGCGCTGATTGGCTGCTGCCCGCAACTCATCGAGGACGAGAAATCTCGAAATTCACGTCCGCGCGGATAGCGAGGCGGAGGGTGGCGTATGCCCAGATTGATCTTCGTATTGGATTACCGTACTAGAGCCCTTCCGTCCTCAAAACGAAAGCTCGCTATTGTCAGACAACTGGCTCTAAACAATACGGGTAGAGCAAGCAGCCGTGATCACAATGGGGACTGTAATTGGGAATGCCGGACACTAGCCCGATAGACAATATCGGACAGCTAAACCTCTCACTGGAGTGAGTTGGTTTAGAGCCAATTGTCTTGACAACATATGTTCATATGACGACACCACTTCGGTACTCTATAGACCACATACATAGTCCATATCATCACTCCCAATCCACTGTCTGGTGTGGTATCGACAAGTATCATGCGAACCAGCCGCTATCTACCACGTCTTAATGACAAGGACTCACAACAGACATTGAAACCCCAGTGAATTTGAGGGGGTTATGCGATTCGTGGGAAGAGAGCTCAACCCGTTACGGACATCCGTAATCTTGACGACATTGAATTTCATAGATGTTTTGTACTGTTGAGTTTCATAGATGTTTTGTACTGTTGAGTTCCATAGATGTTTCATAAAAACATCTGTAATCTTAAAATCCATTTATGCTTTTCTTGAACAATGTTTCACATCAAAGCAAATATCAAAGGAACCTGTATATAAGGACAACAGTTTGCTATTCAATAATAATAATAGATTCTGTCTATATAGCTCATTACAACTGTGTACATGTATGTACAAGTAACATCTCTATGCGCTTTACATGTGGATACACCATCAAACATGTTACTACAAGTAAAATTATTCACTAAGTAACTATTATTAAGCATGGTATAGATAAAACATATTACTAGGGATTTATATTACAAATGAATGCAGAGCTGCCGAGTCTCCCTGATTTCTCAGGAGACTCCCTGAAAATAAACCAATAATACTGCATTGGATTTCATCACATCACCTAATCTCCCTGATTATTGATAAATTATTGTCATCAGGTTGTGTGCATTTGATAGACATCTCCCTGATATCTGATGAAATTTCCCAAAAACTTCCTGATTGTTGAATTTCAATGTTGGTAGCTCTGTAAATGATACAATTAAGTAGCAGTTCAACATAACTAAATAACTTCAAATACAGTCAAAATAATCATTTCACAAAGAGAAATGTTTTAATGCGGTTCTTAAATGAGTCAATTGTAGATGTGATTCAAAGAGAAACAGGAAGCTGATTCCAAAAGGTTGCTGCAGTGCTGCTGAAAGATCGTTCACCATAATACTTTGTGCAGGACCTTGGGATGTGCAGGAGATACTGCTGTTGAGATATTGCTGTCAAGACCACACTTCCTGTCTCCTTTGAGTGGTCTTCATACAATGTATACAGGTTTCACTGTAATGTTCCTTTGTAAGCTACAATATATGTAGCCTAGGTACTAGGCTGTGAGGTGCACGGACACAACCTAGTCTGTCAACGACTATGTCTGGTTACACAGACTACACCCTAATGACACAGTGTTACCATACGAAAGTGTTACCAGACATAGTTAACAGACTGGGTTGTGTCCATGCACCTCACAGCCTAGTACCAAGGCTACAATACATACCCACATGTACATACAAGAATAGACTTTCACTTTTCCCAGTAGAACCTATTAGAAGATAAAAATTTACATATATTCTCAATATGAAATTCAATCTTTAATCACCCCTTGACCGAGTTCTATACAGGGAGAACATGTACATGCATCCACATTGCTTTGATTTACATAGGATTTAAATAGGATTTTTATCTTTGATTGTTTCAGATATTTGATATTACCAGTTGGTCATATGTTGTTGAATGATTATAAATGTAACTATTTATGTAAATAAGTACATTATTGACAATGATTTACCACACAAAAGTTTCAACTCTTAATCCATTGAGACATGAACAAGCTTTAGTCATGGATTTTTTTTAAATTGTGTATACTTTGTGAAGTGTATATGTTTGTAAAAATGATTATTCAATTTCTTGACTGTTTATACACACCCTCTCATATTTGGTGCTTATTTGCATACATTTACATGTAAGAAATTCATACTTGCCATTTTGGAATTAAATGTTCTTTTCCATATTGATTATGCCCGGTGATATCATTTCAGTTAACATTTATTTATCTACATACTGTACATGTGCATTCTCATTCTCACCACATTTCAATAATTATTTCACACTAGTTCACGAAAACAAGAGTCGCATGTCACAGTCAAATAGTTTATTATTGATTATAGATGCTTTTACAAACAGTATAAAATTCTTTGGCTTTATGATTGAGTTTCTCCTGTACTTTGAATATGTCACTGGAGCAATAATACTACATGTACACTGTAGTACAATAGGAAAGGAGTGGGGGTGAATTTATTATCACCCCAAAAATCCTGATGACATAAGACATTGCATTATTGGTTATTTAAAGACTTCCTTTGATCTATGATGACCGCCGCCTAATCAAAGTCCAAGACATTCAGGTGTATCAAACAATACGCTGTATTTCTAATTAGGCAGTGCCTTCCTCTGAATAACAAAAGAAAATCTGGTTTGAGAAATATGTCAACAGTTCAGCCTTCGCTGGGTGTTCATAGCTGATCTTATTACACACACTGGAAATTAGATTGGGGTGAGCGAAGGGAAATTTTGATAAAATTGTAGAAAGAATTTGGTCCGTAACTTTTTCGGACATCTCCGCACTTGAAAATGAAATGGAGGTTGTTTCCAACGAAGGTGAAACACTCAAACTACTTACAAGATACATGTATTTGTAAGGAAATGTGATTGCCCAATGTGCGATATGGAGGCATTTCTCTGACATGTTTTCGACAGTATTCTCGATGTATAAAAAAAACGAAGCAAAAATATAATCTGAAATTCACAGAATCGTATTATTATCCGATGTTCTACTACTGCACATGCACTTCAGTACATGAAGTGGTTCTGAAATCTGTGCATACAAAATATATATTCCTCTAAATGCATCAAAAAATTGTCTTGCATATTTGGTGGCGGACCTCCCTCGATCAATGAACCAAACGCGTTAAATATTCTATTGAGCTATCAATGAATGCAACTGGTGTAGGAATAAATTACTCTTTATGCCGACTCCAGTTGTAACACCTCCTTGAATACTGCAAGAGAATTTTTTTTTTTTTTGCACTTGGGTTCTTTTCTATCTGCAGGGAATATCTCAGCTAAATCGCCTCAAGTCTCAGTCAAAAAATCACTGTAATGGTGTATATCCATAAATATAAATGTATATCATGTACACTGGTAGACTTTGCTTATACACACAAATCCCATAGAGCACATTTTAGTGTGGCTCACATAGGGTAAAGTAAAAAAAAATACATGAACAATGACTGACATTTTTGTGGAAGACGAAAATCAGAACAATGGTTTGATTGCACTGCGCAGTACATCAAATTTACATATCACAGGTCAAATGTCAATTGGCTGTAGAAGCACAAATGATTGTTTGAGGCACGGTAGCATAAATAGCGGAAGAAAATATGGCTGAATAAATACTGCTCAAGGTATGAATCATAATACATCCTCTTACACATAGCAGCTTCAAGGACAAAAGTCCCCATTAAATCTGTATATTTGAACTGATTTTGGGAGTGAAAATAACAAGAATATAAGCAAACAATTAACAAATTTGGTAGGAATTTGGTAGGAATAATCTGTGTATGAAGTTTGTCACACTTAAGGAATACATGTAGGGGTACAGGACTGAAAATAGTGGGGGGGACATTTGATATTGTGTCCCCCCCCCATCCCCCCCCCCCCCATCCCCCCCCCCCCCCCCCCCCCCCCCCCCCCCCGGGATTTCCGCCCATGTATAGCGTATGTTGTATGATAATGGATAATGACAGTGAAGATCAGTGGTCCTAAAGTTGTCTAAGAACCATTCTGCTAATATCTGTTTCTAATGACTTTTAATTATAATTTCATAATGATTTCTTCACATGATCCTGAAATCAAACGGTCCTGAATATGTAAGTACGGTATGACAACAAACTCATCAATTAGCTCACTATTTTCCTATTCAGGGTTAATATGTAGTACATAGTACAAGTCAATGCCATACCATGATGTCCAATATTTCAAATTCAACCCTGATGAACCACTGTTGACAAAATGTTTAGCACACAAATACACTTGTAATTTACTGCTACATGTATTTACTGAACATGTAAAGAAACAAAAATTGATAGCCCTGATATCTTCTGTTTACTGTTAACTTCACCCAGGTAGTTACACCTAAGACATACACCCGAAGATTATTGATCAAGCACCAGTGAACAAGTACCAGTAGATATTGAATGCAGAGAAGCAGAGTAGGAAGAAGAACTAACAGAAGAAAAGGAGGGAAGAGAGAGCAGAAAAGAAGAGTGATAAAGGAGGAGTGGATGAGAAAAGATTAAGAAAACATGATGTTCATGTCTTAACCATTTACACATGTAGCCCCTATGTCAAATTGATAGTCCCCATACACATTGCTCACGTATCGCAACCAAAGCACATCTTTTCAAATTACAGCTAAATGAGACAGCAGAAAAGAAGAGTGATAAAAGGAGGAGTGAATGAGAAAAGATTACGAAAACATGATGTTTATATCTTAATCATTTACACATGTATGTAAAATTGATAGTCCCCATACAAAAAATTGCTCACATATCGCAACCAAAGCACATCTTTTTAAATTAAAGCGAAATGAGACAGTGTCCATCCATTGCGCAAAGATCCAATAAAACTAATAAATCGCCAATCTATTGTAAATTATATTCCACATACTAAGAATGTTGCTATATGATTGGTCAAGAGTTGATCACGTGATGAGGCGTAGTTTTTCCTATCAGATCACCTAAGAATAAAAGTTCGTTACACTCTAGGTGATAGTACTTTTTGGTTTCGCTGATCTCTTCACTCCTCACTGCGTGATTAATATTTTGAGTACGCGCGAAATAAAAGTGCGTTACACTCGGACTATCAGCTCCCACTAACGCGTCCAAACGCGCGTCATAATGCGCGTCCTAATTAACGCGCATCCTAACGCGTGTTCCCCATGGCAGCGGCTCGGTGTTAGGTAGAGAAGTTAACATTACTTTTGTACGTCAAATTGTCATTTTTTATATAGATAGTTGGTTTCAGATGTGGAATATAAATCAATTAATCAACTTTTGGTTTCAGGCAATGAGACGAACTATCACTTCCTCGGCAGTCTGAATGTATACGCTATCTTTCCTCAGCTGCGCTTCGGAAAGATAGCTACATCCAGATCGCCTCGGAAGTGATAGTTCATCCCATCACCTTCACCAACGTTTATTATTTGTTTACTATGATCAAACAAACATACTAACTATCCCACATGTATTTTTATAACATGTCTTCAGAGGCAAGAAGGGGCATATTGACTTAGTTCTTTGGTTTTAAGTTCACACATACACAATGCAGGCTCATAGCCCTCTTCTGACTTGAAAGCAATACTTCCAAAATTCCTATAGATCTTTAAAATGTAAGCAACAGCTCAAATGAATTGGCATAGGGAAAGGGAAGAAAGGGAAGGCTCCGCAGTTTTAAACCGCGGTATACTTTGTCCAGTTCAGCAAGAAACGTGATGCTTTAGCCTAAACATCATGTCTCATGCTGAACTGGACAAAATATACCACGGTCTAAAACTGCAGGTCCTTAACCTTTCTTCCCTTTCCCTTTCCCTTTGCCAATTCCTTTGAGTTGTAGTGTAGAATCAATGTCACAATACAATCAATGCCAGTGTTGATTTCATTTGGTAGGAGCACCATCTCCACAGGCTATTTTATACTGATGCGCAATCTAGTAATCTAGTAATCTAGTAATACAGACTAGGCCCCCTAATCCCTCTGACTGCCCTGGAGCAGGGGAGGAAGAGGATCCAGGGCAGTCAGAGGGATTAGGGCCTAGTCTGTATTACCAGACATAGTTGTTAACAGACTCAGTTGTGACCATGCACTCCTCAGCCTAGTAACTAGGCTACCACTGCCCTTGTTTATTTCAGACTCTCGGCTCTCTATTATTATCTAAAACACTCACAATACAATGACTCCAGACCCAAAGTTATCGCCTTCCTTCACTGACCCTTCACCGCTGCCCTCCCGCAAGCTCTTCTGCGATCGAGTCACCATTCTGTGTGTCCGGTGGTCATCGTTGTCCTCATTGAGCTGCGCCACGGACCTCGTCTCCGTGGTCGATGACCTCGACTCTGCCTGCAGAGTCGTCACCCGGGTCTTTGCCGGTCTAGATGAGAGCTGCATGCGCTTGGCTTTTCTTGAAGATCTGGGGACATCACTGCTGGGAATCTGCTCATGGATGCTGGCCAGTGGTGCGCCGGAAACTGCTTGAAAAAATAAGGGAGAAGCAACGTGAAAATACATACATGTATACACATAGCAGCCAATTTCTGAGGCAGGAAGTCAGAATAACTGTTCAGTAAATTTCAGGGGCCATATTAATGAAACCTTTCTAAGCCTAGGAAGTTGCTAAAGAGTATTCAGTTACATGCATTTTTAGCAACTAGCTATGTTAGTAATGTTACAAGAGTTAGGCCCCTGAATACAAACACATTTCATATATTTATCTATTGTACATCATGGGGGAAAGGGAGATATCTATGATAAAATGCAAGCTTTAGATGATTGAAAAGAAGGTTTGGATGTCAGAATAAGACACAATGGTTTCAAATGCATTAAGTTGCTTGACAAAGCAACTGGTCTAGGGATAGAGACATTAACACTCTGAAAAGGAGAAGAACATTTTTTTTGAAGGACAACACAGCCCAATCCTTAGGGCTTAATCACTAACTCATTAAAATTTAAAGTGATCTAAATAATAATTGACACAATATACTAACCAAACTTGGAAGTTGTCTGCATTTCCTGTACACTGTGTACATTCATATCTAGTCCCCATTCTAAGATTCATTAACCAGTTGACCAGGGCCCCATTGCATGAAACTTACCATTAATGGTAACTACCATGGTAACATACCTCAACAGCCAATGAAATTCAAGGTTTCCATAGAAATTGCCACTGGTAGCAAAGTTACCACTAATGGTAAGTTTTAGGCAACAGGGCCCAGGTGTTGCACCTGAATTGAAAAGCATCTCCCTTTTACCTGAGTCATTGCTTGAGGTTCCCTGGCCAGTGCCTGTAATCTGCGTGCTGTTCACGTTCATCTTGCTCCTGAGCGTAGCCAGGTAGCTCTGATCGCTAACACTCCCACTGATGCTGAGTCGTCGCGATTCCCTGCGTTTCGCGAGGATGTTGTCGTCATCGCGCCACGCCCACTGGAGACTGAGAGATCTCGCACAGAACAAACCGAGGATTTCATTGCGCACCGTTTTATTCCAGAGTGCGTAAATGCACGGGTTGATGATAAGGCTGCAGTATATGAGATACATGGAACCCATTTCTAACCAGTCCGCTATCAACTCCCCGCCTAAAACCGTCTCATACACCAGCTCAACCACGAATGGCACCCATGTTAGCACCACGGCGCCAACGGTGATCAACACCGTCCGTAGCGCTTTGGTCGGTGAATTCATCCTGATGTTCACGAGCAGGGACGTCCGTCGCGATCGCCTCCTGGACATGACTTTGATGGCTTCCTCGACGACGACGTTCCCGTGGCTGACCCTGCGGGACGACCTCCGCGCGACCTGCAGGATGCCGATGTAGCAGAAGCCGATCAGGGCAAACGGCGGGAGGGTGGTGACGATGGCGAAGAACCCTGAGAAGGACTTGTGGTGGTACCAGTCCACCATGCAGGCTAGCTTGGCTGGGGTGAAGCTGTACCGCGACCAGCCGAAGGAAGGGGGCAGCGTACAAAGAAGAGCAAGGAGCCACATGGCTACGATCAGGTGCACGGTGTAGTTTGAAGTAGCTTTCAGAGGATACATCATTGGCTGCACAATGGCATAGTACCTGAAAGAACAAACAGGTTTGCAAGAATATACATGTGTTGAATTCTGCACTGCACTAATATACACATTATCTCATTAATATCACATTGTAACATTGTGTAACTTGAATGATCTTTTTAGTACTTTCTGATTACGGTATGTCACTAAATTTAGTAGAAACATCATGATGTATTGATAAGAGGGAGTGGGGTTATGGTATAACAACTTTTCCTTAGCTACATCTAAGGAGATCAGGTACCACTGTTTACATTTTAGAAACAAATCTTGAGCTTAATATTTAAAGTCATGAAACTCTGACATTTTGACCAGCCCAAAACCTCCTCAAAAAACAAGCGATCGCTAATTTTCACTTAAATTCAGTTTCCACTTCTATTGTTCGGAGGGAAGTTCTGATACAGTATCTTCTTCCATTTTCTGTGGTTTTTACAAAATTTCATTTCTAGACCTGAAGACAGCAAAGGAAAAAGTGAAAAGAGAAGAGATGATTTTTCAATTTTAAAGACTGAAGCCTATCTCCTACCTATCTAACGTGATGAGTGCAATGCTGAAGAGCGATCCAGTGAGACTGCACAGCGTAACAAAGCCCATTAGGTTGCACCACACCACACCAAACACCCACTCCCGCTGCACGCACGCCACCAGATTGAAAGGAAGCACCACCAGTGTCGTCACGGCGTTGGCGATCGCCATGCTGTAGATGAAGCGGTTGCTAGGGGTCTGGAGGTAGGAGCGCTTGTGGATGGTGTAGACGACGACTGCGTTGAGGAACCCAGAGACGACCGTAATCAGCGCTAGAGCGATGGCTTGGCCGATGATCACCCACTGCGGCGTGACGAGCGCCGAGGAGTGGGGGTCGTTCTCGTCTTGAGTTTGGACGGACCGTGGGTCAGTGGTGGGGAAGGCAGTCTCGTACGACAACGTGCCGTCCATGTTGAGTGGACAGAAGGAGGCCAACACAACACTCGATGGACGCTATGTCACTCAATTACAATGAAGACCGCATATCTGTTATATAAAATGTGAAGAGAAGATGGTAAAATAATCTAATGATAATCTACTTCACCAAGACAAGAGTCATTCAAAGTAACAATATGTTTGACTGGCTCTCTATTTTATGATTAGTTTCAATTGGCATGTGCAGATTTTGCACACAATTGTATCATCTCAACGATGGAAAAGGGCACTTCAGCTAAGCGAATAGAGCTGCTAACATTTCTTTGCTTTATTTGTGCAGGTGAACCTACATGTACCTCTGCACTGTGCCTTTAAACTTTTAAATACAGGGTTTCCCTTTTGCAAGTCAAAAATATGAAATTTTCTAAAAATTATGGAAATCAGAAGAAGATACTGGATCAGAACTTCCCTCCTAATAGTACTACTAGGAGTAATAGAAGTGGAAAATGACTTATAGCAAAATTATAGCGATTGCTAGATTTTGAGGAGGTTGTGGGTGGATCATCCGAAACCTAGTATTATACTTATACTAGCCTAGAATGGAGGTTGGAGACCGCCGTGTGCTTATGGTCCGCTCCACAGTGCATGCGTTCAATTAGACCGATCAGTCTCTGTTGATCATTACATGCGCTGAGATTGCATCTGGCTCCTCTAAACTATCAAGAAATGCAATTTTGATAAAAGAATTCCCCCAATGAGATGGTTATTCCTATCTAGCGTTCCATCATGGCATGGGTGCAATGCCAATGCCCACATGCATCGCGCACTGACACTGGCACAATATGATTATTTTATAGACTAGAGTCTGTGAATTTCAACAGTTTACAAAGGATAGTTTTCACTTTTCCTGAAAAGATTTTTGAAGCTATGAGCATGATGAGTGAAATTTCATACACGTTTCCTGCCGAGTTTCATGACTTTTACAAATGGGAAACTCTGTCTTTACATTGTCATTGAAGACAAGTTGTTGGCAACGATGTTCATTATTTTGATATTTTCTGCGATGTTGCAACAATGTTGCATTTGCAGAAAATATCAAAGGCAATCCCGTACAATAGGGGACCAGGCAGTATCGCACATGTATAATGCACGCAAATGGGAACGCTGCAATACCGATTGTCGTCGGCAGAAAGTGACCTAGAAATCACTTTTTTGGACGAATTAAGCAGCGAAAATTTTGTCTAGGGTTAGGGCTAGGGTCAGTGTTAGGTTTAGAATTAGGTTTAGGGTTAGGGTTAGGGTCAGGGTTAGGTTTCGGGTTAAAATTCATAAAATTAGTGGGATACCCTGGTCCCCTATTATACGGGATTGCCATATCAAAATAATAAACATCCGTGAAGACTACAGTACACTACGCTCGCGTTGTGTTGAAAGACAACTGGTTGCGCTACACTAACAACACCCATGACACCACATACCGGTAGTTGTAAACGTGATAACTGTGTGTGTTTTGTGAAAGTGAAAGACAGACTCAAATCAATGCCATTGAAACTGACACGAATGACGTTCGTTACGCTATGCTCACCTAATTAATAAAGTTTGAAAACGTCCAGACGAACTCGTTTGAACTTACTCCAACATCTTTGCATTGTATTTTCGCCGTTATTTCCCAGCAAGATGATTTACAGACGCAGATTGCATCGAAATCTATACGGTTCTCTCTGCCTCGGCCCATTGCACACACGGTGTCCACGTCCTCTCGCTAGTTGCCGTGCACCGGCGATGCGGTTGAAGAGCCACTTACTCGTGGGTGGGCCAAAACACAACACCCTCAATCCAATACTTTTTTATTAAATTCATAAAATTGTAATTTTAAAGAAATCCAAAAATATTTTATAAATAAAATTATCTTTTTATTATTTGAAATAATTATATTTGTTATGATTATAGATAAAATATAATCTATTTCTCTTTTTTGAAGGAGCACAATAGTACAACAGCTTTACAAGACCGACAAAGGGGAGACCACCCAAGAGAAGTTGGATTATACGCATGCGCAATACTATTAGATATATCGTCTGCTGCGGAGTTTCGTATTGTAGGCCTACTCCCCATTATGCTAATCTCTTTGCATAGTATGTCACCTTTGTTCACATGGAATACACATAAATGATAAATACAAAATAAAATCAGATCAACAGTTCATTTGTAACACAAATGGTTATAGGTCTAAGTACTTTTTTTGGGAAAGATTGCCTCAGTAGATCATTAATAAGCCAATATAGTTTATGTTTAATTTAGCATTTTCGAAATTCATGTCACATCGAGGGGGGAAAGGGATGGTGGTGATGAGTGATTGTGTGTGTGTGTGTGTGTGTGTGTGGGGGGGGGGGGGTTGGACTTGTGCTGGATACCAACAACTTCTTGTGAATTTTAGTCACATATGCAATCATGCATTGTCGTAGTCAGCTCAATTTCGAGATTTATAGCGTATTGCATAGCGTCAGCTCTTGATGCCATTAATGGTCACCCTACTACAGTCCACAAAACATGATAACGACTTCTTATGCGTATTCTGTATTCTAACAAAACTGTTCTCAGGATTGGTTTGATATCTCCTGTACTCTGTGACGTCTGAGTGAAAGCCGCGTGCAGAGAATTTGTGAAAGGTTCTGCGCAAAAGTTGCATTAGCGCCATCTTGCGGTAACCACCGAAATTGATTTGTGTTGGTTTTGTTTCATCCGTGTGATATGTGTTGGCTTTGTTCTGTTTTGGGTTTTTTTCATCCGTGTCATTGCTTCCTTTAAAAAATGTCATAATCCTATGATTTATTAACGCAAATATTCGAGGTTGAATAAAAGATAAGAGTGAGAGTGGTTGGCCAAGGGAAAGCGGGCAGAGAGAGAGAGAGAGAGGGGGGGGGGGTGGGGGGTGGGGGGGGGGAGAGCGAGAGAGAGAGGTGAGGGAAAGGAGAGAGTGGGAGAGAGGGGGGGGGGTGGACAGAGGGAGAGAGAGGGGTAGATAGAGAGCAAGAGAGCGGGGTGAGGGGGAATGAAAGAACGAGAGAGTGAGCGAGAGAGAGAGAGAGAGAGAGAGAGAGAGAGGGAGGGGGGGGGGGGGGGTGGAGAAAGAAAGTGACTGCCTAAAACAAATTGAGAAAAAGATGATATCTTTGAAAGAGAAAGTGTAGGAAGAAAATGGAAGTGAAATCGGGACCCTGATAGCAGACTGACGTCGTAAAGACGTCGTGTATATGTCATAAACTCGTCAACACGTCGTACGTCGTAACGACGACCATATTATGACGTCATAATGACGTCTATAAATGACCAAAAAATCTTACATTTTTGCCTGACCATATTATGACCGTGTAACGACGTCATAATTACGTCTTTAAATGACCAAACAAATCCCACTTTTGCACGACCATATCATGACTATGTTAAGACGTCATAATGACGTCACAAAATGACCTAACAAATCCCACTTTTTTAACAACCATATCACGACTATTTTACGACGTCATGTTCACGTCTTTAAATGACCAAACAAATCTCTTATCGTACGACCAGAATCTGACTATAATACGACGTCAAAATGACGTCTTTAAATGATCAAATTTTTCATTGTATGACCAGAATCTGCCTTACATTCGATCGACATCTTAAAGACGTATCACACTTTCTGCATGACCATAATCATGACCATATAACGACATCATAATGACGTCTTTGAATGACCAAACAAATCATGTATTGTACGACCAGAATCTGACTTAAATACGACGTCATACTGACGTCTACAAATGACCCCAAAATCTCATTTTTGCACGACCATTTTTTGACTATTTTACGACGCCATGTTGACGTCTTTAGATGACCAAAGAAATGTCTCATTGTACGATCAGAATCTGACTTAAAGGCGACGTCATAATTACGTCTTTAAATGAACCAAAATCTTACTTCTTTGCACGACTTTATCATGACTTCGTTACGACATCAAAATGGCGTCTTTAAATGATCAAACAAATCTCTTATCGTACAACCAGAATCTGACTATAACACAACGTCAGAATGACGTCTTTAAATGACCCCAAAACTTACTCTTTTTTTTTGTTCGACCATGACTGTGTTACGACGTCGAAATTACGTCTTTAAATGATCACATTTTTCATTGTATGACCAGAATCTGACGTGATCGACATCTTAAAGAAGTATCCCAATTTCTGCGTGACCATATCATGACTATATTGTACGACCAGAATCTGACTTAAATACGACGTCATACTGACGTCTACAAATGACCCAAAAAGCTCACTTTTTGCACGACCACATTTTGACTATTTTACGTCGCCATGTTGACGTCTTTAGCTGACCAAAGAAATTTCTTATTGTACGACCAGAATCTAACTTAAATGCGACGTCAGAATGACGTCTTTAAATGACCCAAAATCTTACTTTTTTTGCCCGACCATATTATGACTCTGTTATGACGTCAAAATGACGTCTTTAAATGAACAAATTTTTCATTGTATGACCAGAATCTGACTTTCATTCGATCGACATAAAGACGTATCACACTTTCTGCGTGACCATATTCATGACTATATAACATCATAGTGACGTCTTTGAATGACCAAACAAGTCATGTACTGTACGACCAGAATCTGACTGAAATACGCCATATTGGCGTCTACAAATCATCCAAAAATCTCACTTTTTGCACGACCACATTTTGACTATTTTACGACGCCATGTTGAAGAAACCCCTTTTGTACAACCAGAATCTGACTCAAATGCAACGTCATAATTACGTCTTTAAATGAACCAAAATTTTACTTCTTTGCACGACTTTATTATGACTACGTTACGACATCAAAATGATGTCTTTAAATGATCAAACAAATATCTTATCTTTAGACCAAAATCTGACTATAATACGTCAGAATGACGTCTTTAAATAACCTTAAATCTTACTCTTTTTGCCCGACCATATTATGAATGTGTTACGACGTCAAAATTACGTCTTTATATGATCAAAATTTTTCATTGTATGACCAGAATCTGAGTTTTATTCGATTGACATCTTAAAGACGTATCCCACTTCCTGCATGACCCGAAATGACATCATAATGACGTCTTTGAATGACCAAACAAATCATGTATTGTACGACCAGAATCTGACTTAAATACGACGTCATACTGACGTCTACAAATGACCCAAAAATCTCACTTTTTGCACGACCACATTTTGACTATTTTACGACGCCATGTTGACGTCTTTAAATGATCAAACACATCTCTTATCGTACGACCAGAATCTGACTATAACACAACGTCAGAATGACGTCTTTAAATGACCCCAAATCTTACTTTTTTCCCGACCATATTATGACTGTGTTACGACGTCAAAATTCCGTCTTTGAATGATCAAACAACTCTCTGACCAAAATCTGATTTTCATATGCGACATCATAATGACGTCTAACAGTGACCAGAAACATCTCACTTTTTGCATAACCATATCATGACTAAATTACGACGTTATAAATGACCAAATCTTTTACTGGACTACCAGAATATTACTAACTAGCTATGGCAGAAAAAAAAAATCCAATTTGTTGAACGGCCATATTATGACTATGGTGCGACGATATAATGACGTCTTTGAATGCTAAAAAAAATCAGGTATTGTGCGAGCAGAATATAAATACGACATATAAAAATGACAGCAAAATCTCACTTATTAGCACGACCATATTATGATTATGAAGACGTGATGACCGTGACTTTTATAAAAATTATCCCAAAATCTTACATTAATTTTTCACCACTGTATATGTTACGAAAATGACCTTAATCTGTCATCTGTCATAAAAATGTATGCCTTTCATTCCCCAAAAAATGTCCGTATTATAAGACCATTCAATGATCAATGACAAAGTGGTGGCAAAATAACGCCTATTTAAAAACAGTATGTCCATGTTGCAGGTCATTTTTTTTTTTTTTGGGGGGGGGGGGGTACAAACCATGGTAAATGCCAGTAGATACCACATCAGGAATTTCCCTCAAATAATACAACTTAAAGCAAAATTATGGCAATCGCTAGATTTTTGAGGTTTTATGCTGGTCGTCTGAGACCTATAGAGACCGTTGTCGACTATATGCATGAGGACTACCATGTTTCACTGATATTTCACATAGGTTATCGATATTACACATGTTTTATGACTTTTACAAATGGGACACCACCATTTCTTTAAACCTGATAGCGGAATGACGTCTTTAAGACGGTATAAATTGGTCATAAATCTGTTATACGTCGTACAGACGATTACATTACGACGTCTTTATTTAATTCAAGTTCATTTCGCATAAGAAAAAAAACCCCCACATGTATACATGCAATCAACCTTTTAAAAATGTAACATACAAAATACAAACATGAGAAGAAAAACAAAAACAAAAACGGAAACACAAATATACATACGTAGAGATACAAGTAGAGATGTAACGTCTTAACAAACAAATTAATGAAATATGATGTAACATTAGTTTATAACCCCCTCTTTGATTTGACCCTTCGGACATACCATCATCCACCCTAATTTAGTCGCTGCTCATATTACCAAAGACCGTATAAGATTACTACATGTAGTCGCCAGTGTCAGACTAGGAGCGCGCATAGATTGTCTCACATCTCAAATACCTGGTCCTTATGTTCTTGCGACGTCATCATTGCTTGAAAGACTTCAGAGCTTGCTGATATCAAAATCCCCAGGAAAAGACAGAATGAAAGAACTCCCGAAGTGAAACAGTAGTAAGGGTGAGTTCATTGGCATAATTTGTCAGTCCCATGTGTGTAATTTGGTGTTGGGATTGTGAAATACACGTACTGTGTTACTGTCATGACTGTTGCTAATGCTGGCCTATATTTCATTAGTTGTTTGTTGACTTAAATGCGAAATAGATGTTGGAGAGAATAGTATTGATTAAATCAATCAAGCAAAGATGTATTAATAAAGTTCATTTATTATTCTGCAATACCCGCAACTGTAAACTGTGTGTACTGTAGTGATATGTTGCGTGATAGTACCTTGTCAATAACATCTTACTGCAACCAGCCCGCTCACGCAGTGACCGAGCTGCATAGTCATTCATATGTGATAAATGTATTGCACATGAGTAATTAATTCATATGCACAGGTCGATTACACAGTAGTCTGAATGTTGGCGAGCCCTCAGAGTGCTCTCGCTTTGCACTTTGCAGGAGTAGTCCCGGGGGTTACCTAACATCTAAAAGTAAATTTGCTCTAACTAGAATAATGAATGCTTTTGCTGTATTTTGGTAATTATAATTTGTTGTGTTTTATTCAAATTCCAGTTAACGGCCAGCCATCGGATGCTGTCATCCATCACACAGCTATTGTAACATGTGCAAAGCAGCAATCCTTGACAAGTGGGACATTATGACATCTTCCTGAGTTCTTTAAGGCTTCCAACCAAGAGCGTCAAGATGCGTTCATAGCAGCACCATTCTAAGCATCATTCTAAGGCAGCCTACATGTAGTCATATGTTGCCGAGGATCTGACAAGCCCAAAAGAGAGTATAGCTACGTTCCCACATTCTATGTAAGTATTGGAAAAGAAATGAATGGATTTTTCTTTTTAAAATCTTCCACTAATGCATAATTTATACTTTTCTTAGGGAATTTATTCTTAATTGGACACGGGTACTACTGAGGTTGTGCGCGCTTATTGAAAAGCCATTAAAACCTGTGTTGTAGTTGAGATAAAAGAACAAACGTTAGGTTTTGCCAATTTTGCGCCACAAAATTGGTTTTAAATCACATATTAACCTCACTGAACCCTACCTTACTCATACCATACCTTAATCTAGACCTTTATCGAATTCTGTGGAATTTAAGCTGCTAATTCATGAACAAAACCATAAAAAAAAATCGAAATGAGGAAAATTGCTGTCCGATTAGGTATAGAATACCCCTATTCTCTTCTGAAATAAAATTCTCGAGCAGGATCTGTGTTTTTTAAAAGTTAAAATTAATGAAAGAAGATCAATTGTTGCATTTTAATTGCCAGCTAGGTTACCTTTTTAATGCATGACTTAACATTTTCAAATTTTGTACTCATTGCTTAAATCATTTCAGTCTTCTTCTTACAGTGATTTTTTTCTTTTTAATGGTTGATGTCTTTCTCATGTTTTCTTTTTTTTCTTTATAATTGCTGTTTTCATTGCAGTAGAGTTATTTTCTTTCTTATATTTCCACCCCCACCCCCTCCCTTTTCTGATGCAGATACCGAACGCAGAGTAGGGGAGGAGTTGAAGTGTGTTCAGCCACATTTCACAGCATCTTTGCACTGGAGAGAAAAGGAAACAACATCATTAAGTCTGTTAGGTCAAACAGCAGCAAAGACTGGAAAAGAGAAGTGGACATTATAACCAAGGATGTGAAGGAGAAGATAAAAGCTCACATAAAAACATTGTGAAACGATGTAGCAAATCACATTATGGATGGGACCATGGTGGTCCCCAGTGTAGAAAACTTGCAGTGTAAACACACGTCTGCTCCAGAAAGTGATTGTGAGCCACACGTGAATTTACTGCACCAACCATTAAATCACTATCAGTCTACACGTTCCACTGTTGTGCACCATGCGTCCAGCACAGCTATCTGACAAAAAGTGACATTCTGCTCTATTGAGCTGCCTTTACAACAGTTTATGGTACCCCTGATGAATATTATGACATCATGGATCTGCACCCATTGATTTGTCAATGTTGTAATCTTTATTGCTTGTCAATCTGTACTCTACATCTACATTCAACCGAAGTAAAAGATACCTGTATCGATGAACATAAATACATGTATAACATTTCACGTCTTCGAATTGCTGTATTCAGTATACCCATGTACAGGTTGAATAATGTTACTAAATGTTGCTAAATTATAAAGATTGATAAGATATGAAAATTTATGTAAAATACATGCTATGCAGAATACTTCTAAATTGCATTTTTATGACCTATAGAGATAACTCTTCTACCTGAGAACATTTGATCAATAAACAGAGACATATATGTGTGTAATTCAAAAACACTTATTTTCTCCAACTAAACAGGAATGGATTTAGCGCCTTTCTAAGTTTACGTCAATATTACGATGTCAATAAGATTTATTTCCCAGACCAATAAATACTGACTTCTTGTATGACCATAGTATAATGTAATATTTATGTCATTATTTAAATGTCATCATATTAACGTCAATGTTACAATCTCCATATGATGTGCTTAAATGAGCAACACATCTCTACTTGTTGCATGACCACAATATGACGTAATATTCATGTCATGATGACGTCTTTAACAGACCAACTAATCTTAATCCCATCCCATCTCCGTCTAATCCCAAGCCTTACCTGAATTTATACCGGTAGTTGATAACTTTCACTTAAAGCAATTACTGTTCATCCAACTGGCGCAGTATGTTATCTACATTTGCTTGAAAAACTTGAAAAACTTGAAAAACAGCTGAGATGCTAATGAATATTCATGTCTGCAATAGGGGTATTGACTTGTGTCATATTTTTGTACTGTTGAATAGATTAATTGTCATATAATTAGACAAAAGGAATATTTAAGCATACATTTCAGTAAATGTTTTGAAGTTTAGACATTAAAAAGCAAATGCCACCAAATTGAGTGCAGACAACAATAATTACAACAAAATATTAATCTTTAGTTGTACTAACCAATATTTTTTTATCCATATTACCGGACTACTATATAAAGTGAGTGTGCTCAGGAATTGAATAGGAATAGGATAGGAATAGGATAGGATAGGGTTAGGATAGGGTTTGGATAGGGCAAGGTTATGATTAGTGTTTAATGTGCATATGTGTATGTGTGATTAGTTATGTGAGATTATGTCACCCTGTAATAATTTTTTTTTCATACAGGTCATAAACATTACGTCAATAACGTCTTTAAGATGTGATTAAGACGTCATTTTATGATGTCGTAAAAACGTCATTATGTGACGTCATAATGACGTCAAAGTGTGACGTCTTATTTGACGTCGTGAGCTGTTGCAAAGTCGCGTCTTAAAGACGTCATTTTGTGACGTCATTGAGACGTCATTTTACGATGTTGTAAAGACGACATTATGTGACGTCATAATGACGTCAAAATATGACGTCTTATTTGACGTCGTGTGCTGTTGCAAAGTCGCGTCTTTAAGACGTCATTTTGTGACGTCGTTAAGACGTCATTTTACGATGTCGTAAAGACGACATTATTTGACGTCATAATGACGTGAGACACGACGTAAAAAAGATGTAATTAAGACGTGATATTTACCAGTTTTCGGTCATTTAAACAGCATTTTCGTGTTTAAAAGACGTCTTAAAGACGTTGTATTTTAACGAAACGACGTCAAAATGACGTCAAAATATGACGTCTTTTTTGACGTCGTGAGCTGTTGCAAAGTCGCGTCTTTAAGACGTCATTATATGACGTCATAAAGACGTAAGACACGACGTCCAAAAGACGTAAAATGGACGTGATTTTTACCAGTCTCTGCTATCAGGGGAGAGAGGCACACACCACACACACACACACACACACACACACACACACACACACAAACACATCACACACACAAACACATCACACACACAAACACAAACACGCACTCACACACACGCCACACACACAACACTTTTTTTTATTGTGAATTCATTCATATACAATAACATGTAATTTTTGTTTACAAAGGTGCACTTTTCCTAACAAAATACAATTCTACTACAATTCTACTACAATGCAAAATAACATTCTAACAGACCTTCATACATACGCAATTACAACCAAAATGTAACCCTTACACATAACCATGCAATGAATGAAATCAAATTAAACCCCATTTGATAAACCCACCCCCACGCTTGTCACCCCCCCCCCCTCCCAGGACACACACATACACATTCACACGCACACACACACACACACACACACACACGCATAC
>OZ022590.1:10158856-10372004 GCA_963669155.1 Arbacia lixula | reverse complement strand
AAGAAAGTGATGTCACATTTCCTGTCATGGGTCCTTACGACTGCAGAACTGTGGCAAATTGTGTCGTCTGCCGTGACGTTTAGAGATATGCATGTCGAATAGTTGCTTTAATGTGCATACAGATCTGATTGAAGAATATGTCATTGTTTCCACTTCTGACTTAATTCTTTCATTAGAAATGTTTCATTGTCCGCAAAAGTTTATCCTTCCAGAGTTAACAGTCATGTTGGTCTTATTTCTTTTTCTTTACTCCCATATCTTTTCAAAATACAACAAATGTTTAAATGTCAAGAGAATGATTTCTAAAAGATGAAATTGAAGCAACATCTTACAAAATATCACTGTGTATTATACTGCACTTGAGTTGACCAATAGCTCCCTTAACTCTGCTCCAAGTGACATGGAAATACAAGAATTATATTTCAAACAACTTTGACATTGACATGAGATTATCAGTTGAATGAGAAAGTGCTCAGTTGAATGAGAAACTTGACATTGTGAAGCACACTGACATATGACAGAAAACAAAGGTATTATAGTAAAAATTAAAGAGATGAAATGGAGATGGGCAGGATACAAAAGAGAAGGTGGAGAGACAAAATATCAACATGCATAAACACAGCAAAATAGAACAGAATGACAGCAAATAAAAGTGAATGGAAACTGATTGAGGAGGGCTTCATCCAACAATGGTTGAACAATGCCTGATGATGAGAAAGCGCTCACATAGTTCCTATCACTATTTGCACCCAGCTTGTTGCAGAAGATTCGGCAGTTCTCCTATCGCCTGCCCACCGTGGTGGAGGTGGCCCTCAAAGCTTGCCCTCAGCAGCTGATTGACTGCAAGCTGGCCAGTAAGACCCTCTTTTCTTCGTGTTTTTCTCGTTTCTCAGTCTTCCATGTCCATACATTTATCTATTTCTTTCTCCCCCTCTCTCTCCACTCTCTCTTAATCGATTCCTCTCTTTCTTTTGTAATTCTCCCCCCCCCCCTCTTTCTCGCTCAATATTTCCCTCTGTCTTTATTGCCCATCTGTTTGACTTTTTTGCTCCATCCCTTTCTCTATTAAATCATTTTCTTCACATCTGCCCCTCCTTTCTCCACCTT
The DNA here is from genome assembly GCA_963669155.1 of Arbacia lixula. Classification (NCBI taxonomy): domain Eukaryota; kingdom Metazoa; phylum Echinodermata; class Echinoidea; order Arbacioida; family Arbaciidae; genus Arbacia; species Arbacia lixula. The sequence continues at coordinate 10,370,897 of OZ022590.1, read as the reverse complement.
TCTCTTCCACTCTCTCTCCTTTTCTCTACTTATCACCCTCTCCCTTTCTCTCTCCCTCTTTCTCTCCCCTTTCCCTTTCCCTCTCTCTCTTTATCTTTCTCTCTCTCTCTCTCTCCACTCTCTCCCCCCTCCCTTTCCGTCTTTCTTCCACCCTCCCTCTTTTCGTCTTTCTCCCATCCTCTCTCTCTGTCTGTCCCTCATTCTTTCTCTCTATTTGCATCTTCACAACGTCCATGTTGAACATTGCTCCACCATTTCAAAGCTACTTTACATTGCTATTCTGCTGTAGAATAACATTTTTCTTTTTTCTCTTTTTTTTTTTTTTATCTGGCAGCTGTAAAGCGCTTCTCTCAGCTCCTAAAGAGGAAAACTTCTCTGGCACATTTGTCACAGGTATGTCTGACATTAAATCTGCATGTAATTTGCATTGTATGTATCCTCAATCACAGTAGAGCCTGAGATCAAATGCACAGTGATTGTAATCCAATGCAATCAGCTCCACACATTGACTGCAATAGATTGCAATCAGCTGTGACGTTGATCTCAGGCCAAACTGTACGCTACATAAATGCATCCTGAGGGTAAGGGAAAACAGTTGTTACAATTTAAGGTCTACCTCGGGGTCCAGAAAGAAAGAAAGTAAATGTATGAGCAAAATGGAGAGAAAGAAGGGAATAGAGAGAGATAAAGAGAGAGAGAGAGAGAGAGAGAGAGAGAGAGAGAGAGAGAGAGAATGAAAGAGAGAGAGAGAGATAGAGAGAGAGAGAGAGAGAGATAGAGAGAGAGAGATAGAGAGAGAGAGAGAGAGAGAGAGAGAGGGAGATGTCATAAACTCTTGATATTACATCAACAACAAAACAAAAACAGCAACAATATATTGTGAAGCTTGAAACAGGTATTTGTGTGTTGCACCACTTAATCCTGTAGGTTCTTTTAGGTTGCTTTGACTTGTTGGAGAGAGGAGTTTCCCAAGCACAAGCAATGTAGGAGTGCATCACAATCATTTAGCCCCCTTTATTCCCTTAGGTACACATGTGTACAATGTAAATGACTAGATTATGGTTAAGGTAAGCAAAATAATAATGCATAACATTGATATAGTGCTGCCCTACTCTGACAAAAGGAAGCAAGTGACAAATCACTCAAATCTGGATTATTGGTATTCTTAAATTGTACCCAGCATTCCCTACATAATCTACAAAATCTGGACAAGAAATATTCATCTTGCTGCGAGATATTCAATCTAACATGATGTGGTGTTGCACTGATGCCGATGCAAGTGACAGACGCATTTTGCACATTTACAAGAAAAGTCTCTTTTCTTTTTTACTTCCTTTTGTCAGAGTAGGGCAGAGTGTTTTATACATGTACAGTATTTCTAAGTGGTTTGTGCTGAGAGGGTTAACTGAGATGAGCACTTCTCATCAATGCAGGCCAGCCGCAGTGCACTGGCTGCCGAGGTGACGATCAGCCAGATGCGGCAGGACTGGGAGAAGCGGACCGAGCACGACACGGTCTGCTCCCAGCTGCTCTGGACCATGCCAGGCCTCAAGACCATTGTCTCGCAGCAAGACATCCGCATCCGTGAGTGTATAGTAGCAGGGAGATGTTTCAACAAGCTCACGGATGTATCAAATGCACGCAACCTAATATTCTATCAATAATCAAGGAGATTGTGTGCTGTAATCAAATAAAATACAGTAATATTGGCTTATTTTCAGCGAGTCTCCTGCAAAATCAGGGAGACTTGGCAGCTCAGGGGGTGTTTCACCAAGCTGTTTGTAAGTTACGAACGACTGGTGATCCCTTCTTGTCCTAAATCAGATTCTCAATGCACAAAGTGTGGTATCGCATTTAGCATAAGAAGGGATCACAAGTCATTCGTAAAGTCGTTCGTAACTTACGAACAGCTTGGTGAAACACCCCCTGAGCTGCCAAGTCTCCCTGATTTTGCAGGAGATTCGCTGAAAATAAAACAATATTACTGTATTGATTGCATCAGACAATCTCCCTGATTATTGATAAAATATCAGGTTGCGTGCATTTGATGCACATCTCTCTGATTTCTGATGAAATTTCCCCCACATCTGATTGTTGAATTTCAATGTTGGCAGGTCTGCAATAGCCTGGCTTCAAGGCTGTTAGATATTTCTGATTATGTTAGAATATAATCACCTGTAATGCTCTCCTCTTTCCTCAGTCCGTCGACCTCACACTGGAGCAGGAATTGAGAATGATTAGTCAAAGCAGACAGACAGACCTGTGTATTGCATACTGTAGTTTAGATTGAAAATTCCCAACAGCGCGGAAGCCACGGCTTAGTTTTGCCTAAGTATGTAGCGCCGCCTTGAGATTGGGATATCCACTATTCTTGCATCAGTTATCTATAGTAGATTGTAACACATTAATTTACATACTCAAAAGCACATACATATGTAGCTGATATAGATATTTCAACCACCATGGATCAGCTACAATATCTTTCAAGGTGAGAGAAGAAACAGGAGAGAGCACAAGTGTTTAATTTTCATCATCAAACATTTTTTTTTCAAGAAGCAGTTATTACATACACCAATTGAGCAAAGCCATTTGTATTCTATATATCTGAGTGCAATATTCTGTGATGTAGAAGCAATCATTACGTGCTTCAACTCTCTGTTCTGAGCCCCTTTAATCACCTCCATGTCATGACACAGCCCTTTAATCTGCTAATCAATCAGGCTATTCAAATGTTTTGAGGTGAGATGACTTCCAGATTTTCATGATTTTACTAAGACCCGTATTCACAATGGTGATTTAACGTAGACTGTGCACTAAACATAGACAACTTAATGGGGCGCAACATAAATCATCTGATGCTGTCACAGAGTCATTAATTATCACTACAGAATCACAACAGTAGGTGATTTCAATTATTTGATGTAACTATCATGTGGACAAACACATTATACATGTACATGTACCATATAGTGATTCCAAAGACAAATTCAATTATATTGAAGCAATAATAATGTTTTACATTGTTTTTAATTGGCGTACCATAAAGTTAGTCCAGTGCCCCCGAAGCATAAAGGTTTGCGATCAATTGCAAATTTGAAAGACAAATTCTGATTGGTTACTGGTCAGTCTTTTGAACAAAAAGCGCTGGCAACAATGATGTTGATTGGCCATTGCCATTTTGCGATTGATCACAACCCTTGATGTGACGGGGACCAGGTTTAGTACACAGTTTGCATTACACCTCTGTTCTGATTATGGTCCTTAATGTTTAATAGTGTTTTTGATCCTTTTACTTAAGATATGGACTCGTTCCAGACCCTACTGGAGACCAGGGCCTCTGTAGAAGAGCACATCAAGTGGGTCGAGGATGTTCGCTCCTTCTTTGTGGAAAAGGTGAGCTTCATTCATAATAATCAGTTGAGTGCCTTGTAAGAGCTTGTGATAGAGTAAGAATTCAAGACTTTTTAAACGAGCAAAACCAACCTGGTCTACAACTAAAGACATGGAACAGAAATTGAGAACAACACAAAGAGCTATGGAAAGAGGAATGCTCAATTTAACATTAACAGAAAGAAGCAAACTGACATACGGCAGAAAACGAATGTCAAAGATATCATAGTAAAAATTAAAGAGATGAAATGGAGATGGGCAGGACACTTATATAAAACACAAGACAACAGATGGAACAAGAAAATCACAGAATGGTAACTAAGAACAGGAAAGCGAAGAAGGGGCCGACAAAAGAGGAGATAGAGAGACGAAATATCAACATACACAAACACAGCAACATGGAACAGAATGACAGCAAATAGAAGTGAATGGAAACTGATTGAGGAGGGCTTCATCCAACAATGGTTGAACAATGCCTGATGATGATGAAAACCAACTATTGTCACGTTCCAAATGTAGTTTCTATTATAGGCGCTTGCACAAAGTGAGGTCATTCAAGAAACCTTTTCTCGGAAGTGTTCAAAGTAGCTTTAGCCCCCTTTGGAACTAAAACTCTTTCCTATGCAGGGTTATGCCCATGACAGCCCGGAGTACGAGAAGGCAGAAAGGGCCTTTTTCATCGCCTGGTGCTACGTCTGTAACCTCATCATCAGAGACCAGACTCTCAGGAGTGCCACCAGCTTCGGTAAGGCTTGTGAGAGGAATAGGGAAGCTGGAGCCAGAAACCTGATATATCAGCAGTTGCGGGAATTGTATACAAAGAAAACCCGTCTCACATTTGATTTGAATCTATTCAGATCAGTTTCAATGTAAATTCTAAATAAAGATATGTTTTTTCTGTTCAACATGGGTTTGTCTTACATCAGATATCCATACACAAGTTTGATTGTACGCTTAACATCATCATAATGAATAGTATAAATCAAATAGAGAAATCAATGCATGATGTTATTTTAATCAGTAATTTGCATGAAAAGATGCAGTATTGAAATATCAAAAGAATGTAGATTAAATCAGGGATGCACATAACAGTGTTTTCTTTTTGGATTGGCTACCCCAACACTTGTAATATATTTAGATTATAGAAAGTTACAAGACACCTATATCATTTATATCATGTATGTGCATTAACCATTTATTGTCCTTATGTATATATTCATTAATTCAATTATATGTGTAATGTTACAAACTTCTTATTTTTATGATCTGGCATGTACATTTGATGTAAAAATGTGAAGGAAAAAAATAAAAATTCAAATTCGAGAAAATTCAAGAAAATATAAATGAAAATAAAAAATTGAATTATGTGTTCTCCTGGCAGGGTCGTTCCACCTGCTGAATCTCTTCTATGCGGAGTACCTGCTTTATGTCACAGAGGTGCATCGCTTCCAACGGCAGGAGCTCTCCCTCTGGCAACGGGTCATGGGACTGGACAAACCAAGTAGGCCCGCAGATACGGGATCTTTTTTTATTGAGTGGCATTCATTATAATAATTTTTCTGGGGTTATTGGCTGAAGGAGCTATCGGTTGTACTGTACTCGAGTATTTGTATTTAGCTTGGAAATCTGGGTTTCACAGGGATGGAGGGGGGGGGGGGGGGGTGTAATTAATGTATATTCAATACATGACCAGGAATATATACTCAGTATATATATACTGAATATATGATTCTATTAAAATGAAAATACATGTAGATGTATACATTTCCGGGGGCTTCTTTTCAAATCATTTTATGGAACAAACACTATGATTTTTTTTTTGCATCATATTCTGTGACAATTATTGTTCTTACACATCATTTTTTCACTTTCGGAAGTTCCATCTTCACTAAATCAATATGAGATCCCATTATAATTGTTTAAGTGTTGGGCTGTTCCACTACTATCTATGGCCTGTGTATGTTCTTGCACTCTGCTTCAAATCAAGGCTTCTAGCGTTTTGGCAGCTACAATACACTCAAATGCTAGGATGACATCTTGTCAAGCACAAAAGGAGAAAGTTGTATGTGCTGCTAGATCAAATAGAGTATAGTTGGAGTTAACTATTTACATATTACTGTCTTATGTTAGCAGGAGTACTAGTTATTCACATGAATCAAATAGGGCAGGATCTTCTTTGCATACTATAGGTTAACATAATAACAGCCAGATATGATTGTGTGTATTTAGTGTCTGTGGGCTTTGCGCTACACGATGTCGATGTGGAAGACGATGACTGCGATGACGACCTCCAGGACCTCTGTGCAGACTCCCTCATCGATGCAGCGACGTCGGACGATCTCTTTGATGACATCACACCTCTCACTGCAGCAGTGGGGGTAGTATTGTTAATTATATTTAAAGGGATAGTCCACCCTGAAGTTAAAGATGATTTCAATAAAAGCAGAAACATAAAAGGAACATATAAGTGAAGATTTTGACAAAAATCTGTCAAAGGATAAGAAAATTATGATATTTTAAAAAATTTTGTGACATCACATGCGAGGTGCTCTCCCATATGTTGTGTGCTGAATGATTCCGTAAATTGCTCTTTCTCTGTTTTTGATGAGGAATGATTTTTTTTTACAGAGGAATGTGTGTAAAAACATGTTTCTAATGATGTGTCAAATGCACAGGTAAAATGATGCATATGGTGAGAAAATTGACATTTTGAAAAAGATTAGTAAATAACATATGGGCGAGCATCTCGCATGTTACATCACAAAATCAAAACTTCAAACAATCATAACTTTCTTATCCTTTGATGGATTTTCATCAAACCTTCAGTCATATGTTTCTTCCATGTGTGTGCTTGTATTAAAACAGACTTAATTTCGGCGTAGACTATATCCTTTTGGAAACATTTATTTCCCTCATGTTGATGTTGTCCACATGATATAGACAAATTAGTCTTTTACATTGATTTATAATCAGGTTATGAAACGCTTCCGAACAGTTTACAAAAACAATGATTATATTAACAATACATGTAGAGAGGTATTTCTATTGAAATACAGGTATAAAGGAGAAACATGATGAAGGCATCAAGAATCCTTGAAGCAAGTTTTTAACAGTTTATAACTTATTTTGTTTTTCATTTACCCTACAGCAGACTGGTTTGCACGGAGACCTCCCAACAGTTGACGCAACTACCACGGGTGCAACTAGTAAAATGGAGACTCCCGTAGATCTGTCTAACATCATACCGCTGGCGTTTGCAGCGTCTGCTGGCGATGCCAAGCCTAACGATGCTAAACCAGACGCCAAACTTGACGCTAAGTCTGATGCCAAACCGGAAGCTAAACCTGTGACCAAGCCAGACTCACGGACTGGTGGCGGGGAGGCAAGTCGTCACGTCGGTTCGTGTGCAACCACTGCAGGTAAAAGGAAGCACTTTGAACCAACATTGACACCAGCTAGCTTTTAGATGATTTAATGATACTATTTACAATAATCATCATCAGCTTTTATATAGCGCTTTCCAAGTAAAAAGTATTACCCAAGCCGCTGTGTTTCAAAACCAGTATTTATTCACACGGCATGAATCTTTGAATATTTGCTTACATTTTTACTTTTTGACAAAATTACGACCAAATAATTTGTTTGTATCAGATAACTTATTCATAACACAATGCAAATTTTTCAAAGGACTTGTAAAAGTATATTGATTGATGAAATATCACGAAACCTTCTACTAAACTTATTATCATTCTTTTTAATGATGTGTTAATTTCAAGTTGATTTTTGTTGTAACTTTTGTACAACAAAACTTGCAAATGTCTTATTAACCCGTACCGAATTCTCCACAGCATCAGCTACAGCCAAGGCCTACCCAGCGTCCAGCCCAGCCAAGGATGTCCCGACCTTTATCACCAGCAAGCTGATCCGAGCCACGCTGCTACCCTCCTCCCCTTCCCCGTCCTCCCCCCATCAGAAAGACCCCTCGACTGTTGCTACCCCAACTGCCTCGACGCTGCCTGCTCCTCCCGCTGCCACAGAGGGCGCAACACAGAAAGCTGCACCCACTATCTTGACGCTCAATGTCCCCGCCATGCCAGGGTTCGATCTCCAAAAAGGCCAGGTAGCCATATTTTTACAGAAAATAATTTCACCATAGATTATGATCAATACATCATATAGAAATATGTATGGTACTCACATAAAAATAGTAATGATATAAATGGTCCCGTGGCATAAAACTACCCATTTATGGTAAATCTGTCATCAATGGTAGCTACCATCGCTCAATAGCTAATCAAATCAAAGGTTTTCATAGAAGCTGCCATTGGTAGCAAAGTTACCCTTAATGGTAAGTTTTATGCAACAGGGTCATGATGTAGATTAAATGATTGTATGGTGTATTATATGATGTATTTGAAAGAAAGGACTTTAATTCTATCAAGCTTCACCTAATAGCCCTTTATTTCTCTACCATTAATTCTTGTTCCATTGATGTTATTGAATATCCACATTTTATCATTTGAAGCATTGGAAATCAAGCAGAAAATAAATAGATCAAATCAAATCAAATAAAAATAAATGTCTGTTTTGAGAGTGTACTAAAATATGAAATGTAATTAGAAAATACTAAAACTTTTGGTAAAAACCATGTGCTTGTATTCTTTCACGATAATGTGGTGCAAAGGGGAAAGGTCCAAGTGAAAGAGGATAAATAAATTGTTTAAAGACAGCCAGTCCCTTTTTCAGATCACCACAAAACCATCGAAACATTGGCAAAACATATAGAGCACTGTTAGCAAGCTCTCACAATTTGAAACTGATACGTAGTGTAAAATTCAAATAATGCACGTAAACAACGTCTGATTAATAGTCTTTACCTCAGGCTCTTAGCAGTTTGTGTTGAAATATCTGCTTTATTGATTAATCTGTTTATTAAATTATAAAATGCATAATGAAAAAAATTGTTCTATGGAAGGAATCATCTCCAAAGTTTGGTAGTTACTCATAAAATTGGGATTTCATACACGCATAATAACCACATAGATACTGTAACAATGACTAATAATTTTTTCGTGGTACAAAAAAAGTCGGTTTGAAATTTAACGGCTGAAATTTTTTACATATACAGAAAGCTTCAACATGCTATGTTCTTAGAAATGGTCTTGAATCACACTTTCTTCAATTTACGATGGTGATAGACGATTTCAAATTTTAAGCTTGCAAAAGGGATGGACAATCTTTAATATTCTATTACATGTTCTGTGTTTTTGCTCAGTTCCTGACGGCAGGAGATGGGAACAAGTACATCATCAATGATGTGCAGACCGTGCTGCAGCCTATCAAGAAGGAGTCCACATAGAGTACCGAAGAGTGACGTCATTGGGGCATTATTAGGGAGCTTTTGTTATAACCCCGCGGACGGAAAAGAGCAATCTGTTCGAGCCGTCCGTCCGCGGGAGTCACAGGCGCTTTCGCAAAATAAGACAGAAAACGCGAACGGCGGTGCGTGGGACGTCATCTGACCCCCTGACACCCCCCGACCCGGGCGCACGTGCGATTTGCAATGACATCATCTGTACGGGCGCTGATTGGCTGCTGTCCGCAACTCGTCGAGAACGAAAAATCTCAAAATTCACGTCCGCGCGGATAGCGAGGCGGAGGGTGGCGCATGCGCAGATCGATCTTCGTATTGGATTACCGTTCTGGAGCCCGTCCGTCCTCAAAACGAAAGCTCGCTATTGTCAGACAACTGGCTCTAAACAATACGGGTAGAGCAAGGAGCCGTGATCACAATGGGGACTGTAATTGGAAATGCCGGACACTAGCCCGATCGACATTATCGGACAGCTAAACCTCTAACTGGAGTGAGTTTGTTTAGAGCCAATTGTCTTGGCAACATATGTTCATATGAGGACACCACTTCGGTACTGTATAGACGAGATACATCGTCCATATCATCAATCCCAATCCACAGTCTAGTGTGGTATCTACGAGTATCATGCGAACCAGCCGCTATCTATCAAGTCTTGATGACAAGGACTCACAACAGACATTGAAACACCAGTGAATTTGAGGGGGCTATGCGATTCGTGGGTAGAGAGCTCAACCCGTTACGGACATCTGTAATCTTCACGACATTGAGTTTCATAGATGTTTTGTACTGTTGAGTTCCATAGATGTTTCATAAAAACATCTGTATTCTTAAAATCTATTTATGCTTTTCTTGAACAATGTTTCACATCAAAGCAAATATCAAAGGAACCTGTATATAAGGACCACAGTCTGCTATTCAATAATAATAATAGATTCTGCTTATATAGCGCATTACAACTGTATATGTACAAGTAACATCTCTATGCGCTTTACATGTGAATACTCCATCAAACATGTTACTACAAGTAAAATTATGCACTACAGTAACTGTTATTAAACATGGTATAAATAGAGCATGTTACTAGGGATTTATATTACGAATAAAATGCAGAGCTGCCAAGTCTCCCTGATTTCGCAGGAGACTCCCTGAAAATAAACCAATAATACTGCATTGAATTTCATCACATCACCCAATCTCCCTGATTATTGATAAATTATTGTCATCAGGTTGTGTGCATTTGATAGACATCTCCCTGATATCTGATGAAATATCCCAAAATCTTCCTGATTGTTGAATTTCAATGTTGGTAGCTCTGTAAATGATACAATTAAGTAGCAGTTCAACATAAGTATATAACTTCAAATACAATCAAAATAATGATTTCGCAAACAGAAATATTTTAAGGCGGTTCTTGACTGAATCAATTGTGATGTGGTTCAAAGAGAAACGGGAAGCTGATTCCAAAGGGTTGCTGCAATGCTGCTGAAAGATCGTTCACCATGATACTGTGTGCGGGACCTTGGGATGTGCAGGAGATATTGCATTTGAGATATTGCTGTCAAGACCACATTCCTTGTCTCCTCTGAGTGGTCTTTATACAATGTATACAGGTTTCACTGTAATGTTCCTTTGTAAGCTACAATATATGTAGCCTAGGTACTAGGCTGTGAGGTGCACGGACACAACCTAGTCTGTCAACGACTATGTCTGATTACACAGACTACGCCCTAATGACACAGTGTTACCAGACGATAGTGTTACCAGACATAGTTAACAGACTGGGTTGTGTCCATGCACCTCACAGCCTAGTACCTAGGCTAAAATACATGCCCACATGTACATACAAGAATAGACTTTAACTTTTCCCTGTAGAACCTAATAGAAGATAACAATTTACATATATTCTCAATATGAAATTCAATCTTTAATCACCTCTTGACTGAGTTCTGTACAAGGAATACATGTACATGCATCCACATTGCTTGGATTTACATAGGATTTACATAGGATTTTTATTTTTGTTTCAGATATTTGATATTACCAGTTGGTCATTTGTTGTTGAATGATTACAAATGTAACTATTTATGTAAATAAGTACATTATTGACAATGATTTACCACACAAAAGTTTCAACTCTTAATCCATTGAGACATGAACAAGCTTTAGTCATGGATTTTTTTTTAAATTGTGTATACTTTGTGAAGTGTATATGTTTGTAAAAATGATTATTCAATTTCTTGACTGTTTATACACACCCTCTCATATTGGTGCTTATTTGCATACATTTTACATGTAAGAAATTCATACTTGCCATTTTGGAATTAAATGTTCTTTTCCATATTGATTATGCCCGGTGATATCATTTCAGTTAACATTTATTTATCTACATACTGTATATGTGCATTCTCATTCTCACCACATTTCAAGAATTATTTCACACTAGTTCACGAAAACAAGAGTTGCATGTCACAATCAAATAGTTTATTATTGATTATAGATGTTTTTACAAACAGGATAAAATTCTTTGGCTTTATGATTGAGTTTCTCCTGTACTTTCAATATCGCACTGGAGCAATAATACTAGTACAATAGGAAAGGGGTGGGGTGAATTATTATCACCCCCAGAAATCCTGATGACATAAGACACTGCATCGTGGGTTATTTTAAGACTTTCTTTGATCTATGATGACCACCGCTTAATAAAAGTTCAAGACATTCCGGTGTATCAAACAGTACGCCGTATTTTTAATTAGGCAGTGCCTTCCTCTGAATTACAAAATAAAATCTGGTTTGAGAAATATGTCAACCGTTCAGCCTTCGCTGGGAATTCATAGCTGATCTTATTACACACACTGGAAATTAGATTGGGGGTGAGCGAAGGGAAATTTCGATAAAATTGTAGAAAGAATTTGGTCCGTAACTTTTTCGGACATCTCCGCACATGAAATGGAGGTTGTTTCCAAGGAAGGTGAAACACTCGACAAACGATTTACAAGATATTTGTTAGGAAATATGATTGCCCAATGTGCGATATGGAGGCATTTCTCTGACATGTTTTCGACAGTATTCTCGATGTATAAAAAAACCCCAAAGCAACAGTATAATCTGAAATTCACAGAATCATATTATTATCCGATGTTCTACTACTGCACATGCACTTCAGTACATGAAGTGGTTCTGAAATCTGTGCATACAGAATATATATTCCTCTAAATGCATCCAAAATTTGTCTTGCATATTTGGCGGCGGTCGTCACTGGATCAAAGAACCAAACGCGTAAAATATTCTATTGCGCTATCAATGAACGCAACTGGTGTAGGAATAAATTACTCTTCGTGCCGACTCCAATTCTAACACCTCCCTGAATAATGAAAGAGAAAAAAACTCTATTTTGCACCTGGGTTTTTTTTCTATCTGCAGGGAATATTTTAGCTAAATCGCCTCAAGTCTCAGCCAAAAAATCACTGTAATGATGTATATGCATTTCATGTACACTGGTAGACTTTGCTTATACACACAAATCCCATAGAACACATTTTAGTGTGGCTCGCATAGGGTAAAGTAAAAAAAAAATACATGAACAATGATTGACATTTTTGTGGAAGATGAAAATCAGAACAATGGTTTGATTGCACTGCGCAGTACATCAAATTTACATATCACAGGTCAAATGTCAATTGGCTGTAGAAGCACAAATGATTGTTTGAGGCACGGTAGCATAAATAGCGGAAGAAAATAAGGCTGAATAAATACTGCTCAAGGTATGAATCATAATACATCCTCTTACACATAGCACCTTCAGGGACAAAAGTCCCCATTAAACCTGTATATTTGTATTGATTTGGGGAGTGAAAATAACAAAAATATAAGCAAACAATTAACAAATTTGGTAGGAATTTGGTAGAAATAATCTGTGTATGAAGTTTGTAAATGATAATGGATAATGACAGTGAAGATCACTGGCCCCAAAGTTGTCTAAGAACCATTCTGCTAATATCTGTTTCCAATGACTTTTAAATATAATTTCATAATGATTTCTTCACATGATCCTGCAATCAAACGGTCCTGAACTTGTAGGTACGGTATGACAACAAACTCGTCAATTAGCTCACCATTTTCCTATTCAAGGTTGATATACAATAGTACATAGTACAAGTCCATGCCATACCATGATGTCCAATATTTCAAATTCAACCCTGATGAACCACTGTTGACAAACTGTTTAGCACACAAATACACTTGTAATTTACTGATACATGTATCTACTGAACATGTAAAGAAACAAAAATTGATAGCCCTGATATCGTTTGTTTACTGTTAACTTCATCCAGGTAGTTACACCTAAGACATACACCCAGGATTATTGATCAAGCACCAGTGAACAAGTACCAGTAGATATTGAATGCAGAGAAGCAGAGTGGGAAGAAGAACTAACAGAAGAAGAGAAGGGAAGAGAAAGCAGAAAAGAAGAGTGATAAGAGGAGGAGTGGATCAGAAAAGATGAAGAAAACATGTTTATGTCTTAACCATTTATACATGGAGGCCCCTATGTCAAATTGATAGTCCCCATACATATTGCTCACATATGGCAACCAAAGCACATCTTTTCAAATTAAAGCTAACTGAGACTGCAGAAAAGAAGAGTGATAAACGGAGGAGTGGATGAGAAAAGATTACGAAAACATGATGTTCATGCCTTAACCATCTTCACACTTATATGTCAAATTGATAGTCACCATACAAAAAATTGCTCACATATCGCAACCAAAGCACATCTTTTTAAATTAAAGCGAAATGAGACAGTGTCCATCCATTGCGCAAAGATCCAATAAATGGCTTATCTATTGTAGACTATGATCAAACAAACATACTAACTATCCCACATGTATTTTTATACCATGTCTTCAGAGGCAAGAAGGGGCATATTGAGTTAGTTCTTTGGTTTTAAGTTCACACATACACAATGCAGGCTCATTTCCCTCTTCTAAATTGAAAGTAATACTTTCAAAATTCCTATTGATCTTTAAAATGTACGCAACAGCTCAAAGGAATTGGCATAGGGAAAGGGAAGAAAGGGAGGATCCGCAGTTTTAAACCGCGGTATATTTCGTCCAGTTCAGCATGAAACATGATGCTTTAGCCTTAAAAGCATGTCTCATGCTGAACTGGACAAAATTATACCACGGTTTAAAACTGCGGGTCCTTTCCTTTTTTTCCTTTCCCTTTCCCTATGCCAACTCCTTTGAGCTGTAGTGTAGAATCAATGTCACAATCAAATCAATGCCAGCGTTGATTTCATTTGGTAGGAGCACCATCTCCACAGGCTATTTTGAGCTGATGCTGTAACAAAAATATGCGCAATCGACTTCGATCGAGGTAACAAAATCCATAGACATACACAATAACATGTAATGTCTTGCATGGATGTAATCATCCAATTTCCAAAACGACAAATAATTTTCAGGTGTATCCATCATGAAAGTATAAAATCTGGACAGCTTGTATGGTAGCTTTCTGTACCCTCAAGATGTTCTCTTGACAACCACCATCCCCATAACCCCACATATTTCATATTCTGGTAGTATAATTTCATTCTCCAATCCTTTCACTCTCTAAACTACAAACATGACTTTTGTTTAAAGGGATTGCCCACATTGAAATAAACATGGTTTTAATAAAAGTAGAAATCTGAAAGAAACATATCAGTAAAGGTTTGATGAAAATCTGTCTAAGGATAAGAAAGTTACTATTGTTTGAAGTTTTGATTTTGTGATGTCACGTGCGAGAGGCATTCCCATTTGTTGTGCACTACCTGGAAATTTTATTCATTTTCTCAAAAGGATACGCATCATTTTTCTACAGGTGCATTTGATAAATCATTAGAAAAACGTTTTTACACGCTTCCCTCTGAAAAATATTATTCCTTCATCAAAAACAGGAAAAGAGCAAGTTATGGAATTGTACAGCATACAACATATGGGAGAGCAACTGGCATGTGACGTCACAAAATTTTAAAAGATCATAAGTTTTTTATCCTTTGACGGATTTTTTCAAACCTTCACCGCTTTATTTCTTTCATTGTTCTGCTTCTACTGAAATCAACTCAACTTTGGGGTGGAAATTCCTTTGAATTGGTGTAGACATCTGCATCTCCCCCAGTGCAGTCCAGTGACTAAATTTAGAGGGATGTTCATCCATAATCAGCTAACGAGTCCCCTAGCCTAGTTACTTGGCTGAGTAGTGCATGGTCACAACCGAGTCTGTTAACAACTATGTCTGGTAATACAGACTAGGCGCCCTAAACCCTCTGACTGCCCTGGAGTGGGGAAGGCAGGGGATCCAGGGCAGTCAGAGGGATTAGGGGGCCTCGTCTGTATTACTACACATAGTTGTTAACAGACTCGGTTGTGACCATGCACTCCTCAACCCAGTAACTAGGCTACCACTGCCCTTGTTTATTTCAGACTCTCTGCCTCTATCATTATCTAAAACACTCACAATACAATGATTCCAGACCCAAAGTTATTACCTTCCTTCACCGACCCTTCACCGCTGCCCTCCCGCAAGCTCCTCTGCGATCGAGTCACCATTCTGTGTGTCTGGTGGTCATCATTCTCCTCATTGAGCTGCGCCGCGGACCTCGTCTCCGTGGTCGATGACCTTGACTCTGCCTGCAGAGTCGTCACCCGGGTCTTGGCCGGTCTCGCTGAGAGCTGCATGCGCTTGGCTTTTCTTGAAGATCTGGGGACATCACTGCTGGGAATTTGCTCATGGATGCTGGCCAGTGGTGCGCCGGAAACTACTAGAAAAAAATAAAAGAGAAGCAACGTGAAAATGCATACATGTATAAACATAGCAGCCAATTTCTGATGCAGGAAGTCAGAATGGCTGTTCAGTAAATTTCAGGGGCTATGTTAATGAAACCTTACTAAGCCTAGGAAGTTGCTAAAGAGCATTCAGTTACATGCATTTTAAGCAACTAGCTAGGCTAGTAATGTTACAAGAGTTAAGCCCCTGAATACTAACACATTTCATATACTTATCCATTGTATGTTACGGGGGAGAGGGAGATATCTATGTTAAAATACAAGCTTTAGAAGATTGAAAAGAGGGTTTGGATGTCAGAATAAGACACAATTGTATCAAATGCAACTGGGGATAGAGACATCAACACTCTGAAAAGGAGAAGAACATTTTTTTGAAGGACAACACAGTCCAATCCTTAAATCTTAATCACTAACTCATTAAAATTTAAAGTGATCTAAATAATAATTTACACAATATACTAACCAAACTTGGTAGTCTGCTAGTCTGCATTTCCTGTACACTGTGTACATTCATATCTAGTCCCCATTTTAAGATTCATTGACCAGTTGACCAGGGCTCCATTGCATAAAATTTACTATTAATGGTAACTACCATTAATTCCTCGACAGCCAATCAAATTCAAGGTTTCCATAGAAATTGCCACTGGTAGCAAAGTTACTATTAATGGTAACTACCATGGTAACATACCTCGACAGCCAATCAAATTCAAGGTTTCCATAGAAATTGCCACTGGTAGCAAAGTTACCATCAATGGTAAGTTTTAGGTAACAGGGCCCAGGTGTTGCACCTGAATTGAAAAGCATCTCCCTTTTACCTGAGTCATTGCTTGAGGTTCCCTGGCCAGTGCCTGTAATCTGCGTGCTGTTCACGTTCATCTTGCTCCTGAGTGTAGCCAGGTAGCTCTGATCGCTAACACTCCCACTGATGCTGAGTCGTCGCGATTCCCTGCGTTTCGCGAGGATGTTGTCGTCATCGCGCCACGCCCACTGGAGACTGAGAGATCTCGCACAGAACAAACCGAGGATTTCGTTGCGCACCGTTTTATTCCAGAGTGCGTAGATGCACGGGTTGATGATAAGGCTGCAGTATATGAGATACATGGAACCCATTTCTAACCAGTCCGCTATCAACTCCTCGCCTAGGACCGTCTCATACACCAGCTCAACCACGAACGGCACCCACGTTAACACCACGGCGCCAACGGTGATCAACACCGTCCGTAGCGCTTTAGTCGGTGAATTCATCCTGATGTTCACGAGCAGGGACGTCCGTCGCGATCGCCTTCGGGACATGACTTTGATGGCTTCCTCGACGACGACGTTCCCGTGGCTGACCCTGCGTGACGACCTCCGCGCGACCTGCAGGATGCCGATGTAGCAGAAGCCGATCAGGGCAAACGGCGGGAGGGTGGTGACGATGGCGAAGAACCCCGAGAAGGACTTGTGGTGGTACCAGTCCACCATGCAGGCTAGCTTGGCTGGGGTGAAGCTGTACCGCGACCAGCCGAAGGAAGGGGGCAGCGTACACAGAAGAGCCATGAGCCACATGGCTATGATCAGGTGCACGGTGTAGTTTGAAGTAGCTTTCAGAGGATACATCATTGGCTGCACAATGGCATAGTACCTGAAAGAACAAACAGGTTTGCAAGAATATAATACATGTGTTGAATTCTGCACTGCACTAATATACATACATATTATGTCATTATCATCACATTGTAACATTGTGTAACTTGAATGATCTTTTTAGTACATTCTGATTATGTCACTAAATTTAGTAGAAAATTAATGATGTACTGATAAGAGGGAGTGGGGTTACAGTATAACAACTTTTCCTTAGCTACATCTAATGTACCACTGTTAACATTTTAGAAACAAATTTTGAGCTTAATATTTTAAGTCATGAAACTCTGACATTTTGACCAGCCCAAAACCTCCTAAAAAAAAAAGCGATCGCTAATTTTCACTTCAATTCAGTTTCCACTTCTATTGTTTGAGGGGAAGTTCTGATACAGTATCTTCTTCCATTTTCTGTGATTTTTACAAAATTTTATTTCTTGACCTGAAGACAGCAAAGAAAAAAGTGAAAAGAGAAGAAATTGTAGTGACAATTCTCAGTTCATGTACAAAATTAGTAGATTACTAATGTATTTTTAATTTTTGCGTACTTAAAACTCAGTTTTGAAGCAAACTGGCCTGCCACCTGTAAGTTGAAAGCAAATTAATTCCCAACGCCCGGTCATTTCTAAAGAAAGACTTTCCCCGAAGTCACGGTTGTCATTATTACGTAATAAGTGTTATTCCTAGTTACGCTGAACAACCAATCAGCAATCAAGATTTGGGTGTTGTCGTAGGTCTGTGTGTTATACGTATTCAGAGTAACATCCCGGTTGCTGATCTTTAGGCAGCTACACTACATTTGTGTGTTTTTGGCTACACCTGATATCTAATGGGGATTCGAGCCAATATCTCCCCGAGACCATCGGCGTAGCTCCCTACAGCTATGCGAGCCGTCAATACCCGACGTTTTCAATGGGGATTCGAACCGATACCTCCCTGGTGCTGTCGGCGTAGTTTCACCCTTCAGTGATATTATGGTCATAGTGTCGAGGTGGAGAAATGAACTCCTTTATCCTTAATTGTTACCTCGAGCCATTAACTGCCTTTTATCACAGCAGAATCTCGCCCTTTAATTGCTTTCCAGATATTTACCGGGTATGTACTCTGATACTTATAATTATCTTTATCAATTCTTGTTGTCAAACATTAAATCATGTTTGCTGACGATGTCTTAATTCTAAAAATATATCGTTTACTTAAACAGTTAATATTGCATGATAAAAGCAATAAATTAGTAGTCATCTTTGATGATTACTCATGTATATTTGTAAGCATGATAAAATTTTAAGAGATACCTTTAACTATCGACATCGCTGGTTTCTTTTAGATGTGGCTATATGAAGTGGTGTCGTTATTTGTATTTCCGTATCCACCGTGAAAGCCTCACGTTTATGAAAATTTAGCAGATATCATGTTACAACACCAATGCAGTATTTTCAATCTTGAAAATGCCACTGAATTTAGTTATCCTATTTCAGTAACACTATCATGAGATATAAAAATTATTTTGCTGTTATGTTTTCTGGAGGGCGCTAAATTTCTGTGGATAGCGCTGGTTTGTATAAGCGCATTTTATGGACAAAGACGCTTATTACTTTTGTGTGTGTTAATTACAATAGGTCCAGGAGATCTTCATTGTCGCCGAGATCTTTCCCGGTTTCGCCGATCTCCGGAAGAGTTCTTGAATTTCCACTCGCACATTTTAACTTGGATTGAATCAACCTAGTTCACCTTCACAACGTCGTAGTGAGAGTTTTCGAACATTTAGCAAGCTCTCCAGTGAACTTTTGACGCGTTGCCGTTTATCCAAAATAGTCTCCTTGTGCAGGAAGTATACAGCGATTGAATTTTGGATGTCATAAACATTTTACATGCCTATCTCTTAATCAAGAATTGAGCTTATATGACTTTTTTGTATTTAACATAAATGATTTTCCTTTAAAGAGTTTTCCTATGCAAATGACTTAACTATCCTACATTTGTATTTTCTTTATTTAAAGTGAAGTGAGATATTGATACAGCCGGTCCGGCAACAAAGTGTAAACGTGATATTTTGTCACACGCCTTTAAGAGAGTCAGTGAAGTTCTAAGATTAAAAATCGAACCACTTATCCATATCTTTTGTTTCAGCAGTTACTTATTTGTCTTGAGAGATCACATAGTTTAAAAAAGTTGGGGTGCTGAGACGCCGTCTTTGCTGTTGCATGTTTGATATTTGATGGGTGTTAACTTCTTAATTGCTACAAAAATTATTACACTATTTACACTCTCTCAAATCTACATAAATTCAGAACTACCCCAACAAGATGATTTTTCAATTTTAAAGACTGAAGCCTGTCTCCTACCTATCTAACGTGATGAGTGCAATGCTGAAGAGCGATCCAGTGAGACTGCACAGCGTAACAAAGCCCATTAGGTTGCACCACACCACACCAAACACCCACTCCCGCTGCACGCACGCCACAAGATTGAAAGGGAGCACCACCAGCGTCGTCACGGCGTTGGCGATAGCCATGCTGTAGATGAAGCGGTTGCTAGGGGTCTGGAGGTAGGAGCGCTTGTGGATGGTGTACACGACGACCGCGTTGAGGAACCCAGAGACGACCGTAATCAGCGCTAGAGCGATGGCTTGGCCGATGATCACCCACTGCGGCGTGACTAGCGCCGAGGAGTGGGGGTCGTTCTCGTCTTGAGTTTGGACGGACCGTGGCTCGGTGGTGGGGAAGGCAGTCTCGTACGACAACGTGCCGTCCATGTTGAGTGGACAAAAGGAGACCAACACAACACTCGGGGGACGCTATGTCACTCAATTACAATGAAGACCGCATCTCTGTAATATAAAATGAGAAGAGAAGATGGTGAAATAATCTAATGATAATCTTCTTCACTAAGACAAGAGTCATTCAAAGCAACAATATGTTTGACTGGCTCTCTATTTCATAATTAGTTTAAATTGGTATGTGCAGATTTTGCACAAAATTGTATCATCTCAACGATGGAAAAGGACACTTCAGCTAAGCAAATAGAGCTGCTAACATTTCTTTGCTTGATTTGTGCAGGTGAATCTACCTCTGCACGGTGCCTTTAAACTTTTATATTCAGGGTTTCCCTTTTGCAAGTCAAAAATATTGAATTTTCTCAAAATCATGGAAATCAGAAGAAGATACTAGATCAGAACCTCCCTCCCAATACTAGTAGTAATAGAAGTGGAAACTGACTTTGAAAAAAAGAGCAAAATTATAGCGATCGCTAGATTTTGAGGAGATTTTGGGTGGATCGTCCGAAACCTATACTTATAGCCTAGAATGGAGGACGGAGACCGCTGTGTGCTCCGCTCCACAGTGCATGCGTTCAATTAGACCGATCAGTCTCTGTCGATCGTTAGATGCGCTGAGATTGCATCTGGCTCCTCGTAACTGTCAAGAAATGCAATTTTGATAAAAGAATTCCCCCAATGAGATGGTTATTCCTATCTAGCGTTCCATCATGGCATGGGTGCAATGCCCACATGCATCGCGCACTGACACTGGCACAATATGATTATTTTATAGACTATAGTCTGTGAATTTCAACAGTTTACAAAGGATAGTTTTCATTTTTCCTGAAAAGATTTTTGAAGCTATGAGCATGATGAGTGAAATTTCATACACGTTTCCTGCCGAGTTTCATGACTTTTACAAATGGGAAACCCTGTCTTTACAATACATTGTCATTGAAGACAAGTTGTTGGCAACAATGTTCATTATTTTGATATTTTCTGCGATGTTGCAACAATGTTGCATTTGCAGAAAATATCAAAATAATGAACATCCGTGAAGACTACAGTACACTACGCTCGCGTTGTGTTGAAAGACAACTGGTTGCGCTACACTAATAACACCACTAATACCGGTAGTTGCAAACGTGATAACTGTGTGTGTTTTGTGAAAGTGAAAGATAGACTCCAAATCAATGCCATTCATGCCATTGAAACAGACACGAATGACGTTCGTTACGCTATGCTCACCTAATTAATAAAGTTAGAAAACGTCCAGATGAACTCGTTTGAACCTGCTACAACATCTTTGCATTGTATTTTCGCCGTTATTTCCCAGCAAGATGATTTACAGACGGAGATTGAATCGAAATCTATACGGTTCTCTCTGCCTCGGCCCATTGCACACACGGTGTCCACGTCCTCTCGCTAGTTGCTGTGCACCGGCGATGCGGTTGAAGAGCCACTTACTCGTGGGTGGGCCAAAACACAACACCCTCAATCCAATACTTTTTATTAAAAAACATTAAAATTATAATTTGGAAGAAATCTAA
The DNA here is from genome assembly GCA_963669155.1 of Arbacia lixula. Lineage (NCBI taxonomy): Eukaryota > Metazoa > Echinodermata > Echinoidea > Arbacioida > Arbaciidae > Arbacia > Arbacia lixula. Next base: position 10,349,378 of record OZ022590.1, on the reverse strand, counting down.
AAATAATTTATAAATACAATCATCTCTTTATTATTTAAAATAATTATATTTGTTATGATTATTGATAAAATATAATCTATTTCTCTTTTTTCAAGGAGCACAATAGTACAACAGCTTTACAAGACCGACAAAGGGGAGACCACCCAAGAAAAGTTGAATTATACGCATGCGCAATACTATTAGATAAATCGTCTGCTGCGGAGTTTCGTATTGTAGGCCTACTCCTCATTATGCTAATCTCTTTGCATAGTATGTCACCTTTGTTCACATGGAATACACATAAATGATAAATACAAAATAAAAACAGAGCAACAGTTTATTTGGAACACAAATGGTTATAGGTCTAAGTATTTTTTTGGGAAAGATTGCCTCAGTAGATCATTAATAAGCCATAGTTCATGTTTAATTTAGCATTTACGAAATTCATGTCACATCGAGGGGGAAAAGGGATGGTGGTGATGATGTGATTGTGTGTGTGTGTGTGTGTGTGTGGGGGGGGGGGGGTGGGTTGGACTTGTGCTGGTTACCAACGTACAACTTCTTGTGAATTATAGTCACATATGCAATCATGCATTGTCGTATATAGTCAGCTCAATTTCGAGATTTATAGCGTATTGCATAGCGTCAGCTCTTGATGCCATTAATGGTCACCCTACTACAGTCCACAAAACATGATAGCGACTTCTTATGCGTATTCTGTATTCTAACAAAACTGTTCTCAGGATTGGGTCGATATCTCTTGTACTCTCTGACGTCTGAGTGAAAGCCGCGTGCAGAGAATTTGTGAAAGGTTCTGCGCAAAAGTTGCATTAGCGCCATCTTGCGGTAACCACCGAAATTGATTTGTGTTGGTTTTGTTTCATCCGTGTGATATGTGTTGGCTTTGTTCTGTTCTGGGTTTTTTTCATCCGTGTCATTGCTTCCTTTAAAAAATGTCATAATCCAATGATTTATTGCCGCAAATATTCGAGGTTGAATAAAGATAAGAGTGAGAGTGGTTGGCCAAGGGAAAGCGGGCATAGAGAGAGAGAGAGAGATATATATACGAGAGGGGGGGGGGGGGCGGGGGTGGAGAGCGAGAGAGAGATGTGAGGGAAATGAGAGAGTGAGAGAGAGAGATAAAGAGAGAGAGAGAGAGAGGAAGAGAGAGAGAGAGAGAGAGAGAGAGAGAGAGAGAGAGAGAGAGAGAGAGAGAGAGAGAGAGAGAGGGGGGGGGGGGCAGAGGGAGAGAGAGGGGTAGATAGAGAGCAAGAGAGCGGGGTGAGGGGGAATGAGAGAACGAGAGAGTGAGCGATAGAGAGAGAAAGAGAGAGAGAGGGGGGGGGGGGTTGGAGGTAGAGAGAAAGAGGGGGGGGGGAGAGAAAGAAAGTGACTGCCTAAAACAGATTGAGAAAAAGATGATATCTTTGAAAGAGAAAGTGAAGGAAGAGAAAGGAAGTGAACGTGGGAGAGAGGCACACACCACACGCACACACACACACACACACACACACACACACACACACACACACACACACACACACACACACACTTTTCTCAGAAATCTTTTGATTTCATTAAACACAATAGCCTTCACGTGAAGCATACAAAATCAATATAATCTGAATACAATTAACAATCAAGTGAAAATAAATTTACATACTCAATGATATACAAATCATTCCAAAGTAAAAAAAAAAAAGAAGAAGAAGAAGAAGAAGAAGAAGAAGAAGAAGAAGAAGAAGAAGAAGAAGGAGGAGGAGGAGGAGAAGGAGAAGAAGAAGAAGAAGAAGAAGAAGAAGGAGGAGGAGGAGAAGAAGAAGAAGAAGAAGAATAAGGAGGAGAAGAAGAAAAAGAAGAAGAAGAAATGTTCTATTCTTGCCCATCATCCCCTCCCCGGTCCATCCACCCCATACACCTAAGCAAAACTACCCTAACCTAGCACACACACACTCACACACACACACACACACACACACACACACACACACACACACACACACACACACACACACACACACACACACACACACACACACACACACACACACACACACACATAAACACACACATAAACACACACACCTAGAGAGAGAAACCTATTTGATTTGAGTTACGGGTTGATGTGGAACGCGTTCCGACCAAAGTTCAGGAGCTGCCTACTGACAAAATGTTAAGTACATCTATTCATAATAAGAAAAAACAATATTTTGAGGCAGTTTTAGCCTGTTTATTGAGCTAATATTGACCATTCGATGATGCGATGTTGAAAAGACTGCTTCGTCACTATGCCCAGCTACCTTTCTTTATTTTCATGTCATTTTTTGAAAAAGGGGGTGGTCGTGCGAGGAATGGCACGACACTAGCACAATGGATGTTTCATCATTCAATGGTTATCATTTCAGAAGTTATTATTATCCGTTTCTGCACAGGGTTGGTTCTGCTGAAATAATCATAACAGGATGGGGCCTTTTATGATGCGGAAAAAGACTTGCTTGACCAAAGAAGTATAAAGCTGAGCCAGTGAGCCGTAATATAATCCTTTGCTTAGCTCGCCATCTTATCGTAATGTCCATCAAAATCAATTAAATTCAATTCCACTTTATTTTACTCAATGCAAAACAATGAATAGACACACGAACCTGAATAGAAGATAATAATATAAAATGCAGACAAAGAATGTTGCATGAGAGGGGAGCAGCCACGAAGGAGTACCCTTATAATGGGCTAACCAAAAACTTAAATTGATTGTTAAAAATGAAAGAAACAGTAGCATTTAGTAGTTAAAGGTATATTAAAAACAACAAACGATGGCAGTTCTAAGACTGAATTAGTGTGGCTTAAAACTAAATCAAAACTATAAACAAATATATAACACACTTATCACAATGATACTTGATATTGAAGGGTTGGACAGGCAATTATATCACACAGGTGGGAAATAAAGTTTGATTTGATAATGAATGTATATGAAATATCTTTTTATGTTACACTCTACTCAAAAAGTGAGCAGCCTGCTCTCTTGTCACTTTTAAAAGGAACATATAAACTTAAAAGAAAAAAATATGCACAAAACAACTTAAGCATGGAGTGTTTGATTAATTGTTTCATTTTGGTGAGAGACCCTCAATCAATCTATAATTGCTATTTTTCAGATAGGCCAGGACAATAAAGGATGGAAATCATGCTTACAATATAAATTAAATACACCCCCCCCCCAAAAAAAAAAAAAAAAAAAAAAAAAAATCACTTCACCATGCAAACAAGTACATCATAACGAACATAACGTACATAAACAATGTGTTAGTAAATATCGCGCCTAAGTTAGAAATTCTTTCATAAAATTTGAAGATCTATTCCTCATCCAGTCACTTAGCGCAAGATTTCACAATCTTTTAAAGATTTTCTGATGTTCATGCTATGCATGCAAAGATCCAAATGAAAAAGGGTCCAGAAATTTGTTGGGAGGATAAATCTACCAAGACATGATCATGATCACCTATGATTAATTGTTCTTTAATATTTCAAACAAGACAACTTCAAAAAGATAGGACGTACAGTTTTTGTTTACTCAACCTGTAGTGTACAATTTCTTAAAGATATCTAATATGCGCAATCGAGATTCAATCATATTCTGTAATCCAATAATGTGATTACAGACCTGCATAAATCTCATAAAGAGAAAAATTACTTTCATTTATCAGATAATGGATAATAGGTTACGTAGTAAAAAGATATTGCCTTGGGGAAAATGCGTCGCGAGTAATCGGTTGTTGGGAAGGACCGGGTACCCGCACACAATTGACCCGTCGGATGCTCAATCTGACATCGAGCTGGGGAGAGTGATGCTATAATGATATGCCCCTTTAACCCTGCGTTGACATGGTACAGCGATATTCATCATCGAAGTGAGTGTCTACAGCTAGCACACGACCGACCGGCCACTGGTATGACTGGTACTCAGCCGTGCGCGCTATAGTACAATGGAGTGGTAGTTGCGCCTCGGAAATATCGCACGTACATCGTGAACGAGTACATGAGATTGCTCAACCGCCCGCTCCACCGCGCCGTCCGGCTCAGCTCACAGCTTTGTTTGGTCTTTCGAAGGCCAAATCACACATAAATTAATATGGAGCTGTAAGCTGTCTCAGTTTAATATGTGAGAGATCTGGCCAGTAAGCCAATGCATGAACACACGCGGTGCTGAACAGAATGCAGGTATTTGCATAGGAGTGTAACCTTTTGAGACCTTTGTCGAGTGAGAGTATACGGTATACGCTACAGATTCGAAGATATATCGTTCATATTTTGACTGCATGCGAATTCATAACGGGAAGGAATCGTCAACAAAGGTCACTAGATTACAAGTGGGAAGTAGCAGGAAGTTGTCGGTTCTAAGCTAGCCAGGATCAGTGAAGCATTACGAAGCTAAGTGACCCTGGCAGTGGGACATTCGTGACTCGGCAATATTCCACTTTCGTCGAGATTTCATCATCAACATCGGGAAATATTTCGTCATAATTTCGCGCGGGATCGCACCATGTGCCTGATGTGTTGTTGTCGGTCTCTGATCATGCGACGTAGAGTCAACGTCAAGCAAACAATTAAGAAACGATGACACAAACCAGGATATATAAGTTTTCAATCCAGCGTTTCATAACAGAGTTCATGGTGTGTACATGGTCGGACTTGATTTGGAAACGCGCGTAAAATCATCAATCAATCACAACAGTGACTGAAACTTGATCTCCGATACACAACGGGAATACACGAGCTTCTACTCGCTGTTCTATTCGCGAGTAAGATTATCACTATTCATCATTTCAAGAATGCTGTCATAACTCGCAACGTAGAAACGATCACTGCTTGTCGCATGCCACTGGCATTATAGGAATATATATTGTTGAACTCTTTGCGAAATAGTCACTGGAATAGCGGTATCATAGTGAAATTGAATCAGCAACGTACGTCTCGTTGGTTTTTTTTTTTTAGACAGATCTCGTCGCTGTTATATATATCAACGGGCAATCAGAAAGGTAAGATAAATATATTTGTTTTAGTAATTAAAAATTAATTTTTCGTTTATATACTTCGTCGTTGATATGTTAGATCTATTTCGAGATAATTTTCTTTAATCATTGCGTGTATGGGAGTATTGCTGTTCCTCAGAGGATTCCGGGAATATTTTAACAAATAAATTGAACTTAGGAATACATTTTTAAAAAATATATTAATCTAAACTACACTTAAACACTTATAGATCTCAGCAAACTCACTGTTTATTATTTTATCGACCATATGCCTCCCCTGCAATCCAGCCGCCCCCACCCCCCCCCCCCTTCATCATGTTTACTATTTAAAAGGCTTGTCAACCCAAATTAATGATTAAACATGTCTGTTCCTCTTCGCCTACACGTCCATTTTAGTATGCGTTAATAATAATAATAATAATAATAATAATAATAATAATAATAATAATAATAATGATAATAATAATAATAATAATAATAATAATAATAATAATAATAATAATAATAATAATAATAATAATAATAATAATAATAATAATACAAAACATTTGGCGCTTAACACGGGCGTTTCTCAGCGCACTGTTTTCTGTCAATTATCTTAGGAATTAAGGTAGAAACCTTAAGTAATTCAAAATAATAGATATATAAATGGGTAAATACTAAAAATCAACGTTGATATGCACCTCCATTGACAGACCCAAAATGGGGATATTCCAGGGAATCATTTATTAAAAGCGTAAGTTAATTGTTTTGGGTGGCAGAAGGCATTCCTTGCATGTTTATGGCTGTCCAACAACCTGATCAGAGAAACTATATACTTCATTAAAGAATTCTCTTAGGATGGCAGTCGCATAAATGAACACCGTATACTCGTTACCATGATAATGGAGGTAGTTAACATCAGCCCCACCCCTGAGGAAAGGAAGAACTGAGGTTGAGTATAAGCCTGGCGTAATATATAATGATGGGGGATATCCACGCGACTGGTAAACCACATTGTAGGTTTATCCCGTAAGTCCTGCCCCGTATCATGATCATTATGTGACTTCCACGATGACTATGTGGTAACCGCAACATCTGGTGCCAAAACGGCAAACGTGATTAACGGATAACGAAACATATCAAATGTCAACGTTAGCCATAATTATTACACAAATCAAACTGACTAGATGAGATTTATTCACATAATGTACTCTTGGAAATTTCCTCGTTATCGTGGATATTACATAAATTATCATAAATAACGTCCTATTTATATCTTGCAGTTATTGTCTGGCAGTAGACGGGAGGGAAGGGAAGGGGCACTAGGATTTCATTTCTAATAATACATTTACATTTTGCCATGCTTCTGGGTATATTTATTATGGAGGAAACCGTACAAAAGAGACAAAACGTCATAATTATTATCATGTTACATATTTATTATAATCATATTTTTTGCATTCTTGAATATGTGTGTATGTATAGTGTGTGTGTGTGTGAGAGAGAGAGAGAGAGAGAGAGAGAGAGAGAGAGAAAGAGAGAGAAAGCGAGAGAGAGAGATAGAGAGAGAGAGAGAGAGGGAGAGAGAGAGAGGGGGGGGGGGGGAGTGAAGGGAGGGAGAGGGAGTGAGGGAGTGTGTGTGCGTGTGTGTATGTGTGTGCGAGCACGAGTCCGTGAATACTCTAAGAAAATGTACGACAAAGTTCAGCTTCAGCTAGTGTGTGAAGCCAAAGATTTACGGACTTCTTATTTAATGCCCATCTTCCTTCCTTCCTTGATTACACGTCACTAAAAAAAAAACAACATGTAATAAGTCATTAATCTTCACCAGCATGACCAGTAGCACTGCTACCCAGTGAACTCTGACTATTAACTCCATAACTGCCCTTTGGGAATGGTGGTGTATTACCTGTGCAAAAATACTTCAATGGCGCATAAAGAGTTAACTCCTTCTCTGCCAGACTCCATACTGCCCTGTAGGAATGATGTATATTACCAGTGCAAAATGCCTGCATGGCGCATAAAGAGTAAACTCTTTCTCTGCCAGACTCCATACTGCCCTTTGGGAATGGTGTGTAAAACCGGTGCAAAAATGCCTCAATTGCGCATAAAGAGTTAACTCCTTCTCTGCCAGACTTCATACTGTAATATGCGAATGGTGTGCATTACCAGAGCAAAAAAAAACAACAAACAAAAACAAACAACAAACAAACAAACAAACAAAAAAACCCAGTGGCGCATCAATAAGAGTTACCCCTCTCAATATCGAACATTGATATTCCCGTGTCTATCATAACACGATTTTTCGCCCTTGGGACCGAGCGAGTTAAACAAACGAACAGCCGACGGTTGAGGTGCGATTTCCTTTGGGGTTGTGGTGGTAGAAAAGGGATGGGGGAAGGGGGTGGGGCTTGTAGAATACTAGCACTGTTTTTGTTTTCTGATTGTAACATCACTGTATGAGCAAGGGCGTATTGCCACAATATAAATTTCATACAAGCATAAGGTCTCGAGAGTTTGTTTTATTATCTCTTATAGTAAAAAAAAAAGGTTTACACTTAAACTAGCCTATGTCAAAACATGTCCAAGTTGAATGTTATTCATATCCAATATTTGTGTGTGTATTGTGATACCCACACATGCATACAAACTGACTGTGTTAAGAGAGATACAGAGGAAATAATGTCCTTCCAATAGATATGTTTGCAAAGATTTATCTTGGTATCGTAAGGCAATAAATCTCTCTTTGTTTCACATTTAAGGTTTAATAATTCCCGCGGTTTAGAGCTCAGTATCTTTATCCACTTACAGTATCGCTATAGGATGAACTTTAATTCTGTCATTCCCAAAGAAAATGCTTTTCCATAGGCATGATAGGATATGTACAATTATGTCCTGCGAACAAAGCACTCTGTCACATTATACTAGGTTATTTTCTCAGTTCCAAACTGGTTCGTTACACATAACGCGTGCCCGCGGGACGAAGAAGATTAATCAGTGACCGATTGGTGTAGTAATGAGTTGTGTTTTCACTGTCTACAGGTTAGCGAGTCACAGAGATAGTGGACTAATAGCCCATACATTTCATGTCATTCGGACCTCGCTTACGTCAGTAATTAGTCATGAAGCTGATATTAAGCCTGATTACCATCGTGAGCGTGAATAAAAGTGGACGTCGATCTGATAATGAGTCTAGAATGCATTTTCTCCTCCAGACCTTTAGGGACGCTTGGCGTCTAAACCGATCCTCTGGATTACACGTGGCTCCGTACATCAATTGACTGTTCGTGTACATTAAAGACAGGTATGTCCCTTTTGCAAGTCAAACAAATGAAAATTTGCAAAAAAAAACACACGGAAAATAGGAGAAGATATTGTATTTTAGAACTTGCTTCCCAATAATACAACTGGAAACTAAAATAAAGCGAAATTATAGCTAGATCGTTAGTAGACTTTGAGGAGGTTTTGGTCGGGTCGTCAAAAACCTATAAGCCTAGAGACCGTAGACCGATGTGCGCTGTGGTCCGCTCTGGTGCGTGCGTTCAACGGGAGCAACGCCCGCATCGCGCGCTGACAGGCACGATACCGTTATGAGTGCAGATTATGTCGGTGCATTTCAAACGTAAACAGGAATACTTATTTACTTTTTCTGAACCTGATGAAAATTTTCGTGAAGCTTTCATACACGTTATCGTTAAGGGTATACTGCCGATTCCTGTCAAGTTTCATGACTTTTGCAAATGGGACACCCTGTATTTAACATGGAAGCGGCTTATCGTTGCCGTTTGCCACACGCACGTTACAGCGAGCGTTTTCCCGTTGCGACAACGCAATTAAGAAAAATCGCTAAATATCTCGAAGTTTATAAATACAAGCTACGCTTCATCCTTGGTCTAAACGCCACAATGGTCAGCTCCTTCACTGGAGCGGATAAGCCGTTGAAAGGCAAAATGCAATAGTCGATAAGGTGCGCGTTCGTGGGAATGTGAACGCACCCTTATTATCTTTCCCCGCCACCGTAACACCCCTCCCCCCCCCCCCCCCCCGCCTCTGCTCCCTTCTCCCTTCTCCGACTTCCGTACTATCTATGTTTTTCGTCTTTGTCTACATGGTTATGCTCGTCATGATGGTGGACGTACTGCACGCGAGTCATCCCATTGTCGTTGGTTAATCTCAATATCTTCCCTCTCATCATTATCATAATAGTAGATTCTCTCTGCGTCTTCCATTTGTCTGTTTTCTTTGTGTATCCTCTCCTCTCATTTGCCTCCCCTCGTTCTCTCACTCAATTTATTCTCTCTTATCCCCCCCCCTCTCTCTCTCTCTCTCTCTCTCTCTCTCTCACACACACACACACACACACACACACACACACACACACGTACACACACACACACACACACACACACACACACACACACATATATACACACAAGATAGCCCACTCTGTCTCTACCCTCTTCTATTTATAGTTCTCTTTCTTTCTCTCTCACCCTCTTTCACCATAATCTGTTTATATGTCTGTCTCAATATCTGTCTGTATTTATGTCTGCCTGTCTCACATACACATACGCATACACACACACACACACACACACACACACACACACACACACACACACACACACACACACACGTACTCTCTCTCTCTCTCATTGCGACAGTATTTTTTTCTTATATCTTCATTTTCTCCACTGTTCCTTTTACGTTCCAGGCCTGTACATCTTGTCTTTGTAACAGCGTGAGAGTGGCGGCCAAGACTAAAAAAAGGAAGCCGTTATCTCTTTACCCTTCTCGCGCTCCACGGCAGACAGAGACTTTAAAGGTAGAGTCCCCTTAAAGAGTATATACTGTACTGGGAAGACAAAAAAGCCTTCAAAAGGTAATCGTGAGCAACCTTCTTGCAAATGGTCTTAAATTCACGTATTGTCCATCGTAGAAACTTGCTGAAAGTTATTTGCCCTCAAATGATCAACATGTGGAGAAATTAGTGATTAGATTACAAATCCTGAAAATGTTCGGCCCGAACATTTTGATAATTTTGAGAAGAATCACTACATTCTCCACATGTGGATCATTTGAGAGCAAGTTTCTAAATTGGACAATACACTCATTTAAGATCATTTGCAAGGAGATTGCTCACGATCACTTTTTGAAGGTTTTTTGTCCTCCTAGTACAGTATATGCCCTTTAAAGGGATAGTTCACCGTGAAATTAAGATGGTTTCAATGCAAGGAGGCACATGAGAGAAGCATACTGTTTCACATTTTTTTTTTGTAAATCCTCATTTCCCTGCAAGTGGCATAATTTATTTCGATTTAAGCCCATGTCCTGGGTTCTATTTAACTTCTTTATTTGTATGTGTTGTTTTGCGTCAAATGAAATAAAGACGAACGAATAATATAAAATGTATATATTAAGTTTTAACCATATATTATTATTATTAGTAGTAGTATTTTTTTTATTGTTATTTCTTTTTTGGTGGGGGGAGGGGGATAAAAATTTGTATTGTCTGATGATGCAGTTAAGACATCAGCTACAATGTATTTTTGATATCTTAAATGGTTTCGAAGGTCATGTTCTGTCATTTTCATAGCCAATGTTTGCAATTTAATTTGTCACAAAGCTCAGTAATAAAACACCAAACCACAAATAAATATGTATCACACTTGTTTCAAACATGCTATTGGAATCAATGCGTATCTATTAAATCATGCATTGAGTTTGGCCACATTACATTTTGGGGTTGGTTTTCAAGGTCACTCTCACTGTTTTTGTCTATGACTTAATTGCCCAAATTTCGTTTCTTCTTAATGACATCACTATGAACATATTTCGATCAAATGAAACAAACTGGGGAGAAAAGAAAGACATATATAGTGTTCATGGTGTTTGGCAGCCATCTTGGAAAGTGATGTCTCAAGATTAAGTTATTGGATGCCTCTCTATCTAATATTGCTTATTACATAATTCGATGCATATGCAACAAATTTGGTGCTTAGAGGTAAACGTAGAATAGAATAAAGATAAATACATTGGCTTGACAGTAATTTTGGACGCCATCTTGAAAAAATTGCGTCTCAAGGACAAATATTTATGTGCCTCTATATCCAATTTTGTGAAGCACATACTTTTACCAAACTTGGTGCTTGTAGTCAAAAGTGCACAATTAATCTCGTATTTGTTGTGTAACCACGTCACTTTTTTTTTACCTTTCCCAGTTCGACGGGGCGCTGCGAGACGGTACGCCGTGAATGATGGCGGACAGCCCGTCAGGGAGTGCGGACGTCGCTGTCCTGGCGTTGGACGAGCAGACGGACCATGCCGACGACGAAGTCAAGTTCGTCCAGATGAAGAGGATAGATTCCGATGAGAATCTGAGGAGGAAGGGCAAGGAGGATGGTGAGTTGGTCTCTTGGTAGGGCTGACACGGCTGGGAGTAAGGATGGAATGGAGAGAGAGGGGGAGAGATAGAGAGAGAGGGGGGGAGAGAGAGAGAGAGAGAGAGAGAGAGAGAGAGAGAGAGAGAGGGAGAGAGAGAGAGAGAGAGGGAGAGAGAGAGAGAGAGAGGGAGAGAGAGAGAGAGAAAGAGAGAGAGAAAGAGAGAGAAAGAGAGAGAGAGAGACAGACAGACAGACAGACAGACAAACAGACAGAGACAGGGAGGGAGAGAGAGAGATATGGAAAGGGGTAGAGTAATGGAGCGAAGGAGGTAAAGTGACTTTATAGCTATCAATAGCTAACTGGATCTGACAATAATCTCTAGGGAAGTGTATATGCGTGCATGTATAATAATCAAGGATGTAATATAAAGCATACATCCTTGGTATGATTATGTATGTTTGCATGTACACTTACGTGTGTACTGTGTACGGACAGTGAAGCCACTATATCGAGCAGTTAATTATTAAGGATCTGTCGTGCTTGTAGCGCTCATTAAGCACCATCTCGACAAGATACGATGCGCATCGGTCTGTTTATAAAACGGTACAGGAGCTGTATAAACATCTTGAATCATCTCCCAGTGCATGCTCCGTGGGCCGGGCCATCCCATCTTCCCGTTCGTTGCCATAGCACCTATCATTGCCTATACCGTGTATGCATGCACGGGATATCTACTACATGATTGTATTCTATTTACATTACACCGACTACGACATGTAGTACCTAGTGGCGGCGAGTTGGTCACGTGACCCATAGACCTGCTCTGCTGCTGCTTCTTAACCCTTTGGGTATCACATTGTGTATTAATTTTTTTTTCACAATTAATTGGTCTGACTTCCAGGTGGTTGGGAATTTCTAAATCAAACTATTCAAGAAAGGGGTCTGGTTGCACAAGACTAGTCATTCTCGATTTCTCTCCCAGCTCCCCAAACGGACTGAGAAAACAACAGAGTGATACAGTGACTAGTCTTAGAGTACTAGACTCTATTTGTCCGGTGGGATCAGAAATGTCCGACAGCCTGGAAGCCAGGCTAACAAGTTATACACACAAATCTCATAGGATGTCATTTGTTCTGGCGCACAAAGGGCTAGCCTTCACGTATTCTAGCTTTAATACTAGGCGGTCACTGCGTCTGAATGCTGAGACTACGTGTTATTGAAGGACCCAAGCCTCTGTATACCGTGTGTCTAAAAAAAAATCTAAACACTTTTTATTTTAGACACACGGTAGTGGGACACTAGTCACACGACCATGTAAGAATCGGTTGGTCTCTAGTCTTACATTGCCACACCCATTAGCATGATGAATATGATGAAAGTTAATATAGCATTTAGTGAAACATAAAACGAACTAATCACGTATAGGATATGTTGGGCCTATCCATCAAAACGGTACTTAACTTATTTACACGGTAAAAATGCTAAGTCACACGCATGAAGTTGATCGCTTTGTTTACATCATGTGGTTTACGGATCTCTTTCTTCTCTCTCGCTCTTCCCCTATCTCGCTCTTTCCCTCTTTTCCTTTTCTCCCCCACTCTCTCACCTCTGTCTCTCTCTCTCTCTCTCTCTCTCTCTCTCTCTCTCTCTCTCTCTCTCTCTCTCTCTCTCACACCCCCCCTCTCTCTCTCTCTCTCCCCCCTCTCTCTCTCTCTCTCTCTCTCTCTCTCTCTCTCTCTCTCTCTCTCTATCTCTCTCTCTCCCTCTCCCTCCCATATTTCCCTACCAGCGGATGTGAACGGCGTACAGCTTGTTGGCATGAAGCGAATCAACTCGCTGGATAATCTACCAGCTTCTCCCACACCACCGGGTATGTCAAGCAACATAAAACCATGAAACACAACAATAATGTTCGCCTCTTGGAGGATGGTGATAAAGGGTGCGCACGTGACTCATTAGTCCGCATCTGGGGGGCATTTCATCAAAGGACTTGTCGGACGTTTTATCCGACAAACTGTTATAAGCTACTGAAATGCTTGCATCTTATTGGCCGAGAGCAAACTTGTCGGATAAAATATCCGACAAGTCCTTTGATGAAATGCCCCACTGATTGGCTACATTCTTAAACTCCTTTTAAGATTTATCATTCATCTCGCCATGTTCTTAATTCATTTGTTCTGTCACCAAGGGAACAACGACTATTTAAATTAATTTCAACTCACCGAGACATCTTAAAACACGATATGTAGGTGTATCACTATGTAGGTGTATCATAAATCTTCGGAAGGAATGCATGTGTATGTGTGTTTGTGTTTGTGGGGCGGGGGGTGGGGGGGGTATTCCATCAACCAATCAATCATATATTGCATATAGGCCTATCATAAATTGGTGGGAGGAATGTGTGTGTACGTGTAGGGGGGGGGGGATTATTCCATTAATCTATCATGAAATATACGTTCTACACATTCCAGAGCCTTTTTTAGTCTTTATTGTTAAGTATAGCATGAAATTACAGCTTGACCAACGTTTGCACTAAAGCGCTTTTGGGGTTTACCAAAACGTACGCTAACGTGAGAACGATCCCGTATTCGTCCATCTTGCAGCGAACTCAACCAAGATGTCGGCGGTCATGTTCGCCTCCATGGGCGAGCCCGTGAACGAGCCGTACGAATTCGACGACAATGCCGACGTGACACGCACGAGGACGCCGCTGAAGTACGCCGACAGGACGGGCTTCAAATACAAACAGAGCATGAAGTTGCTCGCTCCTTTCAGACTCAAGCCCTCGTAAGTCGGAGACCATCTCCATTTCAAATTTCAATATCTTAATCTCAGTATAAAGACGGATTCACACCAGGGGCCTGTTGCATAAACATGTTACGATGATAAACCATTTTGGTAATGTATTCACAACTTCCCGCCTAACTGCCGAGTGACGCGTTAATACATTCACCTGCATTTCGTGATCCACTTTCAATGGATGGAACGCACTCTGAATCTATAGGTTGTTGCTACTCGGACAAACCTCGGACAATCTTTGGGTTACCATTAGTAATGTATTGCTTGAACGATGTGAATAAAATTTGCATACATAAAGAAAATGGTCTATTGTAAGCTGCAATAATTGTAACTGTCATAGCAACTCCTAAATTACTGGGGTCTGATTGGCTAAACAGCCTGCTGTCATTGTAATTACAACTGTTGTGACTTAACAATCTTTTGTAACTCGTATACGCAACATGCTTCAAAAGCAAAATTCACTTGATGAGCCAAACTATTGAAGTTTGTTTGTTTGTTTGTTTATTTATTTTCACCATGCATAATAAACAATCACATTGACAAGAACAGCGTATTACATCAAAATAGAATACATAGTAGGAACAAAGCATAAACATAAATGTTTGAAGCGCAGAGTCCCTAGAATAACATAGTAGGTAATAAATTCGTTTCGTAAAACATGGCTTGAAATAAAACATTCATGATTTCGTTTAATCGACAGAAATAAAAACAAATAAAATACGAAAAAAAATGTTAATCGTGCCCTTATATCATACTATACCTCCTTACCCTGTCATAAAAGGACAGAAACACTTAAGTGTACCTCAAAAGCTATTATGATGAATATTTGGAGAGGAGTAATTCTTTCATATTCCTTTTAAATGATATAATAGTGCTACAATTTCGTATATGAGATGGTAATACATTCCAAATGTCAGGTCCTACATATCTAATTGATTTATGTGCTAAAGCAGTTCTTGGTGTAAACAAATGAAAATCAGAAGAATGTCTAGTTGGATAGTTATGAATGTCTCTATTTAAAGTGAAATCGTCACAAAATGATACAGGCAATTCGTTTTTGTTTAAGCGGTACATGAACACTGCGATTTGCATGAAATGAATATCAGTAATTTTCAATGTTTTTAGTCTAGAAAATAAAGGATCAGTGACGTCATAAATATCCTCTGTACTGATTGATATATGGTAAACGGTCGGATAGTCCTCCTTTAAAAACAAATCGCTACATGATCTGTTATGATACGTTAAATGTATCAAACACGATCTTTTTTTGCCGTGATGTGACTATGTGATGGACACACTCAATTTGCACGGTATCGAATTGTTTTGTTACCGATCCACTGTCGGAAAGTCGTACGTCGTGTCGGAGTGTTGCATGTCCGATCTGGTGTGAATCCGCCTTTAAGGTGTCATTAGGGATAATTCTATGTTACCTGTAGAAATGGCCGTATGCTTAGCACAGGTACTAGACTGTTTAGTCTACTTCTTTTTGTACGCACTTCTGCAGCCACGATTTAGTCTGCATATGTAGACTAATTCTTTCTCTCCGGCTTGCTCGAGACTGAAAGGATGCTTCATCTAGGTCTTCAGATTAGTTTTGGTTGCAGTGATTGCGTGTCCATGCACTCCACAGCACTGGAGTACCTCACTTCCGACACAAGTGATCGAAGTCTGCTACCATGCCTACGCTTATAATAGGGATTGGCGTAGTTTTTTACTAGTTAGATAGTTAGTTTTCAAATACCAACTATGACGCATCAAAATGTATTATCATTATCGTTCGTGGCCGAGTGTTCACGCACACCATAGCACTGTGGTACCTCACTTTCGACGCAAGTTGCGACCGAAGTCCCTTAAGATTATATCAGGTATTGGGGTAGTTTTTGACTAAAGTTAGTTTTCAAATACCAACTACGACACATCAAAAGTTATTGTCATTATCGTTCGTGGCCGAGTGTTCAGGCACACCGCAGCACAGTGGGTACCTCACTTTCGACGCAAGTTACGACTAAAGTCCCTTACGATTATATTAGGTATTGGCGTAGTTTTTGATTTAAGTTAGTTTTCAAATACCAACTACAAGGCATAAGAATTTGTTATCATTATCGTTCGTGGCTGCGTGCCCACACACTCCACATCATTAGGGTACCTCAGTTTCGACGTAAGTTGCGACTAAAGTCCCCTACGATTATAACCGATAACAGTGCTTACTATCAGAATACTAACTATCTTTAAATGCGAGGTATTGAAAGTGTTGCTAGCGTGCAGTCGTTGGTGTAGTTGGCTTTTGTCTGTCATCGAGTAGTTTGTTGGTGGATAGCTAAGACCGTTTTGGATTTAAAAGTCTTTGACAATACAATCCAAGGCCTTCAGTTCCGTCCTAAGTTTCGATTTAAGTGCCCTGCTTATAAGTGGGTTTCATGTAGTTTTTTTTTTAATTAATATTATTTATTTTCAGAATGCACTTACCAACTGTCTTAGCTACAACAGTTTTTGGTCTAAAGTTACTTTCATAATACTAGCCCAGAACCTTTCATCTATTCTAATATAAAAATTTGAATCCCCCCCCCCCCCCCCCCACACACACACACCGCTCACTCCCCCGTTTCTCCATCCCCATTTTAGGAAGGAGGTATATTCACCCCTGGACTACACCGGGTTCGTCTCGTTCGCCTGGTTGTGCTGGATGTCGCCGATCTTCTACAAGGCCTACAAGCGCGCCCTGGAGTACGTCGATCTCTGGACCATCTCGGACTACGATCGGGGCGACTACAATGGTGACAGGTTGGGCCTTCTCGATTATATTGCACACATGAATATTCATGAGGTATATATTATCATATATGCGCTTGCCGGTGTCGCTCAACCCACGTGATTAGCAACACTTGTTTTTTCCCCTGCGCGGCATTGCCAAACGAAAATGATTTTACAGTTTGTCATATTCTTCCTATTCTTCTCATTTTATATTTCCCTTACCACTTGTCTTCTCTTTTTCTTGCTCCTTGTTCATTTCCTTCCTTAACTAATTTTAATAATACCATGGACCCTACCACGTGATAATACCTACCCTACGAATATGTATCTACTTGATAGGCGTATAGTTGTATAGATCATTGTCATTGTCATTTCTTTTCATGTTATTTCAGTTATTTCCCTATTCAACCTAAAACAATAACAATATCAAACATCAGTGAATACTTAAACAATCATAACACATAAAACATGCAGACGGGTTGTTAGTTGTTTCTTTGTTGTCTATTGTTATTCAGGACTGTATATGTGTAGATTTTAAATCATGATTTATATGATTTAGGGTCAGCTTTTTATAAGGCTGCGTCCTTCCTGGCTGTTACACGCTCTCTTTTAAGTTATTCATATATATGTATTTGTTGTTATTGTTGTATTCTTATCCAGTGAGTAAAATGAATGAACTTGATTTAAAAGATACAGGCGATAAAAAAAAGCAAGCGTAGAAGAAAATCAAAAGAGTAAAGAGCGTACATACATGGACACATACAGTGGACGAAATCAGGGCATCAACGGCCTGTTGTAGTGGTATCAACTTCTAACAACATGTCTAAGTAGGGTATACAATGTTACAAGGTCGGTCTGTGCAGCTTGTATGGCATCACATTCCTACCGGATGCACAACAACGATAACCGTTACATACTTCCGGAGAGAATGCTTTGAATTACGTGTTGATATCCGCTTAGGTAATATTGGTAATACGGCCATAGTAGTAGCCTCGTGACCTGGGCACTGTCTTATAAAGAACTGCGATTGATCGTAACTTGACTTCCGATAAATATCAATCGTAAATTAACGTGCGATTGATATGGATTTAATCATGTTAACTCTGTACGTTAGAGATATTGTAGGAGATTGGACTTGCGATCAATTCATATCAAATCGCAACTCTTAATAAGACTCGGCCCTGCTGTGATGTAACGACGTATTTTGCATTGTTGGGTACTACATGTGCCTCTCTCACAAGCAATGCACACAACATCATATAGCGCATCAGTTTTATATCTGGCACGCGAAGTATGAGAGGAGGATTCATAATAAAAGTGTATTCAAATTATCAACAAAATTGTGCAGACGGGTCAAAATCTCACAAGGGTGCACCCGATCCTCCCCCCCTCCCCCTCACCTCCACGTCACCGTGCCTTAGCAACACCTCAATATCCATTGTTAAATTATTAAGCAATGAAACATGCCAATCATTTCAAGAGATGTGTGTCCACGCATCAATCAATTAGTTTTTTTGTTGTTTATGATTACTGATGAGGGCGCCCCAAAATTAACAAATAAAATGCAATATATACATACATTTGGACAAACTTGTTATGGGCTCTGTACATTTACTGAACACAATTGAATCATAATGTGAATAAATAGACGTCGTAATAATTGCTTTCATTGTATCATAGTTTACTAACAGTTACCATGGTTACATGTGGTTGATGTAGGTTCGACAAGCTTTGGCAGGAGGAGGTAGCGAAGAAGGGTGAGAAGGATGCATCGCTGGGTAGGGTCGCCTTCCGTTTCGTCTCGACGAGACAAATTATATCCATGATCGTTCTCGTCATCACTACATTGTCGTCTTTCGTGACGTCGGTAAGGATGGCAAAAGTTCTCGTATAAATTTGTTGGAATTGTTTAATGTATCCATTCAACATAAAAAATATGCAATTATACTTTTTTAATATTTTTTTTAAATAATAGTTTTTGATAATACAAGACAGCAGCAGTGATAATGATTATAATGCAGATGAATAAAAAAGTTTTTTTTAAGGTATATGAATAGAGTTTTAGGTATAGCGTGCAAAAGCATTTAACAACTTTTATAGGAGCTTACTGTTTGACCGTGTGTGACACCCAGGCTGTGTTTGTTCGCCTGCTCCTGACGTACACGGAGGATCCTGATGACAACCGGGTGTGGTACGGCATCGGCTTGGTAGCAGGCATCTTCGTACTCAATATCATCCGCATTTGCGGCGACGTGATATTCTGGGTGTTCAGCTGTCGGACGGCCACGCGGCTGCGATCGGGGACCCTGGCCGTGGCGTTCCGCCGGCTTGCCAACCTCCGCAGCCTGAAGGACCATAGTGTTGGGGAGGTAGGTCGTCGTTTCTTCTTCGTTTCCCCTCCTCCTCCTCCTCCTCCTCCTCCTCCTCCTCCTCGTCCTTCTCCTCCTCCTCGTCCTCCTCGTCGTCCTCCTCCTCGTCCTCCTCCTCGTCCTCCTCCTTCTTCTTCTCCTCCTCGTCCTCCTCCTCCTCCTCCTCCTCCTCGTCCTCCTCCTCCTCCTCCTCCTCCTCCTCCTCCTCCTCCTTCTCCTCCTCCTCCTCCTCCTCCTCCTCCTCCTCCTCCTCCTCCTCTTCTCCTCCTCCTCCTCCTCCTCCTCCTCCTCCTCCTCCTCCTCCTCCTCCTCCTCCTCCTCCTCCTCTTCTCCTCCTCCTCCTCCTCCTCCTCCTCCTCCTCCTCCTCCTCCTCCTCCTCCTCCTCCTCCTCCTCCTGCTCCTCCTCCTGCTCCTCCTCCTGCTCCTCCTCCTCCTCCTCTTGCTTCTACTCCTCCTTTTTCTCCTCTTTTCTACTTGTTCTTCTAGTTCATCCCATCCATCTTCTTCCCAATCTCCTCCTCCTGCATGTATTTCACTACCCTTATCCAACTCTGCGTGCTGGTCTAGATTGCGCTGACTGTCATAATGGTACTGAGCATTAATCATGTCAGTTGGATTGGTTATAATAAATAAATACATGAAATAAGCATGTTATAGTCATACATCAAGGGAGTCCAAGGCACGTTGAGGAATCTTATCAGACAGATAACAGATGATTAGGGAATAAATCACACTGTTGGAGGTCTTTCACTGTCAGAAACTGTATTAACAAGTGTTCACCAAAAATATGGAACCTTCTCTATGCCCCAACGAACGAGCTGAATTAAGAAATACGGAAGTTACTGGCATCTGTGCATGCGCCCACTCCTCTTCTTGTCTTCCTCGTTCCCCTTCTTTTTCCCCTTTATTCGTTCTCTCCATCTTTTTCTGTTCCCTCTCTTCTTTTCACTTTTCTCCTTTCATCCTTCTCCTTCCTCCTTCGTTATCCTTTTCTCATATACTGTATGGCCTATCTACATGCAGTTCGTCTTTCTTTATCTGTTGCAATCCCCAGGTAGTGAACGTGTGTTCCAATGACAGCCAGCGCCTCTTCGATGTCTGTGTCATCGGCAACTTCATCATCTCCTCCCTGGTCGTCATGGTCGCCACCGTGATCGCCGTCCAGGTCATCATCGGCACGGGAGCCTTAATAGGAACCGTCGTCACATACGTTATCTTCGTGCCTTTGACGGTAAGTGATTCCACGAAGAAGAAGAAGAAGAGGAAGAAGAAGAAGAAGAAGAAGAAGAAGAAGAAAGTTACGAAGACGACGAAGAAGAAGAAGAAGAAGAAGAAAAGAAAAAAAAAGAAGAAGGAGAAGAAGAAGAAGAAGAAGAAGAAGAAGAAGAAGAAGAAGAAGAAGAAGAAGAAGAAGAAGAAGAAGAAGAAGAAGGAGGAGGAGAAGAAGGAGAAGAAGAAGAAGAGGAGGAAGAGAAGAAGAAAAAAAAACAAAATGAAGAAGAAAAGAAGGAGGAGAAGAGGAAGAAGACAACGACGAAGATGAAAATAAAGAAGAAGAAAAAGAAGAAGAAGAAGAAGATGAAGAAGAAGATGATGAAGAAGAAGAGCAACAGGAAGAGAGAGAGAGAGAGAGAGAGGGAGTAAACAGAACAATAAGGAGTTTATTAAAATGCACACTCATTATGTGCAGCGTATGTATTGACCGGGTTAAAACTGAAAAGCGCTGTGATATTTTTCTCAAAGTTTGTATGCCGTGAACGCATATTGAAAGATGTACTATACATTGTGTCCCAGTAAAAAGGAAACCAGGATTCTGTGTTATTTCTCTGGTTGACTGAAAAAAAATCATTGAATATTATACACATCATAAGAAAGTACGGGTTTTCTTCTTTCATTTGACACCTAACAGAAAAAAAGGAAACCAGGATTCTGTGTTATTTCTCTGGTTGACTGAAAAAAAAAATCATTGAATATTATACACATCATAAGAAAGTACGGTTTTTCTTCTTTCATTTGACACCTAACAGAAAAAAGGACACCAGGATTCTGTGTTATTTCTCTGGTTGACTGAAAAAAAAAATCATTGAATATTATACACATCATAAGAAAGTACGGGTTTTCTTCTTTCATTTGACACCTAACAGAAAAAAGGACACCAGGATTCTGTGTTATTTCTCTGCATGGTTGACTGAAAAAAACCCCATTGAATATCATACACATCATAAGAAAGTACGGGTTTTCTTCTTTAGTTTGACACCTAACAGATAAGAGTCATGCGTTGAGGAGCAACAGCCGGGCGTTTCATCAGTGAAATGCTCAGTTTTGATTGGCTGAGAGGCATTAGCCTCTGACTGTTACTATGGTAACTGTCGGAAAAAGACAGCTTGTCAGATGAAAAATGTTCATGAAACGCCATCCTGGTGTTTAAAAAATAATTGTCAAAATCAACTTGCGCAGGAAAAACTGACAAATCTGACGGATTCACTCTCAATGAGAGAATTTCTAAAGGAAGCATAACAAAGAACACAAAAGAAATGCTAATGAACCATCCACTTTATGAACTACGTTGATGCTTCCTTACAAATTTTGACCATTTTTCCTGCGCAACTTGATTTTGACAATTATTTTTTTAAATACGTGTTGCTCCTCAACGCATGACTCTTATCTATCATGTTATGTGTCAAATGAAAGAAGAAGAACCGTACTTTCTAATGATGTGTATAATATTCAATGATTTTGTTTCAGTAAATCCCGGTTTCCTTTTTTCTGGGACACACTGTATATCCTTCCCATAAAGCAGCATTTTGCCTAGTACGTGAAGCGTTAAAAAAAAAAACAATTTTCGTCATTTTCTGTTCGCCCTATTTGCAGACCTTTGTGGGTCGATTGATCTCGTCGATTCGCTACGAGTGCATCAAGGTGGTCGACCTCCGTGTGCAGAAGATGAACGAAGTCCTCACCTACATCAAGCTCATCAAGATGTACGCCTGGGAGACGCCCTTCGGAAAGGCCATTAAAGGTAAAGACGAGAGCGATAATGATGACCATGATGATGATGATGCGGATGATGATGATGGTGATGATGATAGTGGTGGGTGGTGGTGGTGGTGAGGACGATGACGACGTTGACCATGAGAAGGACGACGACTATAAGGAGAAGAATGAGGTGGACGAAGACGATGAGGAGCAGGATGATGACGATGATAATGATGATAATAATGATGATGGGGAGGAGGATGAGGTTGATGAAGAAGATAACGATGAGAAAAATGAGTAAACTGACAGTGCACGAAAATAATGGTGACTGCAGTAAAGTTGATGATGGGCGAAGATGTAAGATCGTAATATATTTGTTTATTCAATTAAGCCACTTATAACCATACAGTGACAGTCCCATTAAAACACAGATTAACACCTAG
Organism: Arbacia lixula; assembly: GCA_963669155.1. Taxonomy (NCBI): domain Eukaryota; kingdom Metazoa; phylum Echinodermata; class Echinoidea; order Arbacioida; family Arbaciidae; genus Arbacia; species Arbacia lixula. The sequence continues at coordinate 10,326,664 of OZ022590.1, read as the reverse complement.
CGGACTGCGATGGTAACATACATGATGAAACTTGCAAATCATTACATTTCCTATATTTTACTAGTTTGTTCCAATTGAAAACATTTCCCTCCTACCTATCTGCACTGGTAAACAACACAGCACAACACAAATTACAACAAAATGTAGACATGTTTCAGTTAGGTAATGGACAAAGGATCAAATGCCAATGAAATTTCCCCACTGGTAAATGTGCGCCCTCACAGATTATGAAGTGCCCCTTTAAATTACAAGTACCCCTCCTTGAATTATGATAATATTATTGTGCCACATCAAAAAGGGAAACCGACCCTTGATGAGGGAAGTGCCTCTCTCGTGATGTTTGATAATGGGCTTCCTGTCAAGAAAGTGCCCATGTAGCAATTAGATTGTGCTCTGTTTTAAATACTTGGATTATTCCCCCTTGGTAATTAATATATTGATAGCAATGTGCTCAAATAAGAAGGACCAAACGGCTATAATGATAGTGTCGCTTTAGCTGGAGCGTCAAATTTGATTGGTAGGGGTGCCCCTAACGCGGAGGTTAATGGGCCCATGTGCTCAGTTAAAGACAGCTTAATCAATACATGCAAGAATTAGATTATCACGTGTCACATTATTTGTATTGGGTTAAGAGTACTACAACACTCTCTGTTAGAAATAACGACAAAAATACAAAGTATCATTGATCATTGGTAATACTTTTACTGTTCATATTACTGAAGTGTCCATGCAATTCTTATGTGTATTTGTATTTTTGCTATTGTTTTGTTTTTTGCTTTCCTTCTCCTATTTGTGTTGTGTATGTTATATGTTTACCGGCCATTACATGTGCTTGCACCTTCTCGGTTAGCCCTCGCATTTTATTGTGCTTGTATTTATTGATTGTATGTAAGGTTTTTATACGAAATAAACTTGAATAAGCCAGTTCATAGTTATATCATGGTCGGACCCTCCACTTAGAACGACAAGGGATTTGATCCTGAAGCCGTGTAGGTGTGTTAAATTTGAATTGAAATTGAAATTGAAATTGAAATTGAAATTGAAATTGTAATTGTAATTGAAATTGAAATTGAAATTGAAATTGAAATTGAAATTGATATTGATATTGAAATTGAAATTGTAATTGAAATTGAAATTGAAATTGAAATTGAAATTGAAATTGAATGTCTTCTCCAACCCCCTACAGCGATCCGGAGCAGTGAGACGGGATACTTGCAACGAGCTGGCATCATGCAAAGCTTCAGTCTCTCCATCATCCCCGTCATCCCCAGCCTGGCTGCAGTCGTCTCCATCATCATCCACGTCTCCATGGGAAACTCGCTCACCGCAGCAGAGGTAGGGATAAAATAGATACATGTAGATAGATAGATAGATAGATAGATAGGTAGATAGATAGATAGATAGATAGATATATAGACAGATAGATAGATAGATAGATAGATAAATATAGATAGATAGATAGATAGATAGATAGATAGATAGATAAAGATAGATAGATAGAGAGATAGATAGATAGATAGATAGATAAATAGATAGAGAAATAGATTGATATATAGATGATATATACAGATGACACGATACATGTATAAATTAGGTATTTAAATGAATAGATAGAAAGATAGATAGAGAGAGGGAGAGAGAGAGGGAGAGAGCTACTTAAATAGATGGAAATTATAAGAAACATATACAAATAAAAAGACAGTTTTAGAGATGTTCATAGAGCAATAGTTAGATAGAGATATATATACATATGTATCAGATGTATAGAGAGAGATACAGAGAGATTCATAGATCATGTAGATAGATATATAGAGAGAGACAGAGATCCATAGATCATGTAGATACACATATAGAGAGACAGAGATACATATATCACTCTATGTACGTAGATAGAAAAATGTATTTAGTTACATGTACAAATTTGCTTGAAAATAAACATGTCAAAGAAAAGAAAATCATTTCAGTAGAAAACTACAGGCTCAGAGTACGTACACTATTTCAGCATATTGCTATGCATACACACATAACTCATAAGTAAACGAATTAAATGCATGTCAATTATAATACGTTATATTGGATTACTCATTACATAACAACATACATTGTTAAAGCACGAGTTCGACATGCCCCTATGTACATTGCAGTGCCAACATTGTACGCCGACGTGCACTAGACACATACCTACAGTACCTCCATTTTCTCCCATATAGAGCAAACACTCATTGAAAGTAGGGACTACCAACGATAAATATACTTATATTGACTCAGGCAAGCCCAGCTGATCAAGAATTCCGCAAAAAAAAAACCTCCTCTCACAAGTAGAGATATTGTGTGCTCTGAATGAGTTGGTAAACACGGTATTCAAAAGTACAGGCATATATGGACAATGACTGTGGATTTTAATCCCCTGTACGGTCATGAAAGACACACTCTATGCGTTCGTTATATGAGAGATATTCAAATATAAACATCATAATATATGAGAATGCTGCGTTGGTGATGCGTACGAAAAATAAGGGAAGGGAATTCTCATGCAAGAGATAGAGATGTAAACTTAAGAATTTGGCCTTTAGACTTTATTCGTTTTGGTCTTAATTGATAACAACCTGACAACAAATAAGGGCTGTGGCCGTAGGTTTTTCAGTATACATGTATATCTTCATATCCAACATCATTGTTTTATTTGTCTTTAAACATATACTCTTACACGGTACCTTCTGTACATTTATGTAATAGCGAGGAGGCACACAAGTCCTTCCCAATACATCGGTCTATTATCATTATCTTTACTCATCCCTCACCACAGACATCATGATGAACTGTCATGACTATGGTGCCTAAGCAGATAGTCCGTTGACATCCACACACACCTTTCGCAAACTTGTCATCATTATTTCATAGAGGTGAAAGGGGCTGTATACTTAACTCTGTACTACTGTGCACCAGACAAAATGCTGCATGATGGGATATGTTTACTATCTAGTGCAAATGATTCAATGGTTAAATACACTGCAGCTCTCAGGGCACGTTCACACTATAAGGAAGTTGTTTGCCGCTGCCGCCCACCATCCACCGTTGTTGTTAGCGGTTTCCCGTTACGGCAAAAGGGAAAGCAAATCAGAAATCTTCGAATAAACAGCAGTGACATTTATGACACGCACACGATGTATGAATCTAAACATGCTAAACGTATGTCTTTCTGCAAGAACTTTAGTTAATTGATGCAATGTAAATTGACAAAATGCGATTGCAATTTCTGACCTTGCATTGACTAAGGACACGAAGGATGCTTTGAACAATGTTTCTTTTCAAATTATATCATATGAATTCATGGATCCCTTATGTTTCGTCATACAGGCTTTCACTCTTGTCTCTCTGCTCAATGTGATGCGGGTGGTGCTGGGACCCCTGCCCTTCGCTGTCAGGATGTGCGCCGAGGCGCTGGTGGCGCTCAACAGACTCAAGGTATGCCATATCTTGTACCCTCAGCTGCATGGCCGAATCTTGGCCCTGGTCGAAACACAATCGCACTGGTCTTTAAATGTGTGCAACATTATGCTTCTATAATTCCTATGAATACATTAGTATCAGTCAAATAGTAATAAAAATGAAAAATATGTACTTTGGGGGGTTAAATGTACGGAAATAATCAGACAAGGCTATGATGCATTTTTTCGTTTACTATGCATCTTAAATCCCCAGAATTATTCGATTATGTTATTTGAAGTCTATTTTGTTTGATTATAACGCTTGGATGCCAAAACTACCTATTTTCTAACGAGACAGTATCCAAACCATTACCTGTCTTCCTTGGGTTTATCAACACTGCAATATTACAGGACTAGTAATGAAGATTGCTTAACACTAATAACATATGGATATGTCTAATTTTACACGTACATGTGCATTACACGTATTGAGACAGTGCCAATATCATACAGCGGACAAGATATAATTTCTAGATAGTGGAGATGGTGCACATGTGTGTATATGTTCAGGTAACCAGCAACCAGGGCTATGATTGTAACACCGCTCTCAATTCAGTCGACGGACTGCCAGCATGGCCAAAGAGAAAGTCCCTCCACATCAACAAAACATCAATGATGATGTCATTAAATTCAAATTCAATCATGATGTCAATACATTCAAATTTAAATTCCCTCCAGGCGATTATGATCTTGGAGAAGGAGAAGCCAAACGAACCGCTGGATGAGGGGGAAGACAAGAACATGGTGGAGATCTCGAGGGCAACCTTCGGCTGGGACGTCATCGAGGTCGACGACGAGCAGGACGAGAAGGCAGGGAAGGCGAGACAGAGAGGGAAGAAGAGAGAGAAAGGCAAGGAACCGAAAGCGTCGACTCATCAGAATGGCAAAAAAGTCGGTAAGGAAATTTCAACATTTATATGCGTCAGCTTGAAAATAAACTTGAGCGTAAAATTATGTTTGTTAGTAATAATAATAATGATAATGATAATGATAATAATAATAATAATAATGCGTAAATACTTGTCGATCAAAAAGTTTAGCTTTTATTCAAGATCGCAAGTTCATTGAATAAAGACTAGGCCCATTTCGTAACTATGATTCTGACGGAAAATGACCTTTTTACTACCTATTCATTATTATTATCATTATTATCACTGTTTTTAACATATTTTGCAGGTTTAATCTCGTGATTTTGTGCCCCCTTTTGAAAAGGTCCAAATACTATAGCTGAAAAGTAATGTGTGTGTGTGTGTGTGTGTGTGTGTGTGTGTGTTATTATCCGTTATCTGTCAAAATATAATGCTATGATTTCAATTTATCTGCTTTAACCCGTAACATGCCACTTATTATTTCACCATCAATACACACATAAATCACACATACCAGCATTTTGTCTATCACATAAATGGTTAATCAAATGAAATGTCAATACGATGGTATTAGATCATGTAGATGTTGAATTATCTTAATGTGAAAGACGCATGTCTTCCTTCGAAATGCAAAAATTTCTTAACATAATCAAGCACTGTACTTGATGGTTAATTTGGCAGATGGGGAAAAGAAACCTGACAACGAGAGTTCATCGAACGGGCACCTGGCTGCACAAGGACATGAAGGAGGTGGGGGTGGAAGCAACATATCGCCCGCTCTCTTTGATATTGATTTTAAACTGCCCAAGGTAACTGTATCCGTAATCATCAATGTTAGTGCGAACTTAATAAGTAAGAAAATAGCCTAGGTACTAGGCGATGAGGTGCATGGACACAACCCAGTCTATTAACAATTATATCTGGTGACACAGACTATGCCATATCCTAAGCCAGAGGAGCCATGACGCAAAATCGTAGTCTGTGTTACAAGACATAGCTGTTAAGAGACTAGGTTGGGTCGATTCACCTCACAGCCTAGTACCTATGCTAGTAAGAACACTGAAAATCTGGTTTAAAGATTGTCCGTCCCTTTTGCAAGCTTAAAATTTGAAATCGTCTATCACGATCGTAAATTGAAGAAAGTATAATTCAAGACCATTTCTAAGAATATAGGATCTTGAAGCTTTCTGTATATGTAAAAAATTTCAGCCGTTAAATTTCAAACCGACTTTTTTCGTACCACGAAAAAAGTATTAGTCTTTGTTACAGTATCTATGTGGTTATTATGCGTGTGTGAAATCCTAATTTTGTGAGTAACTACCAAACTTTGGAGATGATCCCTTCCAGAGAACATTTTTTTTCATAATGCGTTTTATAATTTAATAAACAGATTAATCAATAAAGCAGATATTTCAACACAAACTGCTAAGAGCCTGAGGTAAAGACTATTAATCAGACGTTGTTTACGTGTATTATTTGAATTTTACACTACGTATCAGTTTCAAATTGTGAATATAGAGCTTGCTAACACTTCTCTATATGTTTTGCCAATGTTTCCATGGTTTTGTGGTGATCTGAAAAAGGGACTGGCTGTCTTTAAGATATCACCACAGTAGCATGAACGTAAACGAACGAAGGCATCAATATAAGACGTACAATGTGTTAATTTTTCAATTGCAAATAATTTATTTCCACATTTGATGAAGGTTACTTAATTGACATCTGATGAAACGTTACTTAACTCCTTTTCTGTTAGATTCCATACTGTCCTATGGAAGTGGTTATACATAAGGGTGAGTGTGTGTGTGTGTGTGTGGGGGGGGGGGGGTATACTTATAAAATATTGACTGGTCTTAAGGGGTTTATCGAATATATTGCCCCGAGCTAGTGTCATATTGCCCCGAGTCGCTTTCACCATACTGGTTATCCTTATTCCTCGTTTCTTCCTCCTCCGTGCAGGGGCAACTAACCGGTGTGTGCGGTCTCGTCGGCAGCGGAAAATCCTCGCTCATCTCCGCCATCTTAGGTCAAATGGAAAAGGTCAAAGGTGACTGCCGAGTCAACGGACGGTTCGCGTACGTCGCGCAGGAAGCGTGGATCTTCAACGCCACGGTGCGCGAGAATATTCTTTTCGGTACGCCGTTCGACGCGCAGCGGTACGATGCGGTATTAACCGCCTGCAGCCTACAAACCGACATGGAGATTCTTATGGATGGCGACCAAACGGAGGTAAGACGCTACTCCTTTGGAACTAGGGGCAGAATAATATAAATAAAGTATTATTATTTTGTTTTGTCTCGTTCACATTTTTAGCGAAAAAGTTGCGCTGAGGGTGAAACGAAGTTAGAAAATGTCATATCGTTTATAACTTAGTTATTCCAATGCAATTTAGCTGTAGTAATGATTTCTTCTTATAAACATATTGAACAGAAAATACCATAATTATGCTTATGAGCAATTATCATGATCATGTTATTTTCACATCTACGCGTTGTCATAATTGTACAACAAAACGAAAATGAATGCGATTATTATGGAATAAATAACCTATTAATATGATTGTATATCACAACGTCATTTTTTTTTTTTGTGACTGGACAGATTGGAACTTATATGCGATAAATTATCAATCATTTTAACTGTTGTCGTTTTAGTACGATAACTGGTTGCGATTATATGAAATATATTCGATTATATTGAATGTAATGCGATTATATGAAATACATAGGCGATTATATGAAATATATGTGCGATTATAGGAAGTATATGCGATCATATGAAATATTATGATTATTTGAAATATGGTTGATACTCTATTGATCACAATTACATTTTTTCTGCGATTGGTCAGATTGGCGAGCGGGGCATCAACCTGAGTGGTGGTCAGAAGCAGCGGATTAGTCTGGCCAGGGCCGTGTACGCTGACCACGACGTCTACCTTCTCGACGACCCGCTCAGCGCGGTCGACGCGCACGTGGGCGAGCAGATTTTTAGCCGATGCATCAAGGGCGTCTTGAGGAAGAAGACGGTTCTTCTTGTGACGCATCAACTCCAGGTAAGTGATTGATTGATCGATTGATTGATTGATTGATCATGATTATTCACTTTCATGAAGATAAACTGGTATGATTTGACATCCATAGTCTGATGGCGAATCAATAAATAGTAAAAGTGAGATTTAGAGAAAATTAGAGAAAATTATGGTGGACGTTGATTATATTGTACAAAATCGTGATATAGATTACAGCGTATTGGAATGCAGAATATTGAAGTCTCAATTCCCCCCCCCCCTCTCTCTCTCTCTCTCTCTCTCTCTCTCTCTCTCTCTCTCTCCCTTTGTCTCTCCCATTCTCTCTTATGATCTCTCTCCCCCTTACGCCCTCATATCTCTCTCTCTCTCCTTCTCTCTCTCTCTCCCCTCTTTCTCTCTCTCACCCCCTCTATCTCTCTCAACATTTATATCATTCTTTATCTCCACTTTTTCTCCCATTTTATCTCTCTCTCTCTCTCTCTCTCTCTCTCTCTCTCTCTCTCCCATTCGCCCTCTCTCTCTCTCTCTATACATATATATATCGATCATCTCTCTCTCTCTCTCTCCCTCCCTTTCCCCTTAAACTGCCTCTCCCCACCCCCTATCCCGTTCCCACCCTATCACCCCCACCACGCCCACAGTTCCTGCAGGACTGCGACACCATCGCGGTGCTGATCGAGGGGCGCCTGGCTGAGAGCGGCACCCACCGGGAGCTGATGGATGTCGGCGGGGAGTACAACCGTCTCATCACCACGCACTACTCCAAGCCTCAGGAGGAAGACAAGCGAACGGACGAGCCCATCTCACCCAAGCTCAAACGGTAAAGAAATGGACGAAATGTTCTGAGGAGAGAGAATGGAGGCAATATCTTTACAATACAATACAATACTCCCCGTATGAATACGATTCATTACTCTATAATTCAATTGTGGTTTATTGATACAAACATGCTGAATATGAACGTTTTGGGAGTGATATCATTCTGTATACAGTGAACATAATACAGTCAGTCCAAATTAATAGATAACGAAAATCTGCTGTGAAACTAAGTAAGTCTCAATGCTATAGGATTCGGACGAACAACCCAAAATCTCCTCAAAATATAGCGATCGCTATAATTTCGCTTTAAATCAGTTTCCAGTTTTATCATTGGAAGGAAAGTTCTGTTACAATATCTTCTTTCATTTTCCGTGGTTCTTACAAACTTTTTTGACCTGTCAAAAGGACACTTTGTCGTTATGAAACATTAATAGAGGTAACACCCAATCTTTCACAGACATAATTTGTTATTTGTTTTGATTAAGTGGCCACGTATAGATATCTGCATCCAAGTTTATATTTCTCTTTCTCCTCTCACAGTCACATCAGCCGACAGAAGTCCATGAGCCGGAGTGTGGGCAGCGAGATCGAGGCTGAGAGCATCGCCTCGTTGGAGGAAGGTTCGTAATGCCTCGATCACCGGTCGGTCGCCCGGCCGTCACCTCTCTACGGGTGGTCTGCGTCGGGTTTCGCAGAAAATGCGCGTTTATTTTCAAGCGCGTACTAGCACGCAGGATGACACCCGCAGTGGATCTGTTGGCACGCAAGCTGCGGACACGCAAAAACACGCGCAGCCAGGTGTGAACAAGGCACAACAATGATATTGATTGTTGCTGTAAGAATGACTGAAGGAGGAAAGACAGAAAGTGAGAAAGAGAAGGATTTAAGAGAAAAAGGTAAACGGAATAAAGAAACAGAAACAAGAAAGTTGTAATGAACAATTGGATTAAGGATGTCGAAAGACAAAAAAATCCAAAAGAGACAGAAAACGAGAGAGAGAGAGGGGGGGAGAAAGAAGAAAGAGAGGGAGAGAGAGAGAGAGAGAGAGAGAGAGAGAGAGAAGGGGGGAGAGAAAAGGGAGAAAGAGAGAGAGAGAGAGAGAGAGAGAGAGAGAAAGAAAGAGAATGGTTCGGATGGAATATACTGGGTCTTTGGCTTCCGTCTTATCCGACTGCCATTGTATGCACCATCTCCGCAGTGACGCAGCTGACGACGGCCGAGGAGCGGGCGTCGGGCGGACTGAAGTGGCGGACGATGCACGGCTACATCCAGGCCATGGGCGGCTACTGCAACGCCTCGCTCATCCTCCTTTCCTACGTCGTGGTCATGGGTCTTCTCACCCTCAACACCTGGTGGCTCAGCTACTGGATCAACACCAGTGGGAACAGGCCTGTGAGTAACGATCCAAATGGGAACTCACTTGGATCTAAACATGTGTGTGTATCAGATAATTTAATTCAGAGCACAACACAACAATGACCTCTTCTTCTACCTCCAATTCATCCCATTTGTTTTCGGTTTGATACACCGAAAAGTTAAGCTAAAAATAGTCTTGTGTAAGTGTTATAAATTATAAAAATTCACCTCTCCTCTTTTCACTTTCTCACTTTCCTTTCCTTTCTTCACCCCATAAGTGGGTCAATTATCCGAACGCATACAACCACATGGTGTCACCGAAAGTTTTACTATTGTCTAAATAGTATTTATTCATGACCATTGTTTATCACACCTGTCAATCCACTAGCAACTGCCATCATATTGTCATTAATTATACATGGTGATTCTTGCAGAAAAGACGTTGTGGGTTGACATGTGAGATGCACAATGGCTATTGTGTTATAAATTAATCATCTGATACACACACATATTCCGATCCAAATTTATCCAAAAGTTAAAATCTCATTAAATATTTACAGGATTGTTACAAGAATTCATGAAAATAATGTCACAAAACACGCTTCTAAAAACAGACATCCTTTGACTTTAGAATGTGCAAAAGAGCTTACTTCGAGTTGTAACTTATTTTCAATGATTTATAAAGTGTTAACAGCTTTTTTAAAAAAATATTATATTCCACATACTAAGAATGTTGCTTTATGATTGGTCAAGAGTTGATCACGTGATGAAGCGTAGTTTTTCCCATCTGATCACCTGAGCAGAAAAGTTCGTTACACTGTAGGTGATAGTACTTTTTTGAGAAGGAAAGTTCGTTACACTCTAGGTGATAGTACTTTTTGGTTTCGCTGATCTCTTCACTCCTCACAGTCCAAACGCGTGATAAATATTTTGAGTACGCGCGAAATAAAAGTGCGTAGCTCGGACTATCGGCGCAGACGACACCGCGGTGCGCGCGCGGAAATTAAATTTTTTGGTTATAGCGCGCTGCGCCGCGCGCGTACGTACTTTGTAAAGCAATGCAGGCCTTCCATTTCCCCCACACAGTACTTCACCAAAGCAAGTGTGCAATTCTCTACCACCTCGTACCAAAATTGACCTAGAATTTCACTTGCCTGTAATTTATTACAATTAAAGAGTATTCTCGGAGGACCTATGTTCTCACCGATACCGCACAGGTAAGAGAATTTCGATTACTTCTTGCTTTTCCGTCAAAATCTTAACAATTTGCATCACCATGTCATAGTGTTCGTTGGAATTTGTAGAGTCTATATAACGTTCACAAAGTCAATTTGCTTCCGGGTTTCGGAGCGTCGCGTGAATATGTAGCCGCACCGACACGAATGCTTTTGTACGTTAAATTGTCATTCATTTTATAGATTGTTGGTATCAGATGTGGAATATAAATCAAATAATCAACTCTTGGTTTCAGGCAATGAGACGAAATATCACTTCCTCGGCGATCTGAATGTATACGCTATCTTTCCTCAGCTAAAAGCTTCGGAAAGATAGCTACATCCAGATCGCCTCGGAAGTGATATTTCGTCCCATTACCTTCACCGACGTTGATTATTTGCTTACCATCCTTGTCATTTGCCTAGTAGAATGAGACGATGGAGGAGCAGACCCTGGTCAACGACCCCCAACTCGGCTTCTACATGGGCGTGTATGGAGGCTCTCTGCTCGTCATCTTTATCCTCGCTCTTCTGAAAAGCGTCCTCTACGCCAAGGTACCGTGAACATTTCCTCTCTGAACGTGTTTTGTGTGACCACCCCCCCCCCCTCCCTTCCCCCTCCAAAATAATACTACAAAAATTAAACGAATAAGGAGAAGAAGAAGTAGAAGATGCAAAACAAAACAACAATGAAAAGAAAGAAACAATCAATTGAATTGAAACGATGATGTAATAATATGTAACATGTAGCAATATGTAATAATTAAAGGAGAAGAAGAAGGAGAAGAAGGAGAAGATGCAAAATCGAGCAACAATGAAAAAGAAAGAAACAATCAATTGAATTTAAACGGTTATGTAATGAGTGAAGGAAGGAAAGTTGCTGGACATTCCTTTTACATGTGTACGGTATTTCGATTGTGAGCACTATCGATTTCGGTATCCATTTTTTTTCTTGCTCATCGTAGTCGTCCATCTACCTTTAAAAACATTATGTTGATTTGTTTTCACGTTAATACCTGGGTACCCTCTGTTGTACATCCAACTAACTCAAATAACTCTTTAAAAATGTGTTTATATCTTTATATTATCACTTCACCCCCTAGTAATTCTACGATAATCCCCCCCCCCCCCCCCCCTCTATCCACCCACTCATCTGACTCTGGGGGACCTCCCCGATGCTTCCCGACAAGCTCTTCAAAATAACCAAAATATTGATACGTCCTTGCTGTTTGTATGGTAATCTTTCCCCTCGTGTTTCTATGACAACTCATCCCCAAACTCCAGCTGACTCTTGGTGCCTCCTCGAAGCTGCACGACACGCTCTTCAAAAAGGTTATCCGGAGCCCGATGAGCTTCTTCGACACCACACCCACCGGAAGGATTCTCAATCGCTTCTCCAAGGATATGGACGAAGGTAAAAAATGCGAATAAGATCTGCACCCCCCTCCCCCACCCTCCCCCTCGTGGGTAGTTTACAAACAGTGGGGTGTTTCATCGAGCTGTTCGTAATTTACGCGCGACTTTACCCTCGACTGGGGACCTGTTCTTGGGTGCAAAATCGCCTTCTCAATGATTTTGATTGCCATCTGATCTTTATAGATGAAAATTCTTGTTGTTAACAAGCGTCTAATTACAAAGTTTATCAAAGTTTGTCAGATTTGATTAGGATTGTCGGAAATTCACTCCGACTGTGTTGAACTATGAACAAAGTGGGGTATGTCATTTAAGTACAGGTCACCAGTCATGCGTAAAGTCAACGAGTTGACATGTTAATTGTCCACTTCGTTTAACCAAGAGTCTTTTTTCACCTTCCTGGTTGAACCTCACAACGATTTAAGGTAACGGATAAGCTGGTTGGGTAGACGTACTAGTAAAATTAACATACTTCAATATACATTTCGGAAAATATTTTAAAGGATATTATGAGCAATGAAGTTATGACACTTGCCCGTTCGTAATTATTACAGCAATCTATTACATGTGTTTAATCGTTTAGTCTTTCACCGAGTTAGTGGAAGATTGACAAATCGCAACCTTGTTAAACCATTTTCCTTTCTTCGATTTGTATTCTATTGATGGTAGTCGACGTCCTACTCCCGATCAACCTCGAGCTCTCCTTGATGAGTCTGTCGATGATCGCTGCCTCCATGGTCTCCATCGCCGTCGCATTCTGGTACTTTCTGGCCGCCATCATCCCCATCGTCATCATCTCGTACTTCGTGATGAAATTCTACCGCAAGGGCGTGAACGACCTCAAGCAGCTGGAGAACGTGAGTCGGTCGCCCTGGTTTTCGCACATCGGCTCGACCGCCATGGGGCTGGCGACCATCCACGCCTACGGCAAGACGGACGACATCATCAAGAAGTGAGTAGGACCGTGGTGGATATGATAGTCACGATACCACCGATGATGGTAGCGATGACGGTGATGCCTTAAGGTGATGATGATAACGGGATAAATACACATAATGATGACCATGGTGGTGGTGAATGGAGATGATAAAAAACGATGGAAATTATCACAAGGAGGAGGACAAGAGGAGGAAAAGAAGGGGGAAGGAGAACATAGAGTAGAAGGAGAGGAAGGAGGAGAGGAAGATGATGAGAGAGGAGAGGAATACTCGAGCAAGTGCGACGAAGAGCATGAAGAGTAAGGATAAGAGTTGTCAAGGTTTGTGGTAACCATGGTAACAGGGTTAATAATGGATACAATGAAGACAACCGTATAAGAAGAAGAAGATATCGAAGAAGAAACATATGAGGAGGAGGAGGAAGAAGAGAAACATTAAGCAGTAGAAGAAGAAGAAGGAAAAGGGAAAGGAGAAAGCTAGGTTAAGGAGGACAATTACGACTGTCTTCCCCGTTCTAGATTCATCGATCTGCTGGACGTGAACGCGCACCCGATGATGCTGTTCCGCATGGCCAACCGATGGGCTGGATCTCGCCTGGAGCTACTGGTCGCTCTTGTCATCACCACCACCAACCTCCTCGTGGTGCTCACCAAGGGAGATATACCGCCCTCTGTCGCTGGCTTGGCCATCTCATACGCTATCCAGGTACGCGCCGTTTCGTGATGATTTAAGGGATAGCGCACCCTGATATTGAGTTGGTTTTAATAAAAGCAGACACATGAAAGAAACGTATGAGTGAAGGTTTGATGAAAAACCGTCAATGAATAAGAAAGCTATGATCTTTTGAAATATCAATTTATGTGACGTCACGGACGAGGTGCTCTCCCAAATTGTTGTGTAGTGCATGATTCCATGAATTGCCCTTTTTCCGTTTGTGACTACGGAGTAAAACCAATATTTGAGATATGTGACTGGGTAAACGTGTATTATTAATGATGTATCGAATGCACAGGTATAAGGAAGCATATCTTTTTGAGAAAATGGAAATTTTCAATAAAAATAAATTGTACACAACATGTGGAAGAGTACCTCGCACGTGACGTCACAAAATCCTTAAAGTCATTTTTCAAATTTATTATTCGGAGGGTAGTTTTTGTACAGTAATTTCTTCCGTTTTCCGTCGTTTTTACAAAATTTATTTCTTTTTAACTTGCAAACAGGACAAATCTGTCGGATATTACAGTGAAAGTCGAGCATTAACATGATTGACACAATTGTTTTTTTTTCCGTTTTTATTGTCTTTCTTGGCAGATGACGGGAATGTTCCAGCTGACGATGAGCACACTAGCCGACACAGAGGCCCGTTTCTTCTCGGTGGAGAGGATCCTGGAGTATAATAGGGTAAGGATTGGGAGATATTCTAGCCGATTTTAGCCGGTCTCTGTCTTTCCCTAAATACGGAAGAGCCGGCTGGTTATCGGGTGATCCGCTTGTGTTGCCAGCACGATTATTCGATTGGCTGCGCCTATCATGTTGCCTATAATCGTTTGGTCGCAAGACATAATCGTATTATACACCAATGTCATCATCATCACCAGCATCATCACCATCATCATCACCATTACCGCTTTCATCATCATCATCGTTATCATCATAATCATCGTTATCACTATCATCATCATCATCATCATCATCATCATCATCATCACCATCTGTACCACTACCACCATCATTGCCACAATCATCACCATCATCAATACCACCACCACCACCGCCATCAGTACCATCATTACCACCGTCACCATGACCACCATCAGTATTACTACCATTATCATCAACATTACCATCACTATCATCCGTTTGCCGCAGCGGCACGTCCGGGCTGTAGGCATACGTCGAGCGGTGGCGGCACATCACGTCCAAGTCATCATCCATTTACCCTTTGTCTGTTTGTATACCAGATAAACAGCATCTCTATGTGATCTGTGTGTATTGCTTGTGCAAAAAAAATCACTGACGTAGAAATAGTTAATAGTAATGATTCTAACTTCTCTTAGTCTTTCCTTTCACCCCTCTTCGCTCCAGTCATTGGAAGAAGAGGCCCCAGAGACGATAGAGGAGTCAAAACCGGGCCCCGACTGGCCGAGCAAAGGCGAGATCACCTTCGACGAGTACCGGCTGCGGTATCGGGACGGGCTTCCACTTGTCCTCAAGGACGTCCGCTGCGCCATCAGAGCTGGCGAGAAGGTCGGCATCGTCGGCAGGACTGGGTCAGGTAAGAAGATGATCAATGCTGGTTTAGGGAGGGGAGAAGCGAGGAGGGTGGTGATGGTAGTGGTGGTAGGGGGGATGGGCTGAGGTATCGGGACGGCCTCCCGCTTGTCCTAAAAAAAATAGCATTGATTTTTAATAAGGTCGACATGTCTCCTTCTATCGAGAGATAGACATCTGACATCTAAATTTCTATTGAAAGGACCAAAAAAAAATCCCTTCAAACATCTATTTGAAAATATAGTATTTAGCATTCAAAATGACGAAATTAAATGAGGAAACATTTCCATCTTGTATGCCAACGCAAAATAAGTAAAAGTGAATTTAAATTGACTTTTACGGGTACATTTTTCAAAATCATCTAAAAATCGACAAGTCTCCATTTCTTGATTTTTTTTTCTCTCTCCAGGGAAGTCGACGATCAGCGTTGCGCTCTTCCGGCTGGTGGAGGCGGATGAGGGCACGATCACCATCGATGGCATCAAGATCGCCGACATCGGGCTGACGGACCTCAGGTCGAAGATCTCCATCATCCCACAGGACCCGGTCCTCTTCATCGGTACAGTCAGGTAAATCAATTCAATTCAATTTCAATTCAATTCTGTATTCATTTAACAAACCAGAATAAACAACTTTCATGAACAATGGATGTAAGGCATCACCAGAAAGCCGATGGCTTGTGAGATGTGATAACCTTTAACATGTGGTTCAAAAGACATAAGTATGAAGTCCATTATTCAAATGACATACAGTAAGATGAACCCAAGTACACAAATTACATAAAAATACATACTTAAAAAACATACATCAAAGAGAGACTAATACAAGCAAATACAATCGAAGCAAAAAACAAAAAGTACCCAAAAAATACATACTTCAAAAAGCATATATCAAAGAGAGACTAATAGAAGCAAATACAATCGAAGCAAAAAAAAAAGACAACACAAACGAATGTTTAACAGCTAAGACAATAATCAACAAAGTAGACAGTACGTAATATCAAAATGTCGAAATATAATGCGGTTATGTATATCTCCATATATGTAAACCCCTCCACACGCCCCGAGGGCAACTCGAATTACAACAAAATGTGACTACGCACCACCCAAGCAAGGTCGAAAAACCTCCGCGTGCTCAATCAGGACTTAGACCTACACTTAGGCCTATATAAACGAGGTCGTTCTAAACATGGATTTAAAAAAGCAAGCACGCCTCATACATCTTTGGTATAACCATCACACTTTCTTCCCCTTCAGATTCTCTCTCGCTCCATTTTGATATGCTACAGTTTTTTCTCATGTAAATCAATTCAATTCAATTTCAATTCAATTCTTTATTCATTTAACAAACAAGAATAAACAACTTCCATGAACAATGAATATAAGGCATCGCCAGAAAGCCGATGGCTTGTGAGATGTGATAACCTTTAACATGTGGTTCAAAACACATAAGTATAAAGTCCATTATTTAAATGACATACAGTAAGATGAACCCAAGTACACAAAATTACATAAAAATACATACTTAAGAAAACATATATCAATGAGAGACTAATACAAGCAAATACAATCGAAGCAAAAAAACAAAACAAAAACAAAAACAAACACAAACGAATGTTTAACAGCTAAGATAATAATCAACAAAGTAAACAGTATGTAATATCAAAATGTCGAAATATATTGCGGCTATCCATACCTCCATATATGTATACCCCTCCACACGCCCAGAGGGCAACTCGAATTACAACAAAATATGTGACTACGCACCACCCAAGCAAGGTCGAAAAACCTCCGCGTGCTCAATCGGGACTTAGACCGACCCTTAGGCCTATATCAACGAGGTCGTTCTAAACATGGATTTAAAAAAGCAAGCACGCCTCATACATCTTTGGTCTAACCATCACACTTTCTTCCCCTTCAGATTCTCTCTCGCTCCATTTTGATATGCTACAGTTTTCTCTCATGTCGTCGGTCTAACCATAGATTTATAAAGCAAGCTCGCTTCATACATTCTTTGTCAAACCCTCATCCTTCCATTTCGGATTCCCTCTCTCTCTCGTCTTTTTTTAAACAGTTCTCTCTCATGGCTCCCATTGTCCTATTCCTCACTTCTCGTAGCCGGGCTACTATTTTTTTTACTTCTTACTCTCTCCATTCCTCTACCTGTCTTGTTCTTCCCCTTTCACTCTGTTTTTCATCTTACTTACCACATTTATGAGAAGTCATGTTGATATTTCTTTGTACCGTAAGTACTTATTATCCTACTCTGCTGTTATACATGTAGTTTAATTCTATATAATCATATCACTTATTGTGCATATTTGTTGTGCCAGTGGAGGTATTTTTCTTAAACATGGACATATAAGATGATCTTAATCTGGACAGATTGGCGATTGAAACTGGCCACGGTCAAATGTTAACATTATATTTATTCAATTTGTTGACAATTTCTCGCTTATTTTGACTCGATGCAGATACAATTTGGACCCGTTCCGGGAGCGCACTGACGACGAGTTGTGGCAGGCCCTAGAGAAGGCGTACATGAAGGAGAGGGTGAGTGGCACTCGGAAAATCAATCGAAATAATCGTTGAAAATTCAACACAAAGTCAGGTTTTCACTTACTTTATCATGTTTATTTGAAGGAAAGTCACGACATGATATCCTCATAATCTTTTATGTAATGTTAGATCTGAAAAGTGGATATACTATAGAGCCTACAGAGTAAGTAAAAGAAAATGTCCCATTTTTTTTAAAAGTTGTCTTGATTAAAATATGAACAGCACACTTGATTCAGATGCAATTGGTGATGATGATGATCATGATGATGATGATGGCGACAATGATATTAAGGATGATGATGATAATGGAGAATGCACCGCGATAATTGATATGTTTTGTGAAATATTGTCGGGTAATTGCCGCTTTAACATTACATTCAGCGATCTTGGGAAAAATTAATGCTGAATCAGAAAAGGGGAAATGTCAAACTGCATTATGAAATATTTTTTACTTTGTGTGTGTGTGTGTGTGTGTGTGTGTGTGTGTGTGTGTGTGTGTGTGTGTAAGGAAGCGTGTGTATGTGTGTATGTATATGTGTGTGTGCATGTGTGTGTGCATGTGCGTGTGTGCATGTGTGTGCGTGTCCCCAACACAACATTCTGATATTAGGAACACCACAGTGGTGTCGATATACACTTCCTAATGATGAATACCTTCTTTTTCTGTGCAGATCAGCGGCCTAGATCACAAGCTGGAGTCGCCAGTGTCCGAGGGGGGAGATAACTTCTCGGTGGGGGAGAGGCAGCTCCTCTGTATGGCCAGGGCTCTGTTACGTAACAGCAGGGTAAGTGTCAGGGAAGGGGAAGACGGAGGGAATGGGTCAAGAAGAAGAGAAAAGACGGAGGAGTAGCGAAAGAAGGGGGAGAAATACTACTTTCTATCCGTTCTCCTTGATAAAGAAGTGTCATTAAATGGATGCAAATCAAAATAAATTCAGAAGAACTTGAAAAGAATCGAAAGAAGAGAAGAAAATGGCAAAGAAGCAGTACAAAGAGAAGAAACAAGAGTATAGAAGCAATATGTTGCCTTGATTACTCAGTGATCAATCAACTTTAGAAGAGTCGTGCACCCACGCCTTCTTTCCCACGACCTTTGCTACATCCAGGCTCTCTTAAAGGGATAGTCCTCCCTGAAATTAAATTTATTTGAATAAAAGCAGACACATGAAAAAAAAAACGTATTAGGGAAGGCTTGATGAAAATCCGTCAAAGGATGAGGAAGTTGTGATCTTTTAAAATGTTGATTTTGTGGCGTCACGTGCGAGGTGCTCTGCATTATCTCAAAAATATGCATCCTTTAACCTGTGCTTTTAATACATCTCAGAAACACGTTTTTACACACATACCGCAATGAAAGAAGATTCCTTCATTAAAAAAGAAAAGAGCAATTTATGGAATCAAACAGCACACAGCATATGGGAGAACACCTCGCACGTGACTTCTTAACATTTAAAATTCAAAAGATCATAACCGTCCTATCCTTTGACGGATTTTCGTCAAACCTTCACCAAGATGTTTCTCTCATATTTCTGCTTTTATTAAATCCTTCTTAATTTGAGAGTGAACTGTCCCTATAAGATATGCAGTTACGGCTTATCTTTGAACGGACGTCAAGTACGGTTTGACCTCCCAGCTTCGCCTGGATTAACCACTGGAATAATTCCCGTATGCTGTATGATCTGGTAGCGTAATTAACGTTTAAATGAGGTGATATTTTATTCATGTATATTCATTATATTCATATCTTTGCCCGGCAGATTTTGTTTCTGGACGAGGCGACAGCAGCTATTGATACGGAGACAGACAGCTTGATCCAACAGACCATACGTACAGCCTTCAGTAGCTGTACCACGCTCACCATAGCTCACAGACTCAACACAGTACTAGACTCAGATAGGATACTGGTCATGGATGATGGGCGGGTAAGAGCAATAGGATGGTTGTCATAGTGATGGTGGTGATGGTAGTGATGGGAATGGTGGTGGTATTGATGGTGATGATAGTGATGATGATGGTGGTTTTGATGATGGGGATGTTGATGATGATGGTGACAATGCTTATGGTGATAATGGCGTTGATGGTGGTGGTGATGGTGGTGATAGTGATGATGAAGGTGAAGGTGATGGTGGTGGTGATGGTAGTAGTGATGATCATGATTGTGATGTTGATTATAATAATGTTTAAGGTTGGCGATTATGATTTTGTTGATCATAATGGTATTGATTGTGAGGATGGTGAATACAACGATTAATATGACAGAGGTAATAAGGACGATGCCGATGATGGTTATGATGTTGAAGATGACGGTCGACATGGTAATAGAACAAGGATGGTGATCAACTCATGCAGACGATAATGAAGATAGTGATGATAACAGTGAATTTAATTCATCCCCTCTGTTACCATGGTGACGTTGTCCTCTTTTTGTTCAGAAATATTTTACATGTATCTTACATTTCACAAGTTGCAAACTAGTTTATAATTCCTTTTTATTGATTTCATTTCCACCACAGGTGGCCGAATTTGACACGCCGGCCAATCTCCGCAGTAATTCAAGGTCTATCTTCAGCGGAATGCTCGCAGCAGCTGAGGCACAGAAGGACGGCATTTTAGACTGAACCTAGCCATTGCCTTTTTTACATCGCATTGCCAATTTACGTGAAGTTATTAATCACTGTACAAAAAATATTGATTGAAATGAAGTATATTAAGATATATGCCAAATGGGATCAAAATTTATGTCTTATTGAAAGTGGTTCCTTTTCTAAATATGCATGGAAATCTTTAAAAAGTTGTGTAGTTTTGTGTATTTTAGTGAGGGGTCGCACGGACTTTATAAAATAAATCATCATAATATTGGATAAAGGTGCCTTCTCCTTAAAGACAGCCAGTCCCTTTTTCAGATCACCACAAAACCATAGAAACATTGGCAAAACATATAGAGAAGTGTTAGCAAGCTCTATATTCAAAATTTGAAGCGGATACGTAGTATAAAATTCAAATAATGCACGTAAACAACGTCTGATTAATAGTCTTTACCTCAGGCTCTTAGCAGTTTGTGTTGAAATATTTGCTTTATTGATTAATCTGTTTATTAAATTATAAAACGCATTATGAAAAAAAAATGTTCTATTGAAGGAATCATCTCCAAAGTTTGGTAGTTACTCATAAAATTAGGATTTCACTCACGCATAAAAACCACATAGATACTGTAACAAAGACTAATACTTTTTTCGTGGTACGAAAAAAGTCGGTTTGAAATTTAACGGCTGATTTTTTTACATATACAGAAAGCTTTAACATGCTATATTCTTAGAAATGGTCTTGAATCACACTTTCTTCAATTTACGATCGTAATAGACGATTTCAAATTTTAAGCTTGCAAAAGGGATGGACAATCTTTAATGAGTTGTATCAATGACATGGTTATCTTGCTGTAAGCCATGAGAAAATCCCACCGCTACCCACCGTCACCTTTTAGCAACCAAATGTAGATTTGATTCGTAGTCATTTAGGCTGAATAAGTGTACGATGTACATAGAGAAACAAAAATGAAACCAATGCACGAAAGAGAGTAAGACATGTATGTGACATAGGCTAAATATATACTATGCTTGGCAACTTATTCTTGTAATATGTTATAAATATATAAAATTAACGAAACAGAATCGTCATAACATTCTGCTTTTAGAATGATAGCCGTGACCTATCATGTATAATTATTATATAACATAATTTGACTCTTATGGCTTTATACAATTTTAAATCATTTATTCATTCAATTTATCTAAAAAAAAATACCTACTACAGCAGAAAAATTAATCTTATAAAAAGGAAATAAATTTATGAAATTGAAGAGAAGTAGATAAAAAAAAGAGAAGGGAGGGGTAGTACATGGTTACCATGGTTATTATGACACATTTCCGAGTCGTTGCGCCTATATATTACATGTACTTGCATCACTCTAAACTCCATGTATTTTGATTATCGATTTACACGTAATACCGATTTGTTAACTTTTAAAAGATATTCGTTAAACACAATATACCCAATGCTTAAGTGGTTACCTTGGAAAAGATTATTGAACACATCTTAACAAATTGTCAAATTTCTTCACAGAGTAAAGGGAATAACGAACATTTGTTGCAAATAAAATTATACAACTTTAAAAGACAAGGTGTCCCATTTGCAAAAGTCACGAAATTCAATAGGAATTACCCGTATACCCTAACAATGACGTGTATGAAATTTCACAGTCATAGTTTCACGAACATTTTCAGGAAACGTAAAAACTATTCTTGCTACGTTTGAAACGCAGCGAGCATATTCTACATTCATCATCGTATTGTCCCTCTCAGCGTACAATGCGGGCATTGCTTCCATTGAACGCATGCACTGTGGGTCGGGCCGATGCGGACTATAGCGCACAGCTGTCTCCGGTATCTAGGCTCTAGGTTTCGGATGACCTGCCCAAAACCTCCTTAAAATCTATTATAATTTCGCTTGAAATCAGTTTCCATAAAGTCAGTCTTTAGGTCTATTATTGGGAGGGAAGTTCTAATGTTCTTCCATTTCCCTTGTTTTTGTTTTTTCTATACAAACTCTTGTCATTTCACCTGCACTGAAAAGGGACATTTTGTATTTAAGGTTGAGTATCGCAACTTTTACATTTAAGTAGCAGCATCTGTGCAATTTCCATTTTAAAGCAGCTCCTCATTTTTGTCTTACGTGTTTCTATTGTAGTTTGTTTATAAATAGTTTTACCTCAGATACCAAAGTTGTGACAAGTATTTCGTATGTTTCTCTCTATCGTTTCTGTCTGTCATTTATTTCATAATACTCATATAAATGTAGAGTCGTGTAGTGATGTATCCAAATAAGTATATTATTCGTTTGTTATTGCTGTTGACAACCAAAGACATCATTATTATCAAAGGCCTTACATATTTGTTTATATCTCGTAAATAATCATACCAAAGATTATGAAGACTAGATGATACAAAAATATAGTCGTGTAAACTAGGTTGTATGTGCAAAATCAACAGAAAGGGTTCCATCTCATCTTAACTTTTTTTGTCTCATCTTAATTTTTTTATGAACCAGTGTTAACTCCTAGAATGTCTAAAACATGTTGTTGTTTCTATATCTTTGGCGTTGATCGCAAGTTCATTTTATTTTTTTCCAAATCATTTTTGTATTTTGTTTTCGATATTTATGCCGATGATGCACTCTTTGACGTTAGTGGCGGTAGACTTTTTACCCAGAGTCATTCACATATTTTGTGGCCAACTCGGTTTCAATCGGGAACAACATTACGCACATTCTTGTGTCATCTGGTTGCCCAACAAAGCAACACGCGCTATAGAGAGTTCCCACGAGCACCCATGTTGGAGGACAAACCAATAAAAACCTGTGCATCTGACCATGAAAACAATGCCTTTCCCTGGTCTGACGCACAGGATTTGATAGTTTGTCCTCCAATATGGCTGCTCGTTGGAACCCTATATGTTGTAACCTATCGAAATCGAGAAATCGAGTTTGCCAAACTATGTGTATAGATGGCTCTGACCGGTAGAACAAACCGAGGGACCGATCGCGGAGGCATTAAATCAAATATAATACACTCATGTAGACACAGAATGCCCAAAATACATGTACGCTTGAACAACTGGGTCCGAATTCACAAAGGAATTTCACTTGTAGTCCATGGATTTTATAATCCTTTGATTACATAGATCGCGGTCCAAACACCTAAACTTGAAGATCCATGGACTAAACCGTGGACTTAACCTAATCCATGCTCCAAGATTGTTTCCAATCTAATCCGTGGACTAAAGGAAAAATAACTCTTTTGCAAATTTGCAAGCTGACTGTTTAGTCCCTCGTTTAATGCGTGGATTAGTGTTGACACTCTTTTGTGGATTCGGGCCCTAGAGTTTATGATATGTTATCAAATGCTAAATAGCCGTAAAATCAAAGGCCACACTAGACAACGTCATTTTTTTGTATTAAGAAGTTTTTATTTGTCAACAACTTCAATTCATACATGTGATATACAAAATAAAATACATACGGCAATACAATATATCCTTACAAATTAATATATGAATACATTGTAAACTCATATAGTTAACACTTTACATTTTCTCTTTTTTCCTTTAGTGTTACAATAACACCTAATAAAACTCAACGTACTCAATTTTTTTGTAGTGTCAAAATATTCATAACATGACAAATTTTCCAAATACACAAAGCCAATCATTAATACAACCTAGTCGAATTGAAGCCATTAACAAGGATTTTCCATAACCCCCCCCCCCCTCCCCACCTTGGCCTCATTCCTCAAATATTTCATATCCTCTAACAACAACAACAGCATCTGGCCCTGAACCCTACACCTCCCCATAACCCCTCCCCCTCCCATGCCCTTCGTCGTCACAACCTTCCCGTTCTACTCGTGTGGGGGCGGAAAGAACGTTTTCTTTCCTTCTCTGAATGGTAAGAATGAAACAAAAATATATATATATATACATATATATATTAATGAAAAATACTCTCATACCTCAAATAGTTTATTCATTATCGTTATTATACACACATGTTATTTATTTCATTTATTCATTTTCACTTAATTTTTTTTTTATTATTATTATTTTATTATTATTATTATTATTATTATTTATTTATTTTTTTTTTGCACATCTAGCTCTCCCTAAACTCCTCCCAACATTCCCATTTTCTTAAGTGAAGGGAGTATTTATTTCTTTTTAATGCCAATTTTCTTTCTTCAAATTCATCTTCTTTGAATTTACGTTTAATCTTATTCAAAACTATTTCTGATTTTTTTTCTCTACCACTGAAAACTAAATACTTCACAAGGATTATTAAGTGATTAACCAATTTTTCTTTTCCTTGATCTGCTAATTTTATCCCCCAAAATATGTCTTCCCAAGTAAGATTGGTGAAAGAAACAAAGTCAAAAATATTCTCGCAGTCTCTCCATATTAATTTTGCTTTTCCGCATTGAAAAAATAAATGACGATAAGTCTCTTCTTCTCTTTTACAGTAGCTACACAGATTAGAATCAACTTTCCCAAATAAATACAAATGCTGATTTGTATAAATGATTCCGTGTATTAATTTAAATTGGAACTCTCTAAGTCGGCTGTTTAATGTACATTGCCTGGGTCTTTTAAAAATATTTTTTATGTCTTTATCTGAAAGACGGTAGTTACACTTTAGTCTTGTGAATACTCCAGGTGTTATTGCTTTCTGGTTAAGAAATGTTGTGTAAATTTTTTTTGATGCAATGTTATTTATTGCTACAACGTTTTTCCCTAATAAAAAAACTATGTCAGGATCATCAGGAATTGTGTCTCTATCTGTTCTCATATTTCTCTTCCAGCTGACCGGAAGTGTATCATAGATCTTCCCAATCAATTCAACGTCATTGGATTCTAATCCTCGTCGTTGAAAGTATCCAAGGGATCTTAATTTTCCGTCACTATCCATTATGTGGTTCAATCTATATACTTTTTTGTCAAAAAGCTTTCTGTCAAATATACACTTTCCGTTAACTCGTATGAATTTATTATTAAACATTATTTCATTTCCTTTATAAGGTTCATAATTCTGCTGGAAATTCCTCGTTTCTATCCACACTTCCAGAAGATCTGTATAGAATTTTGGCAATGTTAAATTCAAAAGGCCAAGTAAATAGTCACAAGAAAAAATGAAACTTCCGCCTACATGTTGTGTAGCGTGATTAAAATATAACTTCCATTTCATTTCGTTATTTTCCAAAAGTTTTTTGACCCACATAACTCTCTGTGCTTTTATTATCAGTTCAAAATTCATCATTTTCAGACCTCCCAAATGGTAATCCAGATACATCGTATTTTTATTAATTTTATTTCTTCCACCCCACAGGAACTCAAAAGTTATCTTTTCTAACTCCTCATAAACCCATTTTGGAACTGGCATGAGGGATGCTGTGTATATGAATTTTGAATATATAAATAATTTTAGTAACTGTATTTTACCCATCAATGTCAAATCCCTCTGTTTCCACCAATCTAAAAGTTTTTTTGTTTTACTTAATATTTCTTTATAATTCAAATTTTCTTTTACTTCATTGTTCGAAGAAAAAAACACCCCTAATATCTTAACAAAATCCACTCTCTGGCCAAAGGGTATTTCATAAGATTTTCCTTGTAAAGCCCCAATCAACAGAACTTTTGTTTTATCTTTATTAACACCAAATCCTGAAATATTTCCAAAATTCTCTAATAAACATTTGACTTTTCTTATTGAATCTTCATCTTGAACAAAAAGGGTCATATCATCTGCATACATGACTTGTTTTATTTCCTCCTTTCCAAACAAAATACCTTTAACTTCCCTATTGTATCTTATATTATGTGTCAGTATTTCTAAACATAAAATAAACAGGTATGGGGAGAGGGGATCCCCCTGCCTTACGCCTCTGCGTACCTCAAAATATCCCGTTGACATTCCTCCATTAAAAATACAACTTAATGAGTTTTTGTACAAAATTTCCACCCATCTGCAAAACTGTGGACCGAAGTTATAAAAATTTAATATTTTATTAAGAAAATCGTGGGACACCGAATCAAAAGCCTTTTGGAAGTCAATTGCTATCATATACCCTGGTAAGTCATATTGTGTGGCATGGAATATTACGTCATCTATTATTCGGATTGCTTCTCCAATAGTTCTCCCGTTCATAAAACCTATTTGATCTACTGAAATAATGTCTTCTAAAACATCTTTTAATCTTGTTGCCAAGACTTTAGATAGAATTTTATAATCAATATTTAATAATGATATTGGCCTGTAATTCTTAAGTAAGTGAGGGTCCTTCCCATCTTTGGCAATCAGAATGACCACAGCTTGTTTTTGTGATGCAGTTAGTTCTCCCGTTTCAAAAGCCTCGTTAAAGGCCCCTAGTAATGTATCTTTTATTTCTGTCCAGAATGTAGTAAAAAATTCTACGGTCAGTCCGTCATTCCCTGGTGATTTATTTTGTTTCATTCCTTGAAGGACTGCAAAACATTCTCCTTCATAAACTTTTCCTTCACAATTTGTTTTGCTTTCATTTGACAATGACGGTAAGTTTTTGAAAAAATCTATATCTGATACACTATCTTCTAAAACCTTCTTGGAATACAATTTTGAATAAAAGGATTTAATCATCTTGAGAATTTCTGTTTCTTTATCTATTATATACCCATCCGGATTGACCAAAGTCTTTATAATACACTTTTTCTTATTTGCATGTAACAGTTGACTAAAATATCTAGTATCCTTTTCTCCACTTTCGTACCAAGTTGCCCTGGATCGTATTTTTATTCCTTCATTTATATAATTAAAAGTAGCTGCTAGATCTTCTTTTTTCTTTTTCAATTTTTCAAATATTTCTTCATTGCTTACTTCTGAAAGATTAAGTTCTAAAATCTCGATTTCTTTTTCAAGATTTTCTCTTTTCTTTCTTCTTTCTACAGCTAAGTTCTTTGAAAAGGCCTGTGTAAAATGTCTTATCTTCATTTTGATGTAGTCCCAGAGAACTCTTTTATCTTTGATGTCTGTTTTCAAATTATTTTTTAGACGAATTATTTCCTCTTTCATTTGCTTAACATACTCTACGTTTGTGCAAAGACTATTATTGAATTTCCAATAAGATCCCTTTTTACTTTTTTCTGCATCAGTTCCAGTATCATAAAGAGACAAAAATATTGCTGAATGATCGGGAGCTAAAGAGGATATTATGTCACACTTTGTAACCAAACCTTGTATATTTTCAGACATAAGCCAATAGTCTAAACGACTTTGCATAAATGGATTTTGTTTGGTATATGTGTACTGTTTTTTCAGTCGATTTCTTTCTCTCCATATATCTATTAAATGTAGCTCTTCCATAACCAAACTGACTTCTTTACTAAATCTATTACTAGTTTTTTTTACTTTACCATTGTAATCTAAGTCATAGTTCATAATCAAATTAAAGTCCCCTCCGATGATAACATGGTTTTTATCTTTATTTTTTTGTTTTAACCTTTTACATAAATCCTGAATCATATCTATTTGTTGCTTTTCTTTGTCCCTGGTCGGAAAATAAACATTACACAACACAATTCTTTTTCCTTCAATTTCACAGTCTATTATTATATAGCGTCCACTGTCATCCCTCTCTATCTCTATCAGTTTAAAATCTACGGAATTTTTAATCAAAATAAGTACCCCTTTACTGTGAGGAGAGCCATGGCTATAAAAACATGTCCCATCCCACATTGAGCCCCATCTGTCCTCTATATCTTTTGTACTATATGTTTCCTGAAGAAATATGATATCACCCTTTTCTCTGCACCAAGAGAATATTATCCCCCTTTTAGCATTTTCTCTGATTCCTCTTACGTTAAGAGAACACAGTTTCCAATTTATCTTTCTACTCATCATTGTGCAGGTGGTAAAGCCAAACAAAACATGGTGCTTCCATAGGAAGAGCCAGACGTGCAGCAACCAAGAATCTAACCATAATGTTATGAATTTGATTTCGGTCATGAGTTTTATCACAATAAGAACTGATATAAAATCCTGTGTTTTTGTTGTTTATGTATTCCACTTTTTTTCTTTCCACGATTCCCATTACCCCCACACAAGTAGAACATCCCACCCAGTCTGACATGAATCTACTACCAAGAGTAAATTCATCCTTGTCGACAAGAGATGGGAAAAGCATGACTTCGATTTAAGGGACCCTTCTCCTCCTTAAAAAAAATTAGAATAAGAAAAAAGAAAAATGATTAATTTTGAATAAAAAAAAAAAAAAAATTAAAAAAAAAAAAATTAGATATATCAAATATACATATGTCATACACATATATATATACACACATATATATACATATATACTTATACACATACTGACATACATATACATACACATATATAAAAGCACATTAACTAAAGTTAAACTCCCATTCACATTGAACCCTTGTATACTTTTTATACACAGAATGGGAACACCAAAACACCCCTGGTTAATGGAATGTATGATTCTGATATAGAATAGGGAAGCAAAAACAAAATCCACCAAAATCAGAAGATGAACTAAGCTACCGAACTCCGAAAGCCCTGCCCCCGTCTGGCGTCCGGAGACCAGCCCAACCCGCGCCCCCATGAATAGCAAGAAAAGAATAAAACCGACGATGCCGCATCCCCACAAAACGAAACCTTAACGTTTTTTTGTTTTTGTTTTTTTTTTCTCTCCTGAAGGGAGAGAAAAGGGGAAGTCGTGGCGCCACACCGTCGGCCTACCCGCCTCGCATCCATGACAACACGCACAAAACTACTCAACAGAAACATGCCGGAAATGCAAATCCCCCTTCCATTCTCCCACGTTCAAGCACATTTTCTCTTATTTCTAACTATTCCCACTTGCCATTGTCTTATTTCTAACAAAACAAAACAAAATATTGAAAAAAATCTAAGCATCCTGAAGGATGAACTATCATATCCATTGCTTTCTTTTATCTGACTCCAATCTTGGTCCATTTATTTCAGTGCCTAATAGTATAGGCTCTGAGAAAATAAGGGGGAAATAGAAAGGCATGCTAGAATACTATTAATAAAAAAAAACCATTTTCAATTCTGAACTATCTATAGTTCAGAAGAATGTCATTATTATTATGTAAAAGAAAAAGAAAACTGGTAGTGGGTTCTGGAAAAAAAAAAAAAAAAAAAAAAAAAAAAAAAAAAAGATCCACGCCAGAAAGGTATGCTAAAATAATATTAACAGTGACCTTTTTAATTCTGACCTACCAGTAGTTCAGAATGTCATTAAAACTATTCATTATGTAAGACATACCATTCTGAAAACCATCTGTAGTTCAGAGGAATGTCTTTCAGAATCTTCATTATGTAACAAAACAAACCCTTATGTTAAAATGCCGGAAAATGCTTCACAAATTATCCCATCTTATAAGAATTCCAGACTGTTATTTGGCATTGATGAAGCAAACAAACTATCCAATTCTAACATGGAAAGAAAAAAAAACATTTCGTTAGATGGAAAAACAGATGCAGGTCAAAAATTCCATCTTACTAAAATATACAAACTGTTAATAAGTACTAAACTGCATTGTCCTTCAGATATGTCCCAACCTAACTCATTTCATGCATGCATAATTTCAAGTACATTAACCCAAGCTTCACTTAGAAAAGCATTGTACATACATACATTGACTGTGATCTTGCGTAACATAATCAAATACCCCTCTAAAAAAGGTCCAAAGCTGGAATTATCATTCAATTGATATTCTGGGATTTGCCCCCCCCCCCCCCCCCCTTGAAAAAATGAATAAGCCGCACACAAAAAAAAGATCATCCAAAAGGAGTGACCTTTTTAATTCTGACCCACCAGTAGTTCAGAATGTCCTTAAAACTATTCATTATGTAAGACATACCATTCTGAAAACCATCTGTAGTTCAGAGGAATGTCTTTCAGAATCTTCATTATGTAACAAAACAAACCCTTATGTTAAAATGCCGGAAAATGCTTCACAAATTATCCCATCTTATAGGAATTCCAGACTGTTATTTGGCATTGATGAAGCAAACAAACTATCCAATTCTAACATGGAAAGAAAAAAAAAACATTTCGTTAGATGGAAAAACAGATGCAGGTCAAAAATTCCATCTTACTAAAATATACAAACTGTTAATAAGTACTAAACTGCATTGTCCTTCAGATATGTCCCAACCTAACTCATTTCATGCATGCATAATTTCAAGTACATTAACCCAAGCTTCACTTAGAAAAGCATTGTACATACATACATTGACTGTGATCTTGCGTAACATAATCAAATACCCCTCTAAAAAAGGTCCAAAGCTGGAATTATCATTCAATTGATATTCTGGGATTTGCCCCCCCCCCCCCCCTTGAAAAAATAAATAAACCGCACACAAAAAAAAAAGATCATCCAAAAGGAGTGACCTTTTTAATTCTGACCCACCAGTAGTTCAGAATGTCCTTAAAACTATTCATTATGTAAGACATACCATTCTGAAAACCATCTGTAGTTCAGAGGAATGTCTTTCAGAATCTTCATTATGTAACAAAACAAACCCTTATGTCAAAATGCCGGAAAATGCTTCACAAATTATCCCATCTTATAGGAATTCCAGACTGTTATTTGGTATTGATGAAGCAAACAAACTATCCAATTCTAACATGGAAGGAAAAAAAAACATTTCGTTAGATGGAAAAACAGATGCAGGTCAAAAATTCCCTCTTACTAAAATATCCAAACTGTTAATAAGTACAAAACTGCATTGTCCTTCAGATATGTCCCAACCTAACTCATTTCATGCATGCATAATTTCAAGTACATTAACTTAAGCTTCATTTAGAAAGGCATTGTACATACATACATTGACTTGACCCAAAGACTGGACTCATGATCATGAATCATAGTTTTGGAAAATATAAATGCTATATAGCAACATTACTCCTGGATATGAAATTTATGTTTCTTTTAATTTTAATTTTAATTTTGGAGCAAAGAAAAGCTAAGGCAACATTACCTCTTCAAATTTCAAGATCGCCAACAGAGATTTTAAAACTACACTGTTTCTCTGTTAATGGCGTGTAGTAAACACATCAATCGTATATAAATCACAATATACCTAAAAGCAAAACATTTAATCATTATTCACAGCTTTTAGGTAAAGAAAATTAAAGTTTCAGCTCAGTTTTCCGAATAAAGGTAAATATAGGTAACCAACAAAAAAAAAAAAAAAAAATCAGAGAATCAGAGCTGTATAATGCTGATTATGTTTATTCTGGAATATTTCCTTTAGAAGCATCTAGCCTAAAGATTACATTTCAGTTACATTTTCTTTCATAAATTAAATATTGAAATGTACTGGCCTCTCTCTGCCCGGGTTTCGAAATTCATCCAACAAGGCTTTCTGTTCCCCTAGGGGAACGAACTTACTCTCAATATATAGCTTCCTCGGTTCTGCCCTTGAAAAAAAAACTCTTTTTCCCGCATCCTTGGCCGCATGCAGCAGTGGAAATTGAGGTTTCCTCGCCTCCCGGACAGCTTTAGGGAGATCATCCGTTATAACAAACTTGGTGCCTTTAAGATGCTTGGCATTTTTCATTATTTTAACTTTATCTGGATACCGCAGCATTCTTGCTTTGATCGGACGAGGACCTCGTGGAGCCGGGCATCGATGGACTCGCTGAAACTCCATTCCTCGAACTTCTTCCTCATTCATCTTCAATTTCTCCTTCATAAAATCTCTCACCACCTTTTGTGTATCCTCTGGTTCAGCTGGGCCTCCTCCTTCTGCAATCCCAAGAAACACAATGTTTTCTCGTGCGGCGTAAACACTCAGCTTTTCCAGCTCCATCGACAGATTCTCGAACTTCTCCTTGAAGTTTTTTTCCACCTGCGGTATGGTCTCCGTAGTTATTTTCTCCGTCACATTTGCGTTATAGGATACCGATGTAATCAATTCCGTCAACTTCGTTTCCATTTCCATAACGCGAGACATTGTGTTTCGAATCTGGGCTTCCATATTTTTCTCAAGTCTATCTAGCCTTTCTTGCGTCTGTCTGAAATGGTCGTTCATCAGCTGCCTAAGAGATTCAGTCTCTTCATTCTCATTTCTTTGCCCAGCGCCAGCGCCAGCGTCAGCGTCAGCGTCAGCGTCAGCGCCAGCGCCAGCGTCATTAGCAGATGCAATCGATATCAATCATATCGGTAGAAGATTCAGACCAAATTGTTCCCGCCTTATTCTTCTTGTTTAGATTCCGAATAACTCAGGTATCATCGATACGACACAAATCGATAGTGATCGCTTCAAGATTGATTTGAATGTTTTGAATGAATACAATAAAGAATTCTTTAAAAGACCAATTAACATACCCGTGTGGTCAGTATTACTTCAGCAATTTATGGATTTTATCCAATTTTGATCATGATTAATGGAAAATCAAGTCATATGGTAATATCGTTTCAAGCCTTCTTCCTCCCGTTTATAAATAAAAACATTACATGAATGTTCTTCGTCGTAATCCTTAGTGTGTGAAATGCGACGCCGCCAGACGGACACCACCTCTCACCGCCCCCCCCCCCCAATTTCTTTCAGTACACTCACACACACACACACACACACACACACACACACACTCGCTCTCTCTCTCTCTCTCTCTCTCTCTCTCTCTCTCTCTCTCTCTTTCTTTCCCTCTTTCCCTGTCTTTCTCCCTCCGTCACTCTCTCCCGCTCCCTCTTTCCCTCGCTCTTTTGCTCTTTTTCTCCTTAATCCCGTATCTCTCCCTTCAGTCATTTCTCCCTCTTTCTCCCACTCTCCCTCTCTAGCTCTTCCATCTTCCTTCCCACCCCTCTCTCGATCTCACTCTATCCCACTCTCTCATCCTCCCCACCTCTCTCTCTCTCTCTCTCTCCCCATTCCTCTTTTCTTTCTATCTTCCTCTCTTTCTCCTTAATTCCATAAAGTTCTCCCTTCATTTCTCACTCTCTCACATCCGCCCCCCCCCCCCTTACTCTCTCGGTCTCACTCTATTCCCTACCCTCTCTTCCTCCTCACTTCTCTCTCCCCCTTTCTCTCCCCTCTCTTCCTCTCTATACTCCTAAACCCCCATACCTATCCCTTCATTCCTCCTCTCTCTCTCTCTCTCTCTCTCTCTCTCTCTCTCTCTCTCTCTTTCTCTCTCTCACCCTTCTCTCCCCCTCACTCTTTCTCCCCCTCTCTTCCTCCCCACCTCTCTCTGACCCTTGGGAGTACAGACCCTTCTTTTGAAGGGCCTGGGTAGGAGTCACGTTTTGATCTCGAGCGACTCTACTGCTAAGATCGATGTGTGCTTCTGCGAAGGCTTTTCTTTTACCGAAGAGAATATACACTGGGTAGTGCACCTCGTTAATTCGTCAGTCATGATCTGACAGTTACCTTAAGAGCCCGTCAAAGGCCTGTCAAATCAAATAAAATGCATGTGCGCTTCAACAACTAGGCCGGAATTCACAAAGGTGATTAAATCGGAAAATCACTGGTTATTCACCCCGGCCCGCGCGGCAGGCTAGCTGGCGGGGCTAGATGTTCGGTGCGATGCTGCGTCTAGCTCGATAAGTAGTCCAGCATGCACGCATACAGTGATGGCTCTAGCGCAGACTGCGAATGATTATTTTCCGAACGTGCAGCCTCTGACTTCGATCGGCCTTCGCGTCTCTTTCAGATATTTTCGGATATATTCGGAAATTGCTGGACTAGTCCGATGAACATGCATGACTTATGACTTAATTTGTATACGATTGAATGGGGCTTACGGAATAGCGCACGTTACAGTATCTCCCAGTTGCCTGTGCCTTTAACTTGTAGTCCTCGGATTTTATAATCCTTGGACTATGTACTTTACGGATGTTAAAGTCTATGAATGAAAAACCTAAACTCAAAGATCTTAAGCCGTTGACTAAACCTAGTCAGTTCAGTTCAGTTCAGTTTCTTTCACGTGCAACCCTAAAAAAAACATACATTTACAATCAACGACAATTTAGTGAATATACAAACTATTTACAAGATAAAACGATAAATGATGGTCCAAGAGAGTTTTAAATCTAATCCGTAGACTGTAGATACAAACCCTTTTTGCAAATCTGCAAGTATGAGAATATACAGTGGGTATAGTGAACCTCTTCAATTCATCAGTCACGATGAGCCCATCAAAGGCCCGTCAAATAAAATGATAGTTAACGATTCCTTCATGTTTATATATTCTTACACAACGTATCCTGACTGCCGCATCATTCATACGGTAAAATCAAACAGTAAATATTACGGCATGTAACTTGCCCAACCTCGAGTCAATTTTACTGCAATATAAAGAAAGCACATGACATTGCTTTTTATCTCTATAAAATATCAAGTTAGCATTTACAATGTTCGTGCATGCTTGGTATTTGACCCGAAAATAAAACATTTATTAAGGAATATTGTATAGGTAGCTTGCTCCTTGCAATTGTCATATTCCTGAATTCGACGCTATTATTGAGCAGTTGAGTGCGTAAAAGGATTAGCAGACTCAGGGTACTTTTGATCACCGAATACAGCCTAGCAAGTATACATCGTCACCCCCCCCCCCCCCCCTCCCCCTACCCCTCTCTTTTCTCTCTGGATTTTTCTTCCTTTTTTTTCTCTCCGCAAAATAAGTTACTGATGTCTAACAAGTACTTCCTCTTAGCTCTATGAACAACTGTTTTTACTTCAACTTACAAAACGAAATCATCACCATCATCGATGGATAGTTCCTTCACATCTGTCAAGTCATTATGGATTTTTTTACCATTACCCTCGCTCGCCGCCACGATAATGACTATCGCTTGTCAATCTAACGATTTGTGTTTGTTTCCGGAATTAAGGCCTTCCCGGTTAACGAACATGCCAAAGAAAATAAAAAGAGAAACCCACGTTAATTGCGTCCCTGGCTCGACGAAATAGCTGATAACTAGAAATGGAAAATGACCAATAGATCGACTTAAAATACTTATGATACGGTGCAGCGAGGGTCAAGCAGCCGGTAATTGCCACTCATCTGGATCATGATCAATTCACGAAAAAAAAACAGCGGTAAAGGGAAAGTTGGATTGTGAATAATTCTGGGACAGAATGGAGATATGAAGTTATGGAAAATGGTTGATTTTTTTTTTTACATAAAAGACCCATTCCATCGGAGGAGTGGGTGAGAGGAGGTTGGGGATTGCAGACTACAGCCTCGACAGAGCTAAAGGGCGACCAGTGCTGAGATTGTGAGTAGCAACCGCCTTTCTTGTGGCGTCCACTCGTTCCTCCATTCTTGTTGCATGTATGTGGTTCTTTCGTTACCGGCATGCCTCCACCTCTTCATATCTCCGATTCTGCATTCCATAACGCCTTCTTCATTCTTCCCTTCGTGTTCCTCTCCTTCTTGTTCATCTGTTTCGTAGATCTTTATCATGTTCATGTCTTATTCATGTTTAAAACGCTTGACCAAAATAGGAAAGAAAACGTAACATCAAAGACATACAAGAGTATCTTCTAGATGTAAACCACTCGGTATAGAGTACCGAATTGTGACGTAATTTGAGCATTATTGTCAAGACAACATTACTGGTTTTAAACTATGCGGGTAGAGCAAGCAGCAGTGATCTCAGCGGGGACTCTAATTGAGAATGACCGACACTAGGCGGCTAGACAATATCGGACCGGTAAACCTCTCACTGGAGTGATTTTGTTTAGAACCAGTTGTCTTGACAACATGCTCTTATGACGACACCACTTCGGTACTCTATTGTTTAAACAGTGTTCTCTTGTCGACCACCAATATAAGACTCCGTCGAGCGATTATAATGTAAAGACGGTACATCCTAGCCGCGAAAAGCCCGCGAAAGGGGGGTTCAGAAATTTTGGCAGACCTGAAATAGGGGGGGGGGGGGGTGCTGCTTTCAAAGGGAGGAAACGAGCATAGGCGTACCCTAGATAAAACTGAGTGGGGGAGGGGAGGGGAGGGGGAGCGGAGGGGAGGGAATAACTATTATGGTTTAAGTTTCGTAAAGTATTCATACATTTTTATCAAATTTTCTGAGTGCCATCTAAATTGAAATAGTTTTCTATTGTTATGTGTTGTTGATAGAACTTCAATAAGTATGTTAAGCATATTTCGGGAAATGGTTTTCATTCAATTTTTGTTTGCTTTTTTTAAATCATTCTCGTGCAATTTTGCGGCAATCATTTTTAATTATCCACAATATGATGAAACCATTACTATGCTAGGCATTAATACAAACATTTGAAACATTTTATTGGAAATAACTAAAGAAATTACACCTCGAATCATGCAGATATGTATACATTGTAAAGCTGTAGCTTGTTAAATATCATGGGTGCATGATTTGCGATGTTGCATCAATTTGTATTTTTGCAATGATCATTTCAACATTTTGATTAGATTTGCACGTTTAGACAAATCAGGACCATTATGTGTATCGTATAATTAATTTAGTGCACAGCCACAGCCCTTGTGCATCACACCTGCAAGTCCGGAGCATGTCAGCCAGACAGCGGTATCGTGGTTTTTATTTACACAGTTGCTGACGAGCTAGTAATCACAAACAAACAGATACCGGTATAAAATACTTGTTCATATTTCGAACCTCCATTTCATCCGTGTGATATTAGTAATACCATATCAAAACACGACGAGTCTCATTTGAAATAAGCGAATCAATTTTGAAACATTCTCACTCAAAATCAAACGGATTGTTACTCAGGGAATAGATTTACTTAAAGAAGCTCGTTTCTCGAAGTATGACACGTAACTTTCAAAATGCAATAGGATATGGTTCCAGAATCTGGCAAAAACGTCCTTCATGTCTATCCTAAATTAATCTTTTTGAAAATACGTCCTTTTTAATTTTCAAAATGTCTACTTTGATTGTCTTGAGACAAAATGAACCTTTTTTTAAAGAGTGAACATTCACTTATCTAAACTTCGTTAACATGGTTAAAGGAGCTCGTTATTGAATCTTGTGACTCGTAACTCCTAACTTGCAATTGGGATATGTTTTCCGAATCAGGTACCATCAGATACGTCTTTCCTCTATTTATATTTTTAAGATGCGCCCGCTTTGATTTTCAAGATATTACAAACTCATTTGAATGTTTTTGGAACGACGAAACGTTTTTTTTTTGTTGTTTATAACCACTACCAGTTATACCCGCAGGTGCGGATTTAGGGGAGGGCCGTAGGGGCCGCGGCCCCAGTTTGAAACGAGAGGGGGGGGGGGGGTCGAATCGGCCGCCCCCTTTCCCAGACTGTTTTGAAGGAGTCCGAATCGGCCGCGACTGGCCCATTCCCCCTTTTCAGCTTGAAAAAAAAAACAAGCTAAAAATAATATTAATTCATAACGCTCCAAGGTATCCGGCCTCCCCTTTTCACAAATCTTAGATCCACCCTTGACCCGTGTCACCAAATCTAGTTTAACAACATCGCAATATTGCTACAACTATAGGCAGGCTAAAGATCTCACTTTCCCCCGTGTCATTCATGTTGGATAAATGAATTAATACTTTAAATGAATTGTAGGTGTAACTACACACTGTGATGGTTTTATCACGTCACGATACGTGTTGATAAATAAAAACATGGCCTGGCCTAAAAAAAAAAAAAAAAACATGCGCACTCCATCCAGATATGCCAGAGCAGTGCCGTTGTCACTTCATTGTGCCTGCAACATAATGTTTGCTTCTCCGAGCAGCTGACAGTACACGAAACATACACATGTATACAACATGCACATGTAATCACTATAGCTGTATGATTATCAAATCGGCAAAGCACTGTCCAGCTGTGTGAAGAAATAGCTAATTCAACCCGGGCCCGTGGCGGCAGGCCAATGGAGGTATACAGGCGAAAAGTACCTACGCAACGTTAAAAAGAGGTTACAAATTGCATACCAAAACAGTTTTAAAAATGCGACAATAAATACCCCTCGAAAAAAAAACTTTGCACAATCTGGGATCAATTCAACCATAGTTCGAGAACGTGATATATCTAGTGAATGGAAAATCATTGAGAAAAATGATTTCGACTAAACAGACAGACACACGCATACAACAACGAAATTATGGTAAGAATAGAGCGATTGATAATTGATATTCAGTTTTTGCAATCATGCCTATACAAAGGTCTATATTTATTAACATGATTGAATTCATTAGATAAACAGCTGAACAACATAGAGTAATTTCAAGTAGGTTAATGTTTGGCTTACTTTTTTTTCATTCTCTCCCGCAGTTGCTTCTTGAGTGAGTACATCACCCCAACGACTAAGATGTTCGTCGTTCCGTTTCTTGTCTTGGCCGCTGTCTCGAATGGTCACACCCAGACGATAGCAGAAAATGTCTCATCCCTTTTCAACGAAAGACTGATGACGGAAACCATGGTAACGCCTGATATCGGCACTCTGTCGGAGGATGTCTCCATCCAATTTACCATGTATACGTTGGCAACAGAAGTGGACGACCCTACTTCGGCGGGTCCACTGGAGCTAAGAGCGGACGTCGCCCAAACTGTGGTTTGGCATTTCCTGAGCTGGTCGTGGCTGGAAACCCTGACGCTGATCGCTGCCATTTTAGGAATCATCGGCAACCTCCTAGTCCTCCTCGTCCTCTACCAACGCCGGGCAGCTAGCCGCACGACGGACACCCTGATCGGGGCCTTAGCTCTGGCGGATTTCATCACGTCTATCTTCATCATACAAGTGCCTCTCGCAGTCCAAGTTCCGGCCACGATGTTGGGGCACGTGTACTGCAAGGTGGCCTATTCGCGGATCCCATTCCTCTACTGCGCAACGGTCTCCATCTACACCCTGGTAGCCATCTCGGTTGAGCGTTACATCGCCGTAATCTATCCCTTGCACTTCAACCGGATCGTCACCCGTCGCCGAGTCGCCCTCCTCCTTGCATTCATCTGGATCGGTACCATCCCCTACTACGCATACGCTATGGCATTTGTCTTCATCCTCAACCCCGATCTCCATTTCTGCGATGTCCACTTCGAGTCGCATGGGGCGCAGGTCGCATTCTTTTGTTTCATGTTCGCCGACAAGATCTTCATTCCTTCCACAATCATGCTGGTAACGCAGATGACAATCGCTGTCACGCTGCAGCGCCAGTCTCGGCGGTTTCAGGAAGAGAAGGTAAGCTCAATTCACACCGCCGCCCGCAACCGCGTCCTCAAGCTTATGATGACCGTGATGATCGTCTACATAATATGCTTCGCCCCCGTCATAATCGGCTTTCTTCTCGTCAACTTCGGCTTGTTGCCGAAATCGTACATTGGCGGACCCATCGAGAACGGGCTCTTCGTGCTGAACGTCTGTAACTCCTGCGTGAACCC
Organism: Arbacia lixula; assembly: GCA_963669155.1. Taxonomy (NCBI): domain Eukaryota; kingdom Metazoa; phylum Echinodermata; class Echinoidea; order Arbacioida; family Arbaciidae; genus Arbacia; species Arbacia lixula. Next base: position 10,286,725 of record OZ022590.1, on the reverse strand, counting down.
CATCATCTACACGGCTCGGTTCCCGGAGTTCCGGGTGGCACTGAGGGACATGTTCCGCTGCTCGGATGAGAGGCGCGCGGCTCCGTTATTTGGGGAGCGCAGACAAGACAGCTCCTCCTCGGGCCCAGTCACCGCCGATACTGCAAATGTGGCACAGTCCGCAACATGCAAGGCTTAGAAAAGAGCTTCAACGTGCTCCTTGCAATGCTGAGAGATGTTCGAAAATGTTTAAGTGTGAAATATGATGTACTTGATTATAATGAAGGTGATATTTGCTTGATTAGCAATTTATTTAATTGAATAAAAAGAGTATAACTAATTAGCATGGTTAAAATGAGAGCCGCACTGTTATTTGGATTGTATAATGTTTACTTGATGTTAACATAAATTTACGAACTTTTCTTTTTGCAACATACTGTATATATATATTCACCCAGAGCATTAACCATGTTAACCGGGAATGTAGATAGTAATGTGCATGGGCTTTAATTGTCCTTTCATATTTCTTTATTGTCCTTAACTTGTATGTAAATATATTGTATTTGAAAGAGAAAAGAACATCGCACATGATTTTTGGATGTATCAAAAATGTCATTGCATTTTAGCTCCGTTGGAAAAGGTGTGTATGTCGTGTTTATACGTAGATTCTCCATAGGTAGTGCACACTGACACAAAGTGGTTTGTTTTCTATGTGTAGCCATGTTTCTGGGTATAGTGAAGTATACATAGTGCAAAAAAAACCATATTTAATTCCATAAGCATATGTTGCAACGGGGTGTGTAGTTTATCATTCCATCTCTCTTTTTCCGATTTCTTCACTGCTTGTTCCTATCTCCCTTTCTCTCCCATTCTCTTTCACCCTCTCCCTTTCTCTCCCATTCTCTTTCACCCTCTCCCTTTCTCTCCCATTCTCTTTCTCCCTCTCCCTTTCTCTCCCATTCTCTTTCACCCTCTCCCTTTCTCACCCATTCTCTTTCTCCCTCTCCCTTTCTCTCCTTCTCTCCCTTTCTCTCCCATTCTCTTTCTCCTTCTCCCTTTCTCTCCCATTCTCTTTCACCCTCTCCCTTTCTCTCCCATTCTCTTTCTCCCTCTCCCTTTCTCTCCCATTCTCTTTCACCCTCTCCCTTTCTCACCCATTCTCTTTCTCCCTCTCCCTTTCTCTCCTTCTCTCCCTTTCTCTCCCATTCTCTTTCTCCTTCTCCCTTTCTCTCCCATTCTCTTTCACCCTCTCCCTTTCTCTCCCATTCTCTTTCTCCCTCTCCCTTTCTCTCCCATTCTCTTTCACCCTCTCCCTTTCTCACCCATTCTCTTTCTCCCTCTCCCTTTCTCTCCTTCTCTCCCTTTCTCTCCCATTCTCTTTCTCCTTCTCCCTTTCTCTCCCATTCTCTTTCACCCTCTCCCTTTCTCTCCCATTCTCTTTCTCCCTCTCCCTTTCTCTCCTTCTCTCCCTTTCTCTCCCATTCTCTTTCTCCCTCTCCCTTTCTCTCCCATTCTCTTTCACCCTCTCCCTTTCTCTCCCATTCTCTTTCTCCCTCTCCCTTTCTCTCCTTCTCTCCCTTTCTCTCCCATTCTCTTTCTCCCTCTCCCTTTCTCTCCCATTCTCGTTCACCCTCTCCCTTTCTCACCCATTCTCTTTCTCCCTCTCCCTTTCTCTCCCATTCTCTTTCACCCTCTCCCTTTCTCTCCCATTCTCTTTCTCCCTCCCCTTTTTTCTCCCCCTCTCCCTTTCTCTCCCTTTCTTTTTCCCCTTCTCCCTTTCTCTCCCTCTCTCTAAACTAATTAAATTTCGTGGTTCACCTCTTTTAACCATTTCCTCTCGAAGCTGTGTTTCTTGTCACAATATTTTGCTATTTTTAAGAAAGTTAAGAGCAACACCACTTATATCCTGTACTCGGCTTGATGGATAAACGGAGATATAAGATTACTATTTACTTTACAAAATTGCCTTTTACTTCACTTATCGGATTTTACCGGACTTGTAGGGATCAATCATTATCAAGCTGTTTTCTTTTTATCATTTACAGAGTTTGCGTGCATTAGCGTGCTGCTGAAATTGTTTACTTGAATTTTATTCTTGTTCGCTGATATCTGTTTTACTCACAAAAGTATTGATACCATCCAACAGAGCTGGACAAGCGACATGAGACTATACATTTCCTTTGTTCTCTCTGAGAAGCCGTTACTACGCAATCATGTTCGTAACCATGGTAACTATTAAAACAACCGCAAAGCACATGTTGAGAATACATAACTTCTCGGCGGTGTCGAGCATGGATTCAGAGAGAGAAATTTGATTCATATCCGTCCATAACCGTTTCCCTGATCAAACATCAAGCCTTTAGGTTGACCTCAAACATGTAAAATGTCGTTGAAGAATTGGAGTTCCTCAGCTCTTGTGGAAATTCAAGAGATGCGTTATGCAATATGTGTTATTTCATGTTACAATTCGCAAATTCTATTTCATGTATCTTGTTTACGAGATGGTGTATAATGCAAATTGATTGATTGTAGCTGTATTTTGAAATGCATTTAAACCTCAATGATTACCAATGCTTTTTGTGTGCACGAATAAAGATGTTGAATTGAATTGAAGAATTGAACTTGAATACAAAGTTATTGACCCATTTAAGGAAGGCGAATGAGCAACTTGCATGACTTGAAATAATGCAGCACTCATTTCATATATCACATCATCCATCCTTTAATATTTTACATCAATTTTGAATTCAATTTGAAACATTGCTTTCCTTCAAAGATATGTTTTACATACAAATTAAACAAAAGTATAATCTTTTAATATAATTTACGATGATTATATTGATACAATAGTACAACATCATTTGAATTAAGAATATATAGGGGAAAACGTGGAGAAGGCAGTAAAGATCCTGTAAACAAAGTTTGAGGGTATCGTATATCGTTTCATATATCATATCATATTTATATCCTTGCATATATCACATAACTCCTTTAATGTACAGTATCAAATAACATATAATTCCATGTATCATTCCATGTATCGTATCATATCGTATCAAATATAGCATATCATATAGGTCTATTGGCACGCGCCATGCCCATATTCCACGTCAAGCAGACTAGTAGCGCAATTACGAACATATTCCAATATTATATAAATAATAAAAGATATATTCAAATATCACCTTCATGGGCAATTTCAATCAACTACGAACATTAATCGACCGTAAAATACGACATCAATCACATCTGATAACAGAAATCTCGATAACTCCGAGGTCAGCAAACATGCATAAACGCACGTCCTTCAAGCATACAATGATCGCAACGCTTTGCACTGATGAAAAGAAAATCATCAGAACCAAAGAAGGGAAAAGAAGGGAAAATGTAAAAATTTGCGCAAACGATGAGTATCAACACCGCAATGACAAAGTGGCATCCCTGCTTTCTTTCTATAATACGCACGTGTTGTCGCCACTTCTCTATCATGTTTATGCAAATTCTTGCGAAAAAAGTCGTATAGACTAATTAGTACCAGTTTTTAGGTGTTCTTTTCAGCTCAAAGGCTGGAGGGTAAATCTATGTCATGACTGTCAACCAATGGGTTAACATAATTATTAAGTTGAGGTTTATAATTATACTGAAAGCACATTCAACTTAGTAACAGCGAGTTAATAGAAGTGTCAGTCTGGTTAGGATGAACTATACGTTCTCTGAACATTTAAAAACTATTTATATGACGTTTAATTACTATTTTACACTATAACCCGTGACATCGTAATCATTTAATGATGAATCAATAAAAATACACCATCCTCAATACAATTGCGATTCATTTGGGACAAGTCACTCAAATGTGGGTTATTGGTGCTAGTAAGTTTGTACCCAGAATTCCGTACATACAGACAAACTCTGGAGAAGAGATATTCATCTTGCTGCGAGATATCCAATCGAATATTATGTGGTGTTTCACTGATGCCAATGCAAGTGATATTTTGCTTATTATTAGTAACGGAGAGCTAAGTGAAGTATGAGTCTGGTAAAGTGCAATCATACTTTCTAAGCAATTGAAAAAAACGATGTTCGTGACGTTTAATGACTATTGTGCCCTTAACTCGTGACATCGTAATCGTTCAAAAGAATGATGAAGAAAAGTATCGTTTGTTTTTTTCCTTCCTTTTGTACAATACCTTACATCCTTGAATACCTCCGTTTATGGTATTTTGTCAAATCATATCGTTTTCAATCGTCAATTATTTTCTCCTTACAGCCGGGTGACTTTACTGATCAAGTCGAGTCACAGACTTCATAGTTTGCAATTATCGGAATTGTTTCCTTGGCAAGCTTGTTACCCTCCCGCTAGTTTCATGAGAAGTTCGCTAGGTTGAACAGGCGATCATAGCCATAGCGGTGGGGTCAAATTAGTGGAAAGCGATGGTGATTGCTCTTGTGAATTTGCGAAGAAGAGAAGAAACCAACCATTAATAATAGTAATACTTTCTTGCAATTTGTATTTTTTAACAGTTTTCTTTACTACACGCTCACGGGGAAAAAAAATTAAGTACATTTATTACTCTCTTGTTGTAAAGAAAGACTGGCTGTTGATAACACTAAGAAGAAGTGCTTCATATACAGTATTTTCTGAAATATGACAAAATTAGTATTTTATGCTGTAGAATTAAAATTTTTAGGGAAAATCACAGCACAAAAGGAATGAAGTAATGACCAAACCCACATCAGGATTCGAACCGGGGTCGCGCGTTCTTAAAACAGCGTCCCAACCAATTCTACTTAAAGGCTTTCACGCGTCGATTCTGTTGGGGGGGGGGGGGGGGGACCAATATTTAGCTCCGACGCTTAAATCAAGACATTCAGGTGTTTCAAACAATACGCTATATTTCTTATTAGGCAGTGCCTTCCTCTGAATAACAAAAGAAGATCTGGTTTGAGAAATATGTCAACCGTTCAGCTTTCGCTGGGAGTTAATAGCAGATCTTATAACACACATTGGAAATTAGATTTGGGGTGAGCGAAGGGAAATGTTAATAAAATTGTAGAAAGAACTTTTTCGGACATCTTCGCACATGAAGTTGTTTCTATTGAAGGTGAAACACTCAATAAACGATTTGCAAGATAATTGTAAGGAAATATGATTGTCCAATGTGCGATATGGAGGCATTTCTCTGACACGTTTTCGACAGTATTCTCGATTTATCAAAAAAAAAAACAACGAAGCGACAATATAATCTGAAATTCACAGAATCGTATCATTTTACGACGTTCTACTACTGCACATGCCTATAAATTGAAAGTGCGTTCCATGAATTGAAACTGAATCACAAAGACAGGTGAATGTAATAACGCGTCAACAGGCAGTTGGGGGAAAAGTTGTGAATACATCGCCACAAAGGCTTATCATGTTGCCACATTCCTCCAATATCTGTCACAGGTGACTTGAGAGAATAAAATCATTACCATTGTATTGTGAGTGGATACAAGTTGTTGGATAGTCTTATTCCCCATGCTGCCCCAAACGTAGGGGGCGTACATCTCATTTTCCTCAGAACTTCAATGGAGTTAATGTTTTTGGTTTTCCTTCATTTGCGAGCAGTTAAACTGAAGACGGAGGCATACATGTGTGTGCGTTTGTATGTGTGAGAGTTTGTGTATGTGTGTGTGTGTTTGTGAGTGTATGTAAGGTGTATGTGCGTGTGAGTGTGCGTTAAGTGTGTGTGAGTGTGGTTTCATATAACTTCCTCAAAATTATTGTGATTAAAAATGCAAAAAAAATGCAGAGATTTGAGATTTATATAATTCCGTCTACAGAACTGCTCCTATTTCGATTATATACTGTGTAAATGATTGCATGTAATATATTATTGCCATTTGCTAGGTAGAAAAAAAAAGTATTACTTTAAAAAAAACTGTTACGATAACCAGGGCAAGGTCAAAACCGCAACGATACAAATATTATCTACTCTGCGCAGCCTTCACGTACAGAGACAGTCATAAACCCCCTTCATATACACCGCCTATCCGCAAAAAAGGCGCAACATTTGCGGCAATTTTGCACTACCGATAGCTGCGTATATGAACGGGAATGACTCGAGTAGTGCGGTATTTGCTTTCTCCTTTTTTGTGCTTATTTTGCGGCTTTTTCGCGGATCGAGACCTCGTAATAATACCGTAATATTGCGGTAAGCGAATCTTATAAACTGCTTCCGCAAAATAGCCGTTTTAAATGTTGCGCATTGGCTGAGCGGAACATGTCACCATCGAGAAAGTCCAGCTGTCGTCCAAAACACCTCAATATTACGGCTATTGGGGTGTATATGACCCGGGGTATATGAACGGTGCTTTTGCGGCTCGCTGGGAACTTGCTTCCCGACGTGCATCGGTAATAGCGCTATATGGTGAACGGGTCTGAAAGGTATATGAAAGGTCTGACTACGCGTTTAACAAACAACTAAGTAGAAAGAATATCATTGGTCGATGAAAGTATTCAAATGCTCGAAATCAAGTCTGTTTGCACAGAGGTTTCTTGCAAATTATGTTATGTATTTGCTGTCTCTCATCTCTCTCACTCGCTCGCTCTCAACCCCCCCCCCCCCGCCCGCCCCCCCCCCCCCCCCCCCCCCTTCACCCCCAACCTCGCTCTGTCTCTTCACTACTTATATCCCGGTGTAGGCTTCTAAAAAAAGTGTCTTAACCCGTTCTATACTAAGGGCTGTTTTTTTTTTTCATTCAGATACTAAGCAGCACGACTTCCAAACAATCTGCTGTTGGGACAATATACAACAGGTTATGATGCTATATAATACCTTATTGGGTATAATTAAGCCACATCCCTTTTGTTACATCTGTTCCATGGCAAACTTTGTCATTTGAATGGACCAGGGTCTACAAAGCCAGAAAATCTAACCGTGAGCAACGGTCAGGTAAAAATTGACCAAGGTCAAAACTAGGCCAATCACGCACACAGATTGTAGAGGACTTAAATCGAAACGGAGGTCAAAACATAAGTTCGTTTTCCGAGTACCACCCCGAATGTAAAATGTAGTGATTTGTTGATAAACCTCTTATGGAACGGCTCGTGTCTAGCTGCACATACGCACGCACGAATGACAGCTTGGGCGAGAAATCTTGTCGGAGTTATCACGACAAAATGTAACCGATACCACAAGGGATCGATAGCTGCTGGTCGTCTGTTGAGATTAGATTGCACCCCTTGACGAGGAGATGCTGGTAGGTGAAGCCAGGAAGCCGGGAGTGGGATAAGCTGCCATGTATGGAGCCTCGTCAAGGCTGAAAGGGTGTGTGATTCAAGGAGGGGGCCATTATAGAGATCAATCCCTACCCCCCCCCCTTTAAAGCGAAAATCCACCCTGCTGGGTTTTAATAAAAGCAATAAAATGAAAACAACATATTAGTGAATATTTGAGGAAAATCCGAGAAAGGATAGAAAGTTATGATTTTGTAAAAATCTTAATTATGTGACGTCATGCGCAAGAGGTTCAGTCTCCCATAATGTTATGCTGTATGATTCTACAAATTACCCCTTTTATGAATTTTGATCAAGGAACTAATTTTTTCAATACAAATATATGGGTGTATAGACATGTGTCCAATGATGTATTAATTGCACACCTTATATCCTTCTGAGAAAATTGATATTTAAAAAAAATAAGTGCACAACATAAGCAGAGTACCTTGCAAGTGACGTCACAAAATTGAGCAATTTTAAAGGCTTAACTCCGTTGTTCTTTGTCGGTTTTTTTTTTCTTATTTCTTTCTTGCATGTTTTTGCTTTTACTAAAACCGACTTAACGTCGGGATGGTCTTTCCCTTTAACGCTTAATGCGTCATTGAAGAGGAAGAGGAAGAAGAAAGAAAATAAAAATGAAGTAGAATACAGTAAGTATATGAGAATCCTTTGAAAAAATGACCCACTGCACCGCTCAGAGCAGGTATAGTAGTTAAGAATTAGATAATTAAATGCGAGAGAGATTAATAATGACAATGAGCGAGTCTATCATTCCGTTATATCTTAATGAAATACTGGAAGAATTATCAATACTTCATGATTTCAAGATTCAAGATTCAATATGTTTCGGGAAAAGAACAACAACAACAAAAAACAATAATGTAAATTAAGGTACAATAAACGTAACAAAAACAACCAAAATATGATTACAACAATTCATTCATAGAAACAACGTTTTTTTGTGGAGGGGTCCAAAAGGAAGCAAAACTCGTAAATAATGGACCCCGTAGGCCTATATACAGTAGTTCCGTTTGAGGTCATATACATGCAAAGTCGCATCAAGAGAGCACGAAAACATCCGCGTAATCAAAATTAAAGATCGTGCTCCCTTACATGAATCGTCTCTATCGTTTAATGTTGGTCCAGGAAACAACTCCAGCTATATGAAACAGCCCGCACATTGTATAAGCACACTGAACGACCACGGCCTACAATATCAAATTCTCACTTATCATCAATTCAACCTTTTTCAACAAAACTGATACACTTCCGTACAGCGAATGAGTTACTTAGTCCAGATTTCAGTAGAACGCGTTTGTGAAGATGTGCGTTCGTCATTGAGGACATTTTTTAACATGTTTTCATGTTGTGCTATTACGTCACGCATCGTCATCATCATCATTATCAGCAACCTTGAAATCGAAGAAGGAATATTAAAGACGACGATATAAACATATAATAATTTGTGTGTGTGTCAGTCGATTGTTCAATATGGATCGATGTTCGCAGTTGACTCTCTCCTTGCCCTGTAACCAATCGATGATGACGACAGCGAAGTCGACGCTGCCGACGGCGCTCGCCGAACATGTGCACACAACGACCACGGTCGTTTTCGCCCTCATGTTTCTCACCATGATCGTCGGGCTGATCGGCAACCTGCTCATCGTGTACATCGTCTGCGCGAAGCCGAAGATGATCACGGTGCACAACGTACACGTGGCTAACATTGCCGTCATCGACATCCTCTTCATTATCGTCTGCAGCGTGATCGACGAGGTCGGGATTGGGTACATCGCCTTCCGCGACAGCCTGCATGATGTTTCCCGAGGTCTGTACGCGGCCATTCTGTTCATGCAGACGGTAGGTTGTCTTTAGATATTTCATTTTCATTTTGAGTTGTGCTAAATAATGTGGTTTAACTCCTGCTGTGCAAAAAAAAAAAAAAAAAACATGCTACTCTATGTGAGTTGTGTGTTCAAATTGCTTGGAGGAAAACATGTCACATGTAAGGTTAAGGATTGTCCATAAGGGCTGTGCATACTATATACGTAGTCATTGGTAGTGGCAGTACGTCATTAATGCTCCAATAAATCCATCTCATCACCATCACTACCATCATCACCATCACCATCATACCACCATCGCCACCACCATCACCGTCATCACTATCACGACCGTCATCACCATTATCACCACCATCACTATCACACCACTATTTATTGCCATCATCACCAACATCACCACCATCACTACCACTATCGCCACCACCATCACCGCATCACTATCACTATTGTCATCACCATTATCACCACCATTATCACCACCATTATCACCACCATTATCACCACCATCATCACCATCACCATCACACCACCATCATTACTATCATCACCATCATCACCACTATCACTACCATCATCGACACCACCATCACCGTCATCACTATCACGACTGTCATCACCATTATCATCACCATTATCACCATCATCATCACCATCACCATCACACCATCATTACCATAATCACCATCATCACCACCATCACTACCATCATCGCCACCACCATCACCGTCATCACTATCACGACCATCATCACCATTATCACCACCATCATCACCATCACCATCACCATCACCATCACCATCACACCACCATCACCGTCACACCACCATCATTACCATCATCACTATCATCACCACCATCACTACCATTATCACCACCACCATCACCGTCATCACTATCACGACCGTCATCACCATTATCACCACCATCATCACCATCACCACCGTTACCACCATCATTACCACCATTATCAATCTCACCACCAGCCCACCATCATGACCATCATCATCACCACCATCATTAACATGATTAACATCACCACCACCATGACCACACCACCATCATCAATATCATCATCATCATCATCAATATTATCATTATTATCTTCATCGTTACCATGTATCACCATCATCCCCATCATCCTCATTACCATTATCACCATCATCACCGTCATCACCAATACCATAATCATCATCATCGTCATCGTAACCATCACTATCATCACTATCACCACCATCACCATCATCTTCACCCTCTCCACCATTGTCGTGTGGCGCTACAACATGTGACGACATGGACGAAGTCTTCTCAAGGTCATATTATTCATCTCAGCTCCCTTCCAATGGGTTGAACCTACTTTACTTCCTCTGGAAAATCTCTAAAAGCAGTCAAAGATATATATAGGTGTACAACCTTCTCCACGTTTTTTCTTCAATCTCATAAACAATTGTGTCGCACTCGTGTCGCAAGCAGCATAACCAGCAGTGACCAGTGTGGATTGGCACATTACTATTAACTCAAACCGATTATTGACTCCGTAACATGACGCGAGCTCATTATGTTTTTAAAACTTTTGTTAAGGTAAATATAAACCCATTACTAATTTTTACATTCTATGGGCACTTCTCAAACAGCATTTACATTTATTTGATCTCTTTACCATGTTATTCCAACAGCTTTATATATTCGGCCTCTCGAAAAAGTTGCGCTAGGTTTACGCTTGAACTTTCCATGCTTTATTGTCTTTGCAGTTGAATTTAAAGTAATTGCACAGCGTATCTTATGAGTCAGCACCAATCAAATATCATATGACACTATATTTTATGTTGTGTCAGTCATCGAAATAAATGTTTTTATGCATCTACAGTGGTATTTATGTATGGCATCATCGTCATTTGTTGTGAATATTTCTCGTGATGACCTTTTGTGATGACCTTTTATGCATTTATAAATGCATTTAGCACTCCCCTTGCCACCCCCGCCCCTCTCTCCCTGTCTGTTTTTTTTTTTACCATCACACACATTTTTCTTTCTCTGTATAACCCCCCCCCCCTCTCTCTCTCCCTTTCGACTCTCATTTTCCTCTTTTCCCCTCTTTATCTTCCTCTTTTACATACCTCCTATCCCTGTCTGTTTCGGGAAGACTTCTCTCTATCGCTTCATCCTTTTCTCGTTTTCTTGTTCTCTCTTTCTCTTTCTCCTCCTCCCCCTACCCCACCTCTCTCTTCAACATTTCCCCCTTCTTCTCTTTCTTCTATCTCCCTCTCTTTCACTCTCTATCCCTGCTCCATCCCCTCTCCATCTCTACCTATTTCGCTCACACACACACACACACACACACACACAGACACACACCTTTCCTTTCTTCATCTCCGTCTCACCCCTCTCCTTCTCTTCTTCTTCTTCTTCAAGTGCCATCTGCTCTCAGCAGTTCGGCTACCATGGACCGACACATTTCCCGATCGTATGCCCCTCTGACACACTCTCCATAACTCAGCCTCACTTCTCAATGTCTTCCATCCACTTCTCATTTACCCTCATATCAGATGACCTTCGTGGCTACGTGTGGTACCCTCATGGTGCTGGCTTTTGAGCGATATTTGGCGATAGTGCGCCCTCTCGAGAACAAGAAGCTGCGGACGCTGAAAAATGCGTTTTACTTGCAAAGTATCGTCTGGTCAGGTATAATTTCCTTTTTTACACTTTGCACAAAACGCTTCTTTGAGCCATGATGTTTTTAACCTATATGATGGAGGCAACATGACTAACCCATTCATTGTTAGATACATGTATTCACATAACTATAGCGAATACTTATTTGGCGGCGAAAGGATAATTCTCAAGTTACCGTGAAATAAATCACCAACGAAAGGCGTCTCAGTTAATATTCTTACTTATTTTAAAGGAATACCCGAAATTAGGGAAGACTGTTTGTACTTCAAATTTAAAATCGGTAAATTTTAACTGGGTGCATTACATTTCTGTTTTGTTTGTCCACTGTCCATGTCAGAAATACGTCCATGTCTCATTCTCTCTCTCTCTATCAATATTTATCTCTCTTCTTCACACTCAAAAGGTTTACAAGGCATACGCCTCAGACAACTTCGAATTCTCTTGTCACTGCATGCTTGTGGTCTTGCCTTTATTGATCAAGATAAAAAAAAAATGTGCATGTAATTTCATTAACTGGTACATGTACGTACTATTCCTTTCCTATTAAGATGATTTCATTGCTATTGTTCTGCCACGTATGTCTTTATTCCCAAACAGTGGCTATCATCTTTGGGATCATCGCCGCCATCTTGGAGTTGAATGCGTCTACCAGTGGGATGGCGCTCGGCTTCTCCCTCTACTCCTTGTCTGGTTTCTACGTCGGCCTAATTGGGTTCATACTGGGCTGCCACGCCGCCATCTTCCTCTCCGTCCGGGAAGACGTCCAGATCGAAGGCGATCGCGTTGCCCGCTGGCAGCTCCGACGGAACTTCAAAATGCTCCGCATGACCAATATGCTGGTGATCGCGTTTCTCCTCTGCCGCGGATTCTGGCTGGTGGCTGGCTTGTACGCGCATCACGCGCCGAGACCCGCGCGTGGACCCGCCTCCGGCCTGAGCCGCGACGCGCGCATGCAAGGACGCGCAGCTGCGCTTACGATCCAAGTCTGCGCGCGATTGGCCTCCGCGGTGAACTGCGCGGTGAACCCGTTCATCTATGGCATGCTGACGTCAGACTTCCACAAGCATCTCCTGCAGGTCATCTTCCACCCCTTCGCTGACTCGGCCGGGCAGAAGAGGCGGGACACCATGGAAAGCGCCACCCGACAGAGCATCATGGGTACGTCATCAATCACCACCATGACCACCCGCGAGTAGGAGGTCAACGAGGAGATCGGCCTTGCTGCCCAGTTGTTGCGTTCTACTACGATTATACACTTACTTGATTACCACCGAAACCTCGGTTAAGGGTTCCACAAGGAGATGACCGAAACTTAACGGGGTTGCCGTGCTCGAATATGACTATAGAGCCAACATTAGCACCTCGGCTAGGAGTTCGACAAGGGGGTGGTTTGAACCTCGCCTAATTGCAATGTTCGACTATGACCATACACGTCATCGATGACCACTGGCACCCCGGGTAGCAGTTCGCTCATGATAATGCATACAAGAGACAATGCAAAAAAAATGTTGCCTTCTCTGAACAACATTCTCTCTTCCATGCTCGTAAGCAAATTATTTGTCAAATAGCTGAATTAATGTGTAATGCCAAAGCTTGATGTAGTTTCCAAAACAATCAGCTTCTTACATTAAGAATTTGCAATAAACCTTTGGATATTGAGTGAACTTTGTAATGGCAATAATCATATTTAACATCGTCACACGTGTCATCTTTGAATCTGAATGTGAATTTATTGACGTCAACATCACGAGGAACTATGTTGTCAGAAATTAGTCTGCCCTTTAACAATGCACTTTCGATAGAATGATTGATTAAATTTTTACAATATGCATGATACATATACAGATAACAATTTTATTAGAAAGTAATTTGAAAGATTCTCTACGAGTGAACATGAATGCATGTCTGTCAAACCTTAAAAGACAGGGTAGCCCATTTGCAAAAGTAATGAAACTCAATATGAATCAGCGATATACTCTAACAATAACGTATATGAAGTGTCATATTTATAGCTTCACGAATCTTTACAGCAAGAGGGAAAAGCTACCATTGTTTACGTTTGAAACCGCCCGACCGTAGTTTACGTTCATATACCGCATTGCAGCGCTGAGTATATAGATCAACCATCACTGCCTCGTGAGAAATGCCGTGATGTGCGGTATTGCGTATTGCGGTCTCTCGTATCGTGGTTCCATGCTCGAATTTAAAATCTAGCAATCGCTATAATTCATTCCGCTTAGAGTCAGTTTCTATTAATGGGAGGGAAATTCTAATACAGTAATTTCTTCCATTTTACGTGTTTTTTTTTTTATAACAGGGCTCCGCTGCCTTTATAATTCGTTGCTTGATTGTTGGGAAAGTGATTGCTGAACATTAAACTACTTGACTTGTGAATGTGTTGTAGATTATACAATAGATTATACCACAGCCACTAAGCCGCAGTACTACGGCTGATGGTTCATGAAGCTATTGTGAATGTATTATAGATTACAAAGTAGATTATACCTCAGCCACTACGTCGCAGTACTAAAGTTTGATGCTTTAAAGCCATACGACTGATGGTTCCTGAACATTAAACTATTGTGATCATGTAGTAGATTATACAGTAGATTATATCACAGCCACTAAAAATGCAGTACTATATAGGTTGAAGTTTAAAGCCCTACGGCTGATGGTTCCTGAACATAAAACCTTTGTGAATGTGTTGTAGATTACACAGCAGATTATACCTTAGCCACTAAGCCGTAGTACTAGGCTATATGTTGATATTTAATACCCTAGTCACCCTAGAGGCAGAATAAGCCGGAATGCCGTCGGAATGAAAGTTCTTGGCACATTCCTGAATATTCGAAGTGCATTCTCAAAATTCTGACTGCATTCCAAATATTCGGGTCCATTCTTGTGTCCGGCCCGAATGTTTTGCTCATGCTCAAAACTTTCGAGGGGCATTCCAACTGGAAAAATATCGAATGGCATTAAAAGTGCAGTCCAACAGCACTCTGACTGCATTCCAAATATTCTGACGACATTTCAATAGCATTCGAAACATGCCGGTCGCATTCATGGGAGAATCGAATCGCATAAAAGCACGGCTAGCTGTTGCTGCATCGTCAGTCAGCATTGAGGAGTCACTGAGGAGCATTGAGGTCATGCCGCATTCGAACAGCATTTTTACATATTTAGATCAATTCGAAATTCCCTCCCGAATGTGGCTCGAATTTTGAAAAATTTTCATTCCGGCTGGTTCTGCTTGATTCCTGCTGATTCCGAATAAGTGTGACGGGGGCTTTAAGCCCTACGACTGATGTTTCCTGAACATAAAATTATTGTGAATGCGTTGTTCCTTTTGAACAACCTAGATATTTAAGTTATTAGTCGATGTACTCTATACAGTAAATAAATCTTCCTTCCAAACATCCTTGACTTACTGTCTTTCCTTTTTTGTCTTCGTCGACTTCGTGATTCATCTTATGTATTTTGCAATTGTATTTCCTATTCTGGTAGTAGTGTATATATATAAATATATATATATGTATATAAATGTGTGAAATTATAAATATACAACAGCCTTGGCAACTCTTTTATTTAAATATTTTGTGAAAGAAATGGATGAAGAGAACAATGGTAGGCGTAGCTTAAATCAAGGTTCCCCAGAGCTATCTATCCTCTGGAAAAATTGGTGATGCCGAAAAAATGTATCTGCCGGGAATCGAACCCAGGCCCCCAGCTTTGAACGCCGGTGCCTTAACCACTAGACCACAGAGACGGGTTAGTGGCTAATGCGACCCCGATCCAATTGACCGTCAGATTGACAAATTCTCGACACTATACCAATTATAAGCTGGGGGCCCGGGTTCGATTCCCGGCAGAGACATTTTTTCGGCATCACCAATTTTTCCAAAGGATAGATAGCTCTGGGGAACCTTGATTTAAGCTACGCCTACCATTGTTCTCTTTATCCATTTCTTTCACAAAATATATAAATATAATATATATATATTATATATTACATAGTAAATATATATATATCATATATATTATATAGTAAGTATATATATATATTTATATATGTGTGTTTATTTAATCGAGTGATGAATGTAAAACAATTATATACAAGTAATGAAAATATCTAGAGAGTACCGAAGGGGTGTCGTCATATCCATTGTTATGCAGGTTGCTAGTTATGAACAACGTCGCTCAAGTGAGAGTCCCACTGGCCCGACATTCTCTAGCGTTCATCTAGCTATGATCACTGATGTTTGCTCTACTCGTGTAATTTAGAATAAGTTATCATATGACGTTACACTTCAGTACTTTATAGTGCGGAAGTACAGTTTCAAATGAGCTAAATTTTAGAAAGTACCAATCCTTTCTCCGTCCCTCCTCCGTTTGGTAAGAATAGACCATTCTCGAGATGTATATTAATCTTATTCACATCGTTTGAACAATACGTTCCTAATGGTAAACCCAAAGCTTGTCTAAGGTTTGCCCAAGTAGCAACAACTAATATATTCAGAGTGCGTTCCGTCAATTGAAACTGAATTACGAAAAACAGGTGAATGTAATAGCGCGCCACCAAGCAGTAAAGGGGGAAAGTTGTGAATACATTACCACAATGGTTACAGTTTCAGAGACGTGTTAGATTAATCGCTACCCCCATTACAGCTCAGCGGCAATTTGAAATCAGGGCACCAGCAAAAGGTGCGAAAGCAGCCAAACTCTGGGCGCTACTTTTAGCATTTGATCTTTCCAGATGGACATTACGTAATCACATGGATCAAATGCAATGTGCAACTTGCTCTTATACACACCGTCATTATTCCGTTTAAACACGACGGTGACTTTAAAGGGTTACTAAATTAGAAAAACAAGTTCCCACTAATCTATGTAAAATCATCCACTTACAACAAACTTCACATTTGTTTGCGGCAATAAAGTCTCATTTTGACGAAAATTTAAAAAACGCACATCCAGTGAGACATAAGTCAAAATGCCATAAATGCCAACGGTGTGAATAAAATATTTTATTCACGCAGTTCTAACAATACGTTATCAATGGGAATCTCAAAGCTTGTCCGAGGTTTGTCCGAGTAGCAACAACTAATAGATTCAAAGTGCATTCCATCCATTGAATATGAATGACAAGATACAGGTGAATGCAATAACGCATTACTACGCAGTTAGGTGTAAGTGATCTATTGTTGACTTCAAACATTTATGGCATTTTTACTTTTCTGACGTCACTGGAGGTGTCCGTTGATGGGTCATCTCTACTTCATCCATGGTCTGATAAATCGTTTAAGTAGCCCTTAGGTTGAGATACATGTAATGTATATTTGTTTTGAAGCCCTTGTTTTCAATCAGGGGTCAAACCGCATTTTAACGAGAATTTATGAAGCTGATTACCCGTGCTACCAGCACTATTCTGCTTCTGTCAGTTTATCGTCCTGAATAAATAAGTTTCAAGAACATGAACATGAACACCTTGGAGGTTTGCACAGTGTTTGTAGAGCTTGCAATGCTATGGAGAAGTTTACCATGTAAACATTTCAAAACTCGTTCATGTTATTTTAACGGGAAAAATCCATACAGTGTCAGTACTGCTTTCCAATATCGGCACGTAGGACATACTTTACTCATCATCATGAAAATGATGAAAACGGGAAATAGGAAATGAAGTTGAATAGATCATTCAAATATGTGCGAGCAATTAAAAAAATAATAGGAATCTGCAAATATATGTATTAACAATGCCGTTTAAATCAAATCTGTGAATATGGTGGACTGTCGACTGCCATGATGTGTATTTACTGTGAAGATTTACTCGCTTGCGACTCTGCCCATAAAAATATGATTATAAGAATTTGACCCGAATTCAATATCCATACAGAAATTTATCTGTCGAAATTACAAATTTATCCACATAACTTCGTATTATCGTCACATCGACATAGACATGGAAAGCAACATTTATTGATCGATTCACATAGATTTATCCACAATAAACACAGTTCATCTTTGGCCCAAACTTCTTTACTTCATTACACATTTTCCCTTGTTGCATTTCTTCGTTTACACGTTTGCATTATAAAGGTGCAAAATAATGTTGCTTCCGCTGAAAAGCTAAAAACAAATTAAGTTCGTTTTGATAAATGTTGCCACCGCAATCGTTATGACCACGTATCTAGAGATGAGATCTCATAATTGAATCGAGAAAGCCAATTGTTTAACTTCGCCTTGTCACCATGGCCACACATACATGTAAGAAGCTAGGACCACGCCCGTGAAGACAAGGTATTGACATTTCTTTATCATTGGTCATAAAATAGTCGTAACTATTCCAGTTCCGGTATGCGAAAATAATTACATATCCTGCTCAATCACATCACTATGTTGTCTAGTAACATGAGTAAGACGATAATAGAGATATAAAGGGTATACCACATGACGAACATTCCCTTTTTTCCGTGACGGAAATGTAAGCGATACCTACCCGTGAAAATTATGATGGTAGCTGTAACGATAACGATAAAGACGCACAACCTTTGCACTGCTCGATATATGCTAACAGTCCACTCTGCAAGCCTTACGAATATGACGACAGTCTCCTGACTGCACGAAGGGGGTAAGCACGGACAGGAGAACCAGTGGCCTTGTGTTTCATCCGCGCGTGCGAACACTCCTTTGCGTAACGCCCAATTCAAATGTTTGTTGAACCTATTTTTTCTGAGAGTATGACTGCTATAAAAGTGCTTTAAAAATATTGTTTGATATAAATGGATACGTTGTCACGATAGGAGGCGTGGCTAGAAATCATCCTCCTTTGCACACCCCCCCCCCCCCCCCGCCCCCCGCCCCCCCCCCCCCTCCCCTCCGGTTTTCTTTCCCCCTATGGCCGATCGGAAAATAGAAGACTCCATTAGCAAACTCAATGAAAAAAAAGGTGATATATATTTTTTTTAATTAATTAGTTTTAATTCGTTGCGAGAGGGATGACTTTAATATTTCTTGGCAAATCGTACGCCACGCCGCTTGCTTATTTCTTTCTAAACAAAAGTCAAAAGCTGCACACACGATGAGTAAATATAGTCACCGATCCTGGCATACCATATTATTTTGACATTCCCAGAAATGGTGTTATGCGTCATATTAAGGATATATGAAGCTTGGCTTGACTACGCTTTATACATCCTTGGTTACATTGGCCGTTGGACGTACACTGCGGCAGTTCAGCGCTGAAACAAATAGCTTGGCCTTGGATCGTTTCATGTTACATAAGCCATGTTATCTGTCACATTAGTGTCTCTGACGCTGTGCTCAGATTCCTCATAACACCGTTCGCTTCATCTCAGAGAGGGTCAAGTTAAGATGAGCAGTCCAGAACTGTAGCCTAGCAACGAATGGAGGAGTCCTCTCCCCGATCATCGGTCCACTTGATGAAGCGCTGATCGAGAATCTCGTTCTCGTGTTGAAGTTTGAATTTGAGTTTGCGCTTCTTCCAAGCTCATTGTCTTTTGTGCATAACAAGCACATGCTCTTTTGGATTCATGAGCATGACTACTGGTGGTTAAATCCATTAATAGCATATAAAGAGTTAATGCCTAGATTGATTGCTTACGTCATACAGTGATATTATATTACGAGCGTTCTGCCACGAGTAAACACACGGGTTGGGTGTCCAGTAAACCAGCAGACAGAGAAAAGACGGAGCAATATAGTACAGCAAACATTGTGTACAGCTGCATCGGATTCGATGCAGGCTTCGACTGAAACGCAGCGATACCATGTGAAAACAGATTCATCGGATTCATCTTGTTATCTCATGTCCTATACATGAATTGTAACAGTCACGTGATTGATAAAGAACAGGACATTGTGAGGTACACCTGGAATGGGCCTTAATATTGCATTTGCTTAGATCTTGCACATTGAGAGAAGCCAACATGCCGATGTGCCCGCACACGAGCATTTTCGACTGCCAGGACCAGTCAAACATGGCCAGCAATACGACCACCGTCGTCGAATATGCATTCGACCACGACGACGTTAGCAAGTACATGAGACGCATCGAAGCTGCTTTCTTCTTTATCTCCTGCATCCTCATCGTGCTCGGCGTTGTAGGTAACGTCCTCATCGTCTACGTCATCGTCACCCGGAAGGACATGAGGAGCGTCTGCAACGTCTTCGTGGCGAACCTGGCGATCCGCGACATCGTCTTCCTACTCATCTTCGCCTTGATGGAGACCATCGCGCACGGTCACTACGTGTTCAACGATGAGCACCTCTTGAGCCAACATATGTCCCTTGTCTCAGTCTACGCTCTCACGGTAAGAAGCAAAGCGAAGCTAAATGTACTCGGAAATTATTCGGTGCTGCAGTCGCCTGCTACCCTTAGTCCAGCAAATTCCAGCAAATTCCTGCAGCGGCCGCGCCCACAAAAAACGCTTAAGTTTAAAAATGTTAAATTGACCCAATGCTTCTAAAAGGGGGAAAAACTGCTTAAAGGGATATTTCACCCTGCCAAAGCGCTTTCATATGAACGGAGATTGTGGAATGAGCGTCGACCTTTTATGCCTTATGTCTTTTATATTGTTTATGCCCGACACTTATTTCCGCCAAACGCTAAAATGTTTATATTCAATACCAATCAGCGATAAAATTGACTTCCATATTCATTGGGCATATTTCTTTACCACATATGCCTATAAGCCACTTCGTAATTGCAATTTGCGCATGAACAGAATTTGCTGGTAGAAAATGACCCCAGGTCAATTTCACTATTCACAGAGTAAAACTGTAAAATCTATGATCTCCTATCATGCAAATATACGCAACAGATATTAAGCTCTGAAAGTTAGTGAAAGAACATTCCACCATGTGCATCTGCTTCTATTGTTGTTCCGGACACACTGTTAAATGTCTTTACCTCCATCATCCAACGCAGCTTCATGAAAATATCTCATTTAGCAGTCTAGTAGTATTTATTCAGTGGATTGTTCGACCATGGTGTAATTACAAACTGGTCTATTTGACTAGAGACGAACTTGAACATCATTAAAAGTTATGTTTTAAATATGTGACATTTTTTTGCTTTTAATACCCAGTGTACTAAACAACGCCAAACGATTGTTTTCCTCAAGGCAATTTTAATGCGAAATCAAACATGTCTTCGTTGAATTATTCTGCGTAGGTCACAGTATTGGTGACGTCAGGACTCTTGGTGGCGCTGTCACGTGATCGATATCGATCGATAGGCCATCCTCTGAAGTCGACGTCGAAGAAGAGCCTCGTGCGGGCCCTCATCGTCTCCATCGCCATCTGGATCGGTAATCTTAAGATACTTGTCTTTGTATGATAGTAAGGAATTTCACTCATAGCAGTACTTCCTAAAAACTGCCTTCATGCTAAGTCCGGTCCTTGTTCCTTTTTAACAAGCAATCGGGACGGTTACCCTGAAACGTGTCAAAAATATCTTCATGCCCAATATGGTGTAGGACATTTAAATAATCTGTATACTGGAGGCAGTGAAAATATATGAACCATTGAGCTAGAACTCATCAACAGTGTTTGTTTTGACTATCATGAATTATCACCACCTAGATTACTCACTTATCAGAGAATACATATATTAGTAATTGGTACCTACGGATCTAATCTCAATCGGTGTTGATGTTTATGGTTTGTGTATACTGGAGTTTGAGCTAGATCTCATCAAGAGGGCTTGCTTTGATCATCATGAGTTATCAGAACTTATCACCACCTAGATTACTGACTTATCAGAGAATACATATGTTTTTAATTGGTACTTACTTATCCAATCTCAATCGGCGTTGATGTAGTTTTATGTTTTCTCGAAAGAGGACCTGGGCCCTTGTCTTGTAACAAGTCGCAATTAATCACAACTTGACTTGCGATTGATTGTTATCACTCGTAAATCCATCCGCACAATACCATGATACGTGAAGAG
Source organism: Arbacia lixula (assembly GCA_963669155.1). NCBI lineage: Eukaryota > Metazoa > Echinodermata > Echinoidea > Arbacioida > Arbaciidae > Arbacia > Arbacia lixula. The sequence goes on along the minus strand of OZ022590.1, from coordinate 10,265,001 downwards.
GTTTGGAGGGGCCCTGGCTGTAGCTTTTGGAATTAGCTCATCACTTTTTGACCTCTGTCTCTTTTGTTCTTGGTGTGCTTGTAGTTTCCCTGGCCCTGTGCGTGGTGCACCCGATCTTCCGCACTCCGAGCAGCGTCCTGTCCTGGCTCATCCTGGTGTCTCTGATGACCTTCATTGCCTACATCCTGCCGTTGGTGGCGGTCTGCATCTGCTACGCGCGTATCTACCTGGCCGTGCGCGTCGGCCAGCAGGTGACGGGCGAGTCGGACCACCTCACGCGCTGGGAGTTCAAGCGAAAGGTGCGCGTATTGCGGATGGTCGCTTACGTCATCGTGCTCTTCTTCGCATGCTGGGGATTCTGGTGGGCCTACAACCTCTTCGTCGCCTACAAGAATTACCGCCGCCAACCCCTGAGCATGGGGAACGAAATCGCCCTGGATGTTGCCGATATCCTGGTGTTTGCGAACAGCGCCCTCAATCCGTTTATCTACGGTTTCACCAACGCCAACTTTAAACGCCATTTTAAGGGGATGCTATGCTGGTCGTTTGCCCCTCGGTCCCTGCAGCACACGGCGGCAACCCCCGACTCTGTGCGCCTGCCGGAGCCTAGGGTGGGCACCCTGCGAAATGCAAACTCCGACAGAAAAGCGGTGCGCATGAGTATGGTGGAGCTCGAAGATTCGACCATCACCATCTAATCAGCTCATCATCATTCCTGGATATAGTTTTTGACACTTTTTGATCCTTGAGCACGACTACATTTTAGCTAGCTTCAGTCAAACGAAGAATCGCGAACAACTCGTGCAATTCTTTGTTATTTTGCTACTTTGCTCTTGGATTCCTTGACTCTTTCAAATGTATTCTATTAACGGTAGTACACAATAAATGTGAATATGATATCGTCGGGTGCGATCGTTTGGAGATGGGCTTTAAATGTGGTACTTAGGGTCTATTTCGAAATGCAAATATTTGCGAATGTTCAATGCTATTAGGAATGTCGTCTTAAGTTGTCTGCAGTCTTCACACATATCATCATCATCATCATCATCATCATCATCATCATCAAGATCAGGTGGCGCTGTAAAGCGCTTTTGTGGTCTTTACGAGAGCACGCTATACAACTCTTATCTTCCACCCAGCGTGCTGTACCCTCCATTCCTTCCATACACAGTCATCGGTCCAGGATGTGGATGTACCACCTCTGACACGCTTTCCTTCAATCGCACCTGGCAGTATTGTTTTTTTTTAATTCCATCCTTTCTCCTAACAATGTGCCAAATATGCGCTTGAGTTTTCGTTCCATAACTCCCCTTCTGATAGTTAATTCTGTGCCAATCGTGTTCAGAATCCGTTCGTTTGTTCTCCTATCTTGCCAAGACACCTGTAAAAACCTTCTGTAGCTCCACATCTCAAACGCGTCAACTCTTGTTCTGTCATTCTTAGTCATACTAAATTAGAAAACTTTTAGAAAAAATTTACAAAGATAAGTTCCCACTAATCTATGTAAAATTATCCACTAAAACGAATTTCACATTCGTTTGTCGCAATAAAGTCTCATTTTGACGAAAATTTGAAAAAAAAAAACACGCATGCCTCCAGTGACGTATGAGAAGTCAAAATTCCATAGATAGTACGGAAGTCAACAATAGACCATTTTCGTAATGTATTCACAACTTTCCCCCTAACTGCGTAGGAACGCGTTATTGCATTCACCTGTATCTTGTCATTCAGATTCAATGGATGGAATGCACTTAGTTGTTGCTACTCAGACAAACCTCGGACAAGCTTTGGGGTTCCCATTGGTTACGTATTGTTTGAATTTCGTGAATAAAACATTTTAATTACGCCGTCGGCATTTATGGCATTTTGACTTCTCATACGTCACTGGAGGCGTGCGTTTTTTAAAATTTTCGTCAAAATGAGAATTTATTGCGGCAAACGAATGTGAAATTAGTGGGAACTTATTTTTCTAATTTAGTAACCCTTTAATTCACACTTCTGGAGCGACGACCTACGCTAACCTGATGAATCACCTTCCGCCAGTACCAGGAGAAAAACCCCCAATAATATTGTTTCATTTGATCACAATGATTACAACTCGTGCTTTTCATTTGAAACTACCATTATAAAATGTAATGAATGGTGTGACTTTCTGCTCCTAGCAATACAAAAAAGGAAGGACGAAAAATACCAGGAGGAAGATGACAATGACATTGGCTTATGCTAAAAACATGTCTACAATTTCTGCTTTGAATTCTAAACGTCCCTGGGGTCGCTGTACGGCTTTGCTAACCGTACCAGCAACATAACATACCAAAATATGAAAAGGAAAGGGGGAAGGGGGGGGGGGGGCGTCGTGCAATTTCTGCAATTTCAAAAAGGTTTTATTTTAAGTGTGTCTCTGTACACGCCGCTTGCTTGCATTTAGGTTTGCCAATGGAGCAAGACTGTTACTATGCACTTGAATGTATTGAAGACAAGGTTGCCCTTTACATGTCAAAAAATAATAATTTTGTTAAGAAAATACAGAAAATACGGAAACACTATGAACTAACATGAACTTCGCTATCAATAATGTAACTAATAACTGCCTTGGAGCGGAATTGTATTTATATATGCTAGATTTGTTTACGGTAGACTGCTGATTCCTGTCGAGTTTTAACAGGGAGGTGTTACGAAGGAGAAGAAACTCGAGCATAATATATTCAAACATCTGTATGGGTTCTAAAGCGTGCTCATGAATGTCAAAAGCATTCCATAATCATGACAATGCTTTGATGTTCCATGTGCCGGGCCGACATTTAGCTGATGTCAACTTGAAAAGAAATTTCTTTAATTTTCCATGTGTCTGTAGAAGTTTTGTTTTTGACAAATTTGTTTGCAAACTATAAGGAAGTTAACGGCAGATAATGACAGATCCTAATACTCTGCTTTTGTTTCGAAAAGTATTGAGGAATCATTAAAAATCGGAGATATAAGCTATTTGTATTACTTACAAAATTGACCAATTTCTTCACTTTCCGACAACTTGTGCATTTGGGGGATTCAACAACTCTCAAAATGATATATTAAGCTGTGTATTATCATTAACGGCATTTGTGTGTGTTTGCGTGAAACAGAGATATTTCACTTGAAAAACTTGTTTATTTGTGTTTGCTGGTACCTGATATGCTCATGGAAGTATTAATGCCATTAACAGAACGGGACAAGCGAAATGAGACTGTACATTTCTTTTGTTTTCTCTGAGAAGCCGTTGCCACACAATCATGTTCATAATTGTTCAAACACTTGAACAGCACCTGTTGAGAACACATAACTTTTCAGCGGCTTGGCACATGGGTTCAAAGGAAGAAAGTTGATTCATATCCTTCCATAACACATCCCTGGTTTTAATGACTTTTGCAAATGGGCTTCCGTGTCTTCAATGTCCCTTCTCACTTTTACCTTTTAATCATATAAATCGGTTTTTGATATTTTGTTAAATAAAATGGACATATCTAGCCTTATGCGTGCCAGTTTAAATACTGCTCTAGGATACTTGTGTGTGTTGATGGAGAAAGAATCCACCGGTGATTTTTTAGCTTCATAACATGATTTGTAGAAGTTAAGTTATGATTATTCGATTACCAGTATAGACCAAATATTTAACAAACTATTTTTATTCCTTTGTTATCATAACGCATATCACCAAATCAAATTTAGCGAGGCATAGCAAATCATAACTAATTGTGTTCTCACAATAAAATGAATAAACACTGCTTATGCCTATGTGGTATTAATGAATAACCATGATTTACTCTACAAGTTATGATTATGATTATGTTTAATCGAACGAGTTAAGTGAGCTGTATTTGCATGCCCCCCCCCCCACCACATCTCTCTTGATATTTCTCACTCTTTCTCTCTCTCTCTCTCTCTCTCTCTCTCTCTCTCTCTGTCTGTCTCTGTGTCTCTCTCTGTCCCACTCTCTCTCTCTCTCGGTCTCTCTCTGTCTCTCTCTCTGTCTCTCTCTCTCTGTCTCTCTCCTCTTTTGCTCTGTCTCTCTTCCTCTCTTTGTCTCTTTCTGTCTCTCACACTGTCGTATTTTCTCTTTCTCTCGCCCTCTTTCCTTCCCCCCTCTCCCTCTCTGTTCATGCTTGTCTACCTATATACATGTACATGTGTATTGTATCTCTTTCTCTCTCGTTCATTTTCATTTGTCCTCCCCCCCCCCCCCACAAAACGATATGGTACGGAGTTTCGTTTAACTGAAAGTTACCGATCCGACACAATAGTTGTACAAATCATGACTTTTCTTTTAATATCAAATTATATAACTGTACACAAGAAGTAACAAATGTTGTCGATATCGTAGAGGATTATTAGTAAGTGGTGGAGAGTCTCGGAAGGCAAGGAAGGAGATGTGACACTTTTTTGGTGGTTTGTCCAGTCACCATGGTGACTAGCCAATAATTCAAATACATATCATACGCGTCCTCATTGTTCAGCATTGTATAGAGCACTGTATAACACACGACATGGTCTCGCAAAATATCTAGTTCCAGTTGAATATGCGAATATCACAGCCACAAGTAAAAGCGGTATATTTTTAAAACTGCGTTCAGCTACTCTACATACAATATATAAAAGTGTATAGGTAGTTATGTGAACAACAAGCATAATCTTGCCCTACAAGACATTTTAGGGCCAACAATATCGCATGACCCGGAAGCGGAAGTACTCGTATGCCCTCTCTGGCTGCCGCGTAGATAGCCTCCACAATTTACATTATTATTTTCTAATGCGAAAGACGCATCGCCTGGGCTTTACATTTATCTAGCAACCCATCGCCTATATGTAGAGGAAACATTGTTCGTCACGACCATTGTTGCTGTCTCAAGGTCTTAGCCACCGATTCGGATTCACAAAAGGCGCTTTTCTTGAATGTAAAGACTGATGTGCATCCTGTGCAAAATACTGCCACGGCACAACTGCCCTACTCTGACAAAAGGAAGCAAGTAACAAATCACTCAAATCTGGGTTATTGCTATTCTTAAATTGTACCCAGCATTCCCTACATACGACCAAAATCTGGACAAGAAATATTCACCTTGCTGCGAGATATTCAATCTAAAATGATGTGGTGTTGCACTGATGCCAATGCAAGTGACAGACACATTTTGCTCATTTACAAGAAAAGTATCTTTTGTTAGTTGCTTCCTTTTGTCAAAGTAGGGGAGACATAGGCTATATAAAAGTTATAGCCTCTGCGCGATCGCTCTCCTAGATGAGTTACAATCCCTTGTAGACGAGGAAGCCGGAGAATGTGCAGTACTTGTTGCTGCTGGAGTCGAGAGCGTACTCGGTGGACGGGCCGAGCAGGAGGTGGACCTCGTCACCGATCTCCAGAGGCAGCACGAGTCCCTGGCTGTCCATGACGTTTCTCGTGCTCTTTTCGGTGTACAGCGCCGTTATCCGCTCGCCGTTCTTCATCAGACTCACGCCCATGTAACGCCCGTCGTACGATCGCAGCCTGCAACGATATCGAGTTTATCGATATTTGATATTGACATAAATTAAAATTGTTTTAAACTTACAAAAAACAAATTGTATATAAACTCAAATTCAAATTCTATTTGAATTAGATACCACATTTTGTTCATTGAGAATCTGATTCAGTACAAGAAGGGATCACCAGTCGTTCGAAAAGTCGTTCGTAACTTACCAACAGCTTGGTGGAACACCCCCAGGATTAGCAATGTAATCAACGTCTACAAGAGCATGTCACTTGACAACAAAATGTATAAATACCAATCACTTCAGCTAGTCGGTTAAATGAGATGAATGATAAACTGACCGGTTGATTGATTGATTGATTGATTGATTGATTGATTGATTGGTTTGTTGGTTAATTAATTAATTGATTGATTGATTGATTGATTGATTGGTTGCGTGGACGCACGCATCCAGTTCGAATTTTCCGAACGTGTAGCCCCTGACTTCGGCCTTCGCGTCACTTTCAGACGTTTTCGGACACATTCGCAGATTACTGGACGAGTCCGACGAACACGCATGACTTACGAGGTTTGTGTACGATTGAATGGGGCTTACGGAATCGCGCACATTACAGTATCTCCCAGTTGCGTGTGCCTTTAATTTGTCTGGTACTGAAAGTGGTATATAGTTCATGGCTGGCCACTTACGTGAAGTAGAAGAAATAGTAGCCGGTGATTCCGGCCTTGAAAGTGTGCGAAGTGCTGTTCCAATGATTTCCCTTGTTGACGAAGATGTGGTCGAACTCGACGGTGAGGTGCGTGCCGTCGCTGACGAGTGGGCGGGTAGCGGCCACGGAGAAGACGGACTTCCGTACGCCTGTAAGGGATGAAAAGGATGACGCGGTGACCATCACGGTATTTGTCACAATATCCGCATTCTTGTTTGTTTTATTTATTTTATTCAAACGTATTTAAACAGGATGACATGATCAGCAAAAGTTTTTCATCAAGGTCCTGTGTAAAAATATCGATATAAATTGTCTGCAGTGCCTGCAATGTCGGCAAGTATGTATTACATATGATTTTTTTAAAGATATGTTTTATTTTCTCTCTCCTTACACACACACACACACACTCAGCACACAAACACGCACCTACACACACACACAGAACAAAACATGTGTACCGAAGGATATATGCAAAAGTAGTGCAATCCCAGCCGTTCCAATATGATGGCGAAACAATATTTTGGGAGTCTATATATTAATTTTCTTGTTTTTACTCTGTAGGGGTACTACATATTTATGTAATCATACATGTGAGATACCATTTTATAGTCAAAATTTGGATGGTAAACACCAGACACATGACTAACCATGTGACCAACCACGTGATCGACTTACTCGTGACGCCACGATCCCCGCCGTAGACGGAGCCCTCGAGAATTTCCCTATCGCGGTCGGAGATGACACCCTCGGAGCCCGAGAGTCGTCGGTCAGCGTCGGCCTCGAGCTGCGTGGCTACCAGTGCGTTCACCTGCGCCTCCAGGGTTTGTAGGCTATTGATGCACTGTGGGGGAATGGAGAGGGGGATATTCTTATAGGTGTTTTCTGTTAAACAATCTTCTAGTAAGAAGAAAACGTCATGAACGTGAACAACGGTCTAAATCTACAGAAACTTCTTTCTGGTTAGGGGTGTACTCTTATTTGTATTTATTTTGGGGATATTATGCACTTTACCGACTTGCCTTAGCAACGAGGGCGTACGGCCCCGCCCCCAATCCTTGAAGGAGGCTGGAGGTCTTCTTATAAAGGATTTGAGACCGGTAGGGCTCAAAACCTGGAAAACGGCGGGTTTGGGGCCTTAATTAAAAGTGGAAAAAACGGTTCCACAGCAAAACAAAAAAAAAACTGAAAAATCAGCCCACGACAACAATTGATTAATCAATGAGGAGCTAAAACATTATTTGTGAATGAGAGTCCGGAACTATTTTCAGGTGAAAAAGAATGAAAAATAATCAAAGTCCAAAGTTAAAGTCCTGTTAAACACTTATCTCATGATAGAATAAGGCTCAAAGAAATTTTAACGTCGCACCGTGAAAGACAGTATAATTTTACAGACACAAGTCACATCTCGACGTTGCGGTCGGTATGCTCCAACCAAGGCATGCTAACCCCTCCCTTGCAAGGCATAAATATTGATGTAAAGGATTTGTAGGTATTACTTTGCAAATATACAGCAGTGGGGCATAAAGTGCTAAAGTTTTTATTTTAAGTTTTAGTTTACAACCATCGATCAAGTTTGGATATCATGTAGTCAGGTTCATCTGCCTATATCAACAAAATTGATATTTTGACACTGTTGATTAGCTTCCCTAATATTTTACGTTGACATTCATGAGATTATTTTAGGTGATGGTGCAACTGCATCCCTTTACCGATTCATCCCCGACCTCCGCCGCTCAGACGTCACGCTCGTGGCGAAGATTTCCGAATGCGAGCAGATTGCGTCGAAGAGGGCGCAGTGCCCGTTTTGACAGCGCCGACCCACTCCTTTTAAATAATCTTGGGTCGGATGGATCACTACTCAGTGGGGAAGGGCAGGGAAGACACGACCAACCAATTCCCTTTAAATCAATTAAGGCCAGAATTACTATTCAATGGGGCACGGAAAGTATGTGAAGGTTACTAGTAGGTTACCTGATCTGCGGTGAAGACGTCGTCTGAGCCACCGGTAAGACTGCGGTCTCCAATGAATGCTCCAACCTCCAGCTGCTTCGCTATCTTGGTGACCTTCTGGTTGAGGTCCGTGTTCTCTGCAGTCAGCTCGGTCAGCACGCGACCAAGCTCTTCCGGGTCGACAGTGTCGTTAGTTGGCACTGTTTGTGGGTTGGGTCGTAGTCCTGTACGGTGGAAGGTATCAAGTAAGCGTTTGTGTATAGTAATCCTTAATCATACCATTATTGATTGTCTACGTTTTATTGTAACCAATAGCAACATTTCCGATGTATAATCAGTGAAGTTATGAAATAGGGATCGAAAAGGAGGAGAAGAAAGGAAAAGATGATAATGACGATAAAGGAAAAAGCGAAAAACAAATGAAGTCATGAACATTATGAAGAGGGAGAAGAACAACAAGAGGGAAAACGACGGAAAGGGGGAGAATAATGAAAGTTAAGAAGATTGGAAGGCACTCTGGCAACGAGGGATAGGAGGGGAAGGAGAAGGAGGGCTAGGAGGAGGAGAGGAAGGGGATGGGGAGGAGGAAGAGGAGGAAGACAAGTAGAAAGAGGAAGAGGAGGAAGAAGAGAAGCTAGAAGAGCTAGGAGTGGGAGGAGGATCGAGGATGACGTGGAAGGGGAGGAGGATCGAGGGGGGAGGAGGAGAAGTATGAGAAGGAGGACGAGAAGTAGGAGGAGGAGGAAGAGGAAGAGGAAGAGGGGGAGAAAGGAGGAGGAGGAGGAGAACGAGAAGAAGAAGAAGGAAACACGACTGACCAGCAAGCCGAGCCTCTGTATTCCCCAGAAAGGCGTTGAGGGCGTCCATGCGCTCCACGGCGTTCTTTGCCGGGTCGAAGGCCTCGGGGCTCTCCACCAGCAGCGACCCGAAGAATCTCTCAAAAGTGCCGAGCATGGCCTGCAACTCGGCGTTCTCTTGCCGGAGCTCGTCGTTAGCCAGCGAGAGGGTCTCCAGCTCCGCGGCCGTCTCGGTGGCCTGCGTCGTGACGGTCCTGGTGGGGGGAAATCATAGTCATGTTTATAAAAAATAATGATGATGATGATGATGATGATGATGATGATAATGATAATGATGATGCGGATGATTATCATAACAATCTTAAAGAAATTCATTAGTAAGAGTCCCTGTAATAATGAAGATAATGATGATGATGATGATGATGATGATGCGGATGATCATCATAATAATCATAAAAGAATTTCATTAGTAAGAGTCCCTGTAATAATGAAGATAATGATGATGATGATGATGATGATGATGATGATGATGATGATGATGATGATAATGATGATGATGGTGACAAAAACGTTTGTTCTTCTAAAATGATTATTATGATGGAGAAAACAGAGTCTTTCTGGAGTGATACTTCATGTAATGTGAAGAAAATGGCTATCAGTGTACATAAGTGTAGGGTTAATGAATATCACAAACCCATACAAACTTGGCAAATGCATAATACATAGGTTAATATGATGATTATCTCTAATGATAAATGATTTCGTGTTTTTGCTGTTGCCAATTGTAATTTTAATGTTAAATGACCTTTCTGTGTACAGGGCACCATAAAATAAGTTTTGCTTCCGTTGGGTCCTTCCATATGATTCTGTACTTCTTTGTTTGTTTATTTTGTCATGTTGTTTTAATGGAAAATAAACTGAACTGAAACTGAACATACGAATATGCATATAATGAATGATCTGGGCCTGTGTTATGAAGAATTCAATAATAACCTTGTATAGTAGATTATAGGGGATTGAACTTGCGATCGATGCAGATCAATTGTAACTCTTCAAATGCAATTGTTGAAACTACCCTGCAAACAAATAATATAATGCTCACGTTATCCTTGTGATCATCATGTTCGTCAGCTGCCTCATCGACGCCATCGTCCGCTCCAAGTTCGTCACTCGCTGGGTGAGCACGGCGGTGTTGCCGAGGGCGACGTCGGCGAATGACGTCGCTATGACGATGACGAGGAGAATGCTCTTCCACATCTTGGCTGGCGTGGTTTACCCGTCACAATCTGATCTGGAAGGGTATATGATTATAATGAAAGTATTATGATTATGAGAGTGGGAGAACGTATCAGAGATACCTGTGAGAATTAATGGACATAAAAATACATACATGTGTAGTATGGAGCATAGAGAAAGACAAAGTGAGATAGCGAGAGAGAGAGAGAGAGAGAGAGAGAGAGAGAGAGAGAGAGAGAGAGAAGTAGAGTGTGCATATATGTGTGCGCCTGTGTGTAAGAGGGAGAAAGCGAGAGGGAGAGAGAGAAGGGGGGCAGGGGGGGGGGGGGAGAAAAAAAACAGCGAGAGGAGAGGGAAGTGTGTTGACTTGATGTTTTTTATTTACTTTTGGAAATCCTGATCTTAAAATCATCTAGGTATAACCAGTCGATGATAGCCATTTATTTTGCTTTATATTTTATTGTTTAATTTGGTATGCAATATTTGCAAATATATTATAAACATAAGCTTAACTATACGTTCAGCCACATCCTATTTTCTTAGCTCATATGACAGCGCAACGACCCTCAATTCAGAACTGAACACAACGGGTTTGTTTTAAGCCCCAGGACACCGCAACTCAGGACCACCGCAGGCATCCGATCAGTCGAACGACTATGCGACTGGTTGAATAGCACGAACCGACCATTGGATTTGTGTAAGAAGGTGACGTCACATTCCATTAAGTCGTAGGGCCTTACAAAATGCTGAATCGTGGCAAAATCGCCTTCTCTGCGGTGGCCCATACAAGCAATGCGGATCTCGATTTTTCTTTTCTCTAACGCGTCTATATCAAGATTAAAGTCTCTTGTCTCCATTCGTCTCTTTTGATCCCACTACCGGTATTTTGCGTCTACCTATTGTAGCGTGAATAAATTGTTTCTACACATTTCCTCCCAAACAACTCCTGGATCAGAAAGCGCGGATCCCGGATATCCGGTGTGTTATCTTAACCCGGCTGACCCTGATTCCTCCCGCCGGCCAACCAGGGTGCTGGATCCGGATGCAATAAAAGAGAGTTACGACTACAATGAAGCAATTTGTGGATACTGTCATAATAAACATTCCATCATGATAATGCAAGTAGATGATGGATTCGTATCTTTAAACAGTGAGTTTTGATCTGGTATCGTGAGAAGAAACGTCTAAATGCCAATAAATACAAAGTTTGATATTAATCGGGTGGCTGAAATAATAATAATAATATAAATATTAATAATCAACTAGTATATTATGCACATATTAAATACAAAAATAATGCTTTTCGTATTTCAACATGCAATTGAAACATTAATCGCAAGTTTCCATATCGGCGCATGTAACTGATGTAAAAAGACGTGCCTCAGATCATTCTCTATCGAACACTATTTTCTGAAGCATTGATCTATTCTCTCATCCAAACTACACGTATAAAAAACTCGCCAAATATCCCAAAAGTGACAATTGCTGGAAAGCCATATTTAGTCACACTCGAGATTTTTTAATACGAGTAGTACATGAGCTCATCTCAATCCTAAAAAAATCCGTAATACATCCAATGGAGCCTACCTGTTATCTCTAAGCGTACACTTACCTGGCGTACGAAGTACAATTTAATTAAGGCACGTTAATCATGGGTAAAATGGGAAAGTCGATTGATTTCCTCTGCCATATGCATGGTTCTGTCTTATAGTCAGGAAATTAGAAAGTGCAACTGCGGGTTACCAAAGTTCCAACCCAGGGGTAAGTCAGAGATGGAGCTTTAATGTACACTGTGTCACGTAGGGTTGATGTGAACATTGCCTCTCTCAACACAGTCCAAAGTATACAGAGTAGCTCCAAAGCTATACGTTATATAAGTTGAGGAATTCTGAAGCACCTCTGTTTATATGTGGTTTTAATATCGACACATGTTTGAATTTAAATTTACTCCGCCCACCCCCTCTTTCCCGCTCTCTCCCCTTTTTTCATGTTTCTGTGTATATCTTGATATTTCCTTCGCTGTTCTTATTTTTCCCCTCTCCGTTTCCACTCGCCCACCCCGTCCCCCCCCCCCCCTAACTCTCCCCCACCCCCTTTGCAAACCACCCCTCTCCCTCTCCAAACCACCCCTCTCCCTTCCCCCACCTCTGCCCCAACCATCTCTGTCTGTGTCTGTGTCTCTCTTCTCACAGAAACACACACACACAACCTTAAATGGCGAAAATTAATCTTGACAAGCACATTGGCGCCCTGTTCCCATTGACCTTCCACAGAATGGTTAAGAGACAGACTATAAGGGGTATTCATTACATACTCGTTAATTTGATTCCCCCCGCACATTTCCCTCCGAACATTTACCAAATAAGATCAAAACTCTCTGTTGAGATCGCATCTTTTTAGATTTACAAAGGAAAAATAAACAGGACGAGATCCGACACAGCCCTTTGGTACATATCTAATTCATATCTGAAATGGTAATACGGCATGACTTTTTGTGGTGAAATAGCGGTGCTGAAGTGACACTGACTCAATTAAAAAAAGTACTACATTGTACCATTTTTTTTTTTAATTTGTCCTAGCTACACGGCGGTCATGCTCTTATTTCGTGTAAAGAAACGCTTGCTGCTTCTGCAAAAGGAACTTAACACAGAGTCCAATCTTCAATCTAATTTAGAAAGCCTCGCAGACACTTTCGGGAAAATATTAGGCTAAAAAACAACTTACCAGATGAATGTTCCTTGGAAATATCTCCCCTTGAAATGGCGTGAATCCAGTTATTCAAATTCTACTTAGTTCCGGGTCTCTGTAACTCGCGGTCGATGAATGTCAAGGAGTACGTTCTATTCAAGCGGCCCAAATCAGTTTAATCACTTCGGTTTTGTATCACATGTATATTGGCCTCTTTCCCCAAATGATATCCCAACGACGATAATTCTCTGACACTCATCCACGCTTTATACGTTTTATATCCTCACGGCGAACGCCTGGCGGTGGACGTATTTCCGCTAGATCGGTAGAAACTTTCTCTTTTGCAGGTCGCTGATTGGTCAACGCTTTACAGGAAGTGCGATGACGTCATGCAATACACACCACCGATATCATATTCACACGACTAGACGAAGGGTATACCGTGGTGTATAATGAGTGGGCTTCGGTTATATAACAATGACGCTGTTATCAACACGTTGGTGATCATGTCGGTAAGTTTTTGTATTCATACCTTCATAATTATGAGAGATATGAAATTCAAGTCGAGATGGTGTTGTGAGTTAAAGACGATTAGCTGGTAGGAGAGCCGCGATACCGCTAGAGCTTCGCCGACAAGAACGATGACGTACGGGAAGTGACTTTATCGATCCCCTCCCCCTTATTATCCTTTCCCGAAACAGAATATCTATCTGTGACGTCACTCTGGAATGATAAAACATGTATCCAACTGCGATCAAGCCCTTCAACCTTCTAATGTATATGTGTTTATATTTCTATCCATAAAAGGAATATCTCGTAACATACCACTGACCTCCAGTAGCGGCAATCGAATTAGCAGCCAAATTCGGATCAACCAAGCCTAGTTTCTACGATGTGGAAGTAAATGTACACAACAGGGTATGTTAAAGGGTAAGGTCACCCCAATATAAAGTTGGTTTAATACAAGCAGAAACATAAACTAAAACACATATTAGGGGATGTTTCATGAAAATCCATCAAATGATTAGAAAAATTCCATATTGACTATTGACTATTGTTACGATCGGGCCAAACATTTTGAAAATTTGTGATTTAATCACTTATTATTCCAAATGTGGATCATTTGAGGGCAAATAACTTTCAGGAAGTTTCTAAAATGGAAAATACATGAATTTAACACCATTGGCAAGAAGATTGCTCACGATCGCCTTTTGGAGGATTTTCTCTCTTCCCAGGACAGTATACGCCCTTTAAAGTTTTGAGTTTGTGACGTCACGTGCAAGCTGCTCTCCCACATGTTGTGTATTTTTAATGTATATTTTATCAAAAGGACATGCATAATTTTATCAGTGCAACACGTTTACACACACATGTACCTCTATGGAAACAGAATAAGAGCAATCTGTGGAATCAAAATTAAAGCATACAACATGTGGGAGAGCACCTCACACGTGACGTCACTAAATCGAAATGTTAACAGATCGTAACTTTCTCATCCTTTGACGGATTTTCGTCAAACCTGCACGAATATATTTCTTTCTTGTTATCAAAACCAACTTAAGTTTGAGGTCGACAATCCTTTTCAAAACTACAAGTATCTGGTAACAAAGTCTACGCCCTTTCCTATTTTCTGTGAGCACAATTAACCAGCAAGTGGGAATGGCGTCATGGAGCTCACAATAACCACATGGTAGGACATAGTCTTTGTTACCAGGCGTAGTGATTGACCGATTCGGTCGTATATTCATTCACGCCACAAGTTAGAAAAATAGGCTACAATCAAACCGGATGCGCAATTAACCCTTTGTTTGCCAGGCAGAGCGCTGTAATGTGTGAGCTCTCTGTGTATTACTTTCGAAAAACATGCACCAATAATGAGTTGATCATGAACTGGGCCAAACAACAAAAGCACGCGATTATACCTCAAGAGCAGACTAACAGTGAGGGTATGCGACGCGTTTCCGGATAAACCGGATCCGCTTTAACGAGTTTTACGTCAGGGGCACTTTTGGCAAGTGGTAAATGTGTATGATTTACATGATGATTTAAAGTGAAAAGTATTCCTTTTTTCTTTAAATTATATGAAATGTCTCTCACAAAATACACACCTGTTGATCGAGATACCTTACGTTCACCCTAACCTATGTATCATGCAGCGATTTACAGTTTCTGGATTAATCCCAGTTGTTAAACTTTGATCAGATGCACTTTTGGTAGCTTTAAAGGGATAGTTGATCATGATATTATGTTTGTTTCAATAAAAGCAGACATAAAAAGTTTTGATTTTGTAACGTCACGTGCGAGGTGCTCTCCCATATGCGGTGTACAATATGATTACACAAATTCCTCTTTTTCTGTTTTTGACAACGGAATGATTTTTTTTCATGTGTGAAAAAACACGCATTTCTGATAATGTATTAAATGCACGGTGTTTTTTGTTTTTTTTTTTTTTTTTTTGGAGGGGGGGGGGGAGAAAATTCATATTTTCACAAACAAAATTGTGCACAACATATGGGAGAACACCTCGCACGTGACGTCACAAAATCAAAATTTTAAAAGATCATGACTTTCTTATCCTTTGACCGATTTGCATAAAACCTTCTGTAATGTTTCTTTCAATTGTCTGCTTTTATTGAAAACAACTAATCTTCAGGGTAAACTATCCCTTTAAGCTTTGTGAGCGTCTCAAATTCAGTGAAAGAATTAAAGCAAAATCTATTGAGCTCACGCCTTACTCGATACACACATGTCGGTCTGGATATCTTCTTGTTTTTTTCACCGTGACAGTAGCCTTCACGTACCATGCGAAGATCCGAAGTGCGGGATCAAGGTATACAGGTCGTAGTAGTGATGACGGTACATGTATATAGTACAGAAGTGGTGTCATAATTTTTGAGCATATTGTCAATACAACTGGTTCTAAACAAAATCACTCCAGTGAGAGGTTTACCGGGTCCGATATTGTCTAGCGGGCTAGTGATCATCGTTGTTTGCTCTACCCGCATAGTTTTCAACCACTTGTCTTAACGATAATGCTTTAATGACGCCACACTTTGGTACTGGTGATGGTGGTGATGGTAGTGGTGGTAGTAATGGTGATAGTAATAGTGGAAGTAGCGGTTGAGATAGCGGGGTGGTGATAGTGATAGCGGTTTTAAAGATTGTCCGTCCCTTTTGCAAGCTTAAAATTTGAAATCGTCTCACGATCGTAAATTGAAGAAAGTGTGATTCAAGACCATTTCTAAGAATATAGCATGTTGAAGCTTTCTGTATATGTAAAAGATTTCAGCCGTTAAATTTCAAACCGACTTTTTTCGTACTACGAAAAAAGTATTAGTCTTTGTTACAGTATCTATGTGGTTATTATGCGTGTGTGAAATCCTAATTTTATGAGTAACTACCAAACTTTGGAGATGATTACTTCCATAGATCAATTTTTTTTCATAATGCGTTTTATAATTTAATAAACAGATTAATCAATAAAGCAGATATTTCAACAAAAACTGCTAAGAGCCTGAGGTAAAGACTATTAATCAGACGTTGTTTACGTGCATTATTTGAATTTTACACTACGTATCAGTTTCAAATTGTGAATATATAGAGTTTGCTAACACTTCTCTATATGTTTTGCCAATGTTTCGATGTTTTTGTGGTGATCTGAAAAAGGGACTGGCTGTCTTTAATGGTGGTGAAAGTGGCGTGAAAAAAATGTAACATAAAAAGAAAAAGGAAAGAAGGACAAAAGGATAAACGCGGGAAAAAGTGTAGAACGAAGAAAGCAATGTTCAAAACAAATATGGACGAATGGAGCAGAAAAAACGCAATCATCTCAAACACACACACAACACACACACTTAAATACACACAAATGTACGCTCGCGCAAACAAGGTACACACCATACAGTACGTATCTAACTCTATGACACGCACATACACGCGCTCACGTTTAAATTATATATTAAATACGGTATAACTTGCATAAACAAATCAATATTCATGTCTATTTTTAATAATTTATTTTACACCATTTCCCAGTTCTGATGACCAAAACATACATTCAAATTACATACCGGTGCACATAATAAATCACTTTCTGCGTTGTTACACATTAAGAAGAGCACGTGTGCTTTACATTCACACCATGAATACCTTAATGCCTTACAACGCAGCAAAATATTTAGCTCTCTGAATAAATGAATAGTTCCTGTACAAGCATTCGGCTTTCTGATGATACATGTATCTTGAATTCATTGCTCATGAAAATGGTGAATAATAAATTGATTTGATTGTCCTCGATATTCACAAGAAACAGGTAGGTCTGGTTTAATTAAATTTCACATCCATTTAGCACAAACCCGATGAAAAATTCAGGGTCCCGTCTCATCAAAATTTGCAATTGATCGCAACTGGACTTACGATTGATATCAATCGTAACTCTGTGCATTAGAGATAGGGGATTGGACTTCAGATCAAGTTAAATCAATCGCTTCTCTTTATAAGACGAGACCTAGATGTGACCCGGCAGTGCAAAACCATGGCAATGCTTTAATATCTTAATGGTTTAAATTGCTTTTAGCATTTTTGCTAAAATGGATGAAAAGGCTCATTCTTGAAAACATACAGGTAAGGCATGTTTACTGTACAATGTCATGCCGTGAATGAGCAGAATCTACTTCATAGTACTGGACACGATACATATATGTCACCAACTTTTATATTGTTGTAATGTAACGTTTTCTCTGATCAGGGCCATGTTGCAAATAGGTTTCCAATTATTGTACTATACCATCAATAGTAACTACCACGGCACCATGTGTAATAATGAGATATCATCGGTTGTTGCTAGTGTAGTTACCATTGATGTTAAGTTACAATCACTGAAGTCCTACAGAGTACCGAAGTGTGACGTCATTTGAGCAGAATTGTCAAGACAAAACAAAAAAAGTTGTCAGCACTGTCTAAATAGTCAGTGCCAACAATTTCAGTGAAATCCTCGGTTTTGACTGGCTGAGAGGCACTAGTTTATGGTAACTGTTGGAGAAAGACAACTTGTCAGTGCTGACAACTTTCGTGAAAGCCCCCCCCCCCCCCCCCCCCCGGAGTCGATATTGCAAGTTTAATATCGCGCATTGATGTCGGCGCATTTCATTTGAACCGTTCACAACTTCAGGTAGAAGGGTGTTTAGCATTGCCCTCTTATTATATGTATTTGTATGATTTTGCTCAAAAATTTCACTGATATCCCATGAACTTTTGTGTTAACTTTGTGACAGGATAAACTGTTCCTTTAACTTCTCAAGACGTTTTTTTGTCAAACAAAGTTCTACTCTAGGTGTGTAAAAGTAGTGAACAGTTGCCTCTATGGCGTATTAAAGAGTCACTCCAGTCCCAACAACGTGTTTTTTGGCATGCAAAATGATTGTGTGCCTGTGACGTCACAGCCTAATACCACGTTATTAACTTGCTATGACTAGATTTTCAATATTTTTTCTTCTGAATAAAATGTATTATAAAAACCCATTTGTCTCTTTGAATATTCCACTGAGACATACACATATATAAAATATCAATAACGTGGCAAAAGGAGGAGCAATGTGAGTAAAAAAAATAATTGTTTCGCAATTTACTCTGTGTTCTACAAGTGTGACAATGCTATTACGTGTCTACTTCCCATCACACTTACGACATGTAGGAACATGTATAAGTATGATGCAATCTTGATATCTGCATGATTCAAGACAAATTCTTGATTAAAAATGAAACCACAAACAATCCACAAGTATTATATTTTTTAATGCAGTGATACACTGCATAACTTGATACAACACAAACACAAGATATTGCTACTGCCCATACAGTTAGTCTGCACTGTCAAAACAAGTTCTCTTAAGAATCACTGAAGAAGCATATGTAAACTGTGGCTAGTGTTGACTCTAGAAGTTCAGAATCAACACAGGTTTGCGGTTTGAACCTGGGCCGAATCTTTGAGTGGGTGATGCAAATATTCTGTCCCAAATGTAAATAATCCTATCGGAGTTGGCATTCTGAAGACAAAAAAACTTACATTTTGACTGAAGTCTCCTGTAATCCATTAGTGTGATTGGCCTATTGAAACTTTTTTTTTTTTTTTACCTGCAACACTTTTCAGAATACCACATGACGTACATGTAGCTAAGTTTCTTTATGAAAACCAACCCTGATTGTAAAAAACTACATTCAGACATCTGACACATACATACATTTTCCTCGTCCAGGATAAACAAACCAAACAGCTGTTCGGGATGTCTGTGTAGATGTGAATTATAGACATCCATTAGATAGATACAAAGTATAGTACTGCAAAGCTTGCAAAAATATACCCATGGGCATAGACAATTTATCTTGTTTGGGTTATTTTCCTGATTTAGAAGTCTGATCCAGATATTTCAGTAGGCTCAGTTTCCTGAAAATCTTTTTAGACCACAACAATGTGATTACCTGTAGTTGAATAGTTGAATCAAAATTTCATGGTGACTGCAATGAGCAAATATAAAATAATAAATATACATGTATAAGGCTGCACATGCATCTCTCATTTCAGTTTCCTT
Organism: Arbacia lixula; assembly: GCA_963669155.1. Taxonomy (NCBI): domain Eukaryota; kingdom Metazoa; phylum Echinodermata; class Echinoidea; order Arbacioida; family Arbaciidae; genus Arbacia; species Arbacia lixula. Next base: position 10,245,541 of record OZ022590.1, on the reverse strand, counting down.
TTGGAATGCATTTAACAGGCCTGAAATATAATCACAGAACCTCAGATATTTTGGACAATTCATGCAGGTTCTACGTAATATCAGGACTTCCAAATTAACTACATCTATATGAGATACATTTACAGTACCAAAATTCAGAATAATTGCAGAATTTGGCATTAAAGATATTTTTAAAGAAATCTTGGAAGTGCAGTCTTCCCATATATACATGCATCACGGCTGCAGCTTCAATGAAAATACAAAATAAGACAGCAGATTTTGAAGCACAATTATCAGTTACATGATTAGATAATAAAAAAACAATAACATAAAACATAATCTTACACAAAAATTACACAAAACACATGTATATTGCAATGTACAATTGTGACATACCAATGAAAGAATATAAACAATGATTGCATTTATCCAGTATGTGCCACTACCTAAAAACAAACATAAAAATGTCATATTTATGATTGATAAAAGGTAATGAAAGTTCTATACCTATGTGGATAGCCATGCCAAGTTTGAAAGTCTCCAGGTGGCCCAGGGAAAATATTAATTCAAAATTTTTGGGGGGCTCCTTATTGAGAACATTGGTCGCTTTAGCTACAATTTTGCATTGTGTCTATGGGAATTTTGGCGGCTCTTTCAACATTTTCCAGGGCTCTTTTAAGAATTTCGTGGGCAAAATCAACCCGAGCCCCCATGTATTTTTTTTCCCTGAGGTGACCTAAATCTCACAATCTGACCTATATACAGTGAAACTTGTCTATAGTGGCCACCCAAGGGAAACAAAAATTGTGGCCTTTATAGACAGGTGGCTGCTATAGGCAGCTTCTTTAACTCATGATCTCTCTCTGGAGGAATTATTTTAGTGGCCACTATAGACAGGTTGGCTGCTATAGACAGGTGGCCACTTAGACAGGTTTGACTGTATTAACTTTGTTTACAATATCTGAAAGTGCAGATTTGATTTTGCTCAAACTTTTACTGATCTACTTGACTGAAAGTATTCAATGTGTACTTTCCCTTTCATCTGTTCTTTACCAAGTACAGTATAGGTTTTGCAAGCTCGGTTTTCTCCACTCAGATATTGAGCAGTGTGACTCCTGCATAATCTGTAAAGACAACAGACGACAGGCTATGAAAAAAACTTCAAAAATATTATGGGGTGCAATTAAGCAACACCCCTTTGGTAACTGCAGTTCCATGTCAATAGTTGACATCCTGACTGGACCAGGGTTCACAAAGCCAGAAAATCTAATGTTGTTTCACGGGTTGATTAACTGTTAGGAATTGAGGACAGTAGATACATCCTTTGTTACGCTCCAATGAACTTGGTATTTCCTCAATCATACACGCTCACTTCCTGCTGTTTAATGGTCCTAAAATCCTTTCTGTACACTGCAGAGTAGTTTGTTCACCCTGTACCTAGAGGAACCAGTGGTCCATGTGTTACGTTTATGGGAATGAGATAATCTACGAGTTAGCAGATGAAAGGGATAGTCCTACGCTGAAATCAAGTTGGTTTCAACAAATGCAGAAATGTGACAGAAACAAATAAGTGAAGGTTTGATGACAATCCGTCAGAGGATAAGAAAGTTATGATCTTTTAAAATGTTGATTTTGTGACGTCACGCGCCAGGTGCTCTCCAATAATATTTTGTACGCTATATGATTCCATAAATTGCTCTTTTTCTGTTTTTGATGAAGGAATGATTTTTCCCTGAAAACAAAGTTTCTAATGATGTATCAAATGCACAGGTAAAAAGATGCTATCCTTTTGAGAATATCAAATTGTTCAGAAAAATTAGTGCACAACATATGGAAGAGTACCTCACATGTGACGTCACAAATTCAATACTTCAAACAGTCATAACTTTGTTATCCTTTGACGTATTTTCATCAAACCTTCACTAATATGTCTCTTTCATGTTTCTACTTTTAATGAAATCATCTCAATTTCAGGGTGTTCTATCCCTTAAGCAACAGCATTCTGTACTTCTTCCATAAGATACATAACCTCATTTCCAGGCTCTGGGTATTTTTTTCTCAGCATTGTCGCACGTCTTGAAACTTGGACTGATGCCAGCTTCCATCTTCCCTCCATCTAACTACAAGCACATGTACCAGCATTTCACTGTTTTCACATAAATTAATTTTCAAGTGTGTTTAAAACACTACACACACTGCCTTATCATGCATATAACTAATCCTTATATGTGTCTCAACACAGATCCAACAGTTAAAGCTTTTAAGTCACAGATATATCTTCAGAATGTCTTGAATTTTACCTAGCAAACATTAATGTGTAGAAATTGTTTGCTCTAAAGGAGTTGGATAAAAACAGATCATTCCTTGAGTGGTTGCCAAAGTTTGCCGTCCGAGATCCCTTCAGCGCGATCCCTCCTCTCATGGGAACAAGACGGAAGCAGCTCCCATCATGCATTTGGACTGGACACCTGGACACACACACACACACACACACGCACACTTGCACCCATACCCACACGCACGTACGCATAAAGTCACATACACACTCTCACATGCAGGGAGTGGCCTCACTCTTGTAGCAGTACTGTGGTTGCCTTGGTAACGTCGTTGCGGGACATGCGTAGTGCCTGCATGACGGCGGCTCGGTTGAAGCCCATGTCTACCAGCTGCTGGATCTGCTGAAAGATGAAATACATGTACAATCAAACCTGTTTTAGCCAACAACCTGTCTATAAAAATCATAGTCAAACTTGTGTTAGCGGACAACCTACTTACACAGACCAGTCAAAGCCGTTTTAGTGACGTGTCTAGAAAGATCACATGTATGATTTTATATTTGACATCTCAAATTTTTAATCTATATGAATATGATATGAAATTCAAAGCTGCAATGATTATTTTTCATGTTGAACCATTTCTACAATTGTCTCATTTGTATGCAATTATTTGTATTGTATGTCAGGACTTTTTCTGGTGAACCATAATTTTCCATGATAAACATGTCAATAAATTAAAGCTACAATACTTTTCTTGTGTATCAAAATCCTTTTGAATAAATCATTTGCATGTCATAAGTTCATCTTTTGATATGTGCCTTGCATTGTTGTTGTTTTTGAAAGTAAGTGTTGAATAAAATGAATAAATAACACAAAAATTAAACAACTTTTTGAAGGAAGTCACTATCATATTGAACAGAATCAATCCCAACTTACCCTGTCTTCCGGCACGCCCGACATGCCCGTATCCACACTGCCCGTGCTGGTGCTAGGTGTTTCTCCTGGGTCCGGAGCAGCAGCATCAGGAGGAGGAGGCTGAGGCTGGGGAGGGGGCGGTGGTGATGAGGAGGGGGAGGCCCGCATGAAGGGGGCAAAGCCGTTCACTGAAGCTGACCTCACTCCTAAAGGTCACGGTCAAACATAAAGCACAAAGAGAGTTCAGCATCTGCGAAGCATGTTTCCACATTAAAGTGCTAAGAATGGACAACTTGCTATATGTACATCCAATGTGTAATGTGACCTCATAGTGTTTGTTCAAGAGCGAACATTGGGTGCGTTTATCATCTCTTTTCTTGGATAGAATTAACGTTTCCAAACACCTTTTAAACGCAAAGGTGTTTTGATTATGGGGTTTGGAAAGCCTTTTTGAATCGCACAAATTTGTGCGATCCGGAACGCATTTGAGCCAGAAACGCTTTTCTAGAAACAAGATAAACGCAAAGCTGTTTTGAAGCGACTTTCTACTTCGATCACAAAACAAATAAAAGCGTGCGCCACACCTCCTCCCTTGCTCAAACAGCGCAGTGCCAAGGCCAGTTTTCAACTGGGCGATATGAGTTGATAAAAGCAACGTTTTTTGAAACACGCTCGTAAAGGCCTTTGGAAAGACTTTTTAATAGTGGGTATTGAAAGGCGTTTCAAATTCTGGACAGATGATTAACGCAGCCATTGAAGGTTACCAATAAGTTGATTTTATTATTGGGAGGAAACCTACTGACATGTAGCATTTACAGGAAATAAGCTGCCTGTAAAATGGTCCTTATGTATACAATGTTGGAATTTCTTTCATAACATTGCAATTGCCAAACTTAGATCATGCAGAACCAATGCCACAATATTCATGGGATCCTTGATTCTGCAATCTTTTCCAATACATCTCTTACTTTAAACAAACTTTGCAAGCATGAAAATCAGTTTATTAATCAATAAAGCATGAAATTTATTCAGCAAGTCTCACCTCCATTGGGGGTTGCCCCTGGTGTAGGTGCCCCAATGGGCCCAGACACGTCCCCTGCCGTTCTTCTCCTGACTGGAAATGCCTAGAATGGACGGAGAAAGTAGAATGGGCAGACATGTCACATTCTCTTATTCACCATGAATTCTGATAAGAATTGCTCTATGACCCACCACTATGGAGAATGCTGATTACTTCATATTCAATATAAAATTCTAATGAAAATTTGTGTAAATCTTGGTCCCCATGAAAACAACATCACCTTGCAAATGATGATGATGATAACTTCATATTCAGCATAAATTCTGATGAACATTAATCGATGAATCTTGGTGATGCATCACCGTCTTGGCTACCATGAACCTATACAACATAAAAACCAGGATTGGACAATACAAATTTGAATGGATAGTTCACCTTGAAATTATTTTGGTTTCAGGAGACGCATAAAAGAAACATATTAGTGAAGGTTTGAAGAAGGTTTGACGAAAATTGGTCAAAGGAAAAGAAAGTTATTTAATTTTAATGTTTTGATTTTGTGACGTCACATGCGAGGTGCTCTCCCATATGTTGTGTACAATTTTTTCCATAAATTGCTATTTTTATGTTCTTTGATGAAGGAATACACCCTTTTCATAGCGATATGTGTTAAAAAAACATGTGTCTAACGATACATCCAACCACAGGTGAAATGGTAAATATCCTTTTGAGAAAATGGACATTTTCCAAAAAAATTGTACACAACATATGAGAGAGCACCCCTCACGTGACGTCATAATATAAAAACTTTAAAATCAAATAACTTTCTTTTCCTTCGACCGATTCTCGTCAAAACCTTCTCTATGTTTCTTTCATGTGTCTCCTGTTATTGAAACCAAAATAAGTTCAGGGTGAACTATCCATTTAAACCAAAGTCCCAGGATATGCTATCATACATTAAAGTAGCCCGTCCTTTTTGCAGACCTAATTCTGAAAGTTCCCCGACTTTGTCATCATTTGAGAGAGAGTGGCGATATAACCTTTCCCTGGAATCGACAAAGGGTATTATTCGGTTTTGAGGAAATAATCTCCGATAACTGATCGAGCTTTCTTTTTTCGTACCACGGAAAAAGTCAAATCTCGATGAAAACTAGTTAGATTTTCATTTATTCCACGGGAGTTATAGTACCTCTGACCTTACAATTTCACAGCTGCTATCCCAAAGATACGTGCTAAATATGTGCACATAGTTCGCAGTTCACGAAGTTTGCAGAAGTTTGTAAAAGGGACAGGCCATCTTTAACCCTATCTAGACCGGGGGGGGGGGGGGGGGGGCAAAACCCCCCCCCTCAACATTTTTCGCGATAAATTTGTAACGCAAAAAGATCACGCCGCGATGTTTCATGACTTTTTTCCTTCAAGTCTCACGCAACTTTTAAGACCAAATTTGTGACGCGGAGGTACGCAGTTCCAAAGTTACGTAACATTTTGTACCTGCATGTCAGACCAAAAATTGCTGAAAAACATGATTTCATGTACAAATCTAGTGCAAATTCTGCATCTAGCCAAAATTCATAAATGTATCATTATTTTTATTCTTACTGATGAAAAACATAAGATTTCATGTTATTTATGATTGAAATAGTGTTGCCAATTTTCGTTGCAATCGCGCGATCAACGGTCGAGATCTTTGGGGGGGGGGGGGGGGGCTGTTTTTGCCCCCCCTCCCGGGCTATGCGATTTCAAAATAGCACGGGCTATATAGGGTTAAGTAGCTGACCTGTCTGACGGGTCTGCGGATGGCGTTTTGGCGCTGGATGCCCCTGAACTGCTGGGCCTGAGCCAGCAGCATTCTCTGCTCCAAGAACTCCATCCGCTGCTGCCTCTGCAGCTCCAGCGTCGCTCCCATAGCAAACACCCCCTCGCTTGGCGGCCGAGAGGACAGCAGCCACCCCAGTGTGCTGTCGCAGACGGCTGCGAGGAACTGGGGGACACGTAGCCACGATCGGATGAAGAGGACGTTGAGGCGGTAGATGATGCCCGCTAGGATCCCATAGGCGATGACGAATGGAGTTGTGTGTGTAAGAGTTGTGAGCTGCAATGAAAAGAGATGTTGTCATTATAATGTAATATCTCAATTAATGACAATTACTGTCACTTTGAATTGAACTTAGATACTGTCAATTGATCGCTAATAATGTAGCATTTTATGTATGTTCATGTTCATGGTACGTAATGTTATCTTTAAGTATATGTTGTATTCATTTTTACTTTTATACAACTGGAAGAAGAATTTTCAGCAAAGGATAAATAAATGAACCTTACTATAGTATACTACACTGTAAGTGTTACGGTACTGTACATATCTTCACTGAGGGAAAAAACTTAGCAGGCAATGGCGAATGGAGTTGTGTGAGTGAGAGTTGTTAGCTGCAATGGAGAGAGATGTTGGCATAGTAAGCAAATAATCAACGTCGGTGAAGGTAATGGGACGAAATATCACTTCCGAGGCGATCTGCATGTAGCTATCTTTCCAAAGCTTTTAGCTGAGGAAAGATAGCGTATACATTCAGATCGCCGAAGAAGTGATAGTTCGTCTCATTGCCTGAAACCAAAAGTTGATTATTTGCTTTATATTCCACATCTGATACCAACAATCTATAAAAGAAATGACAATTTAACGTACAAAAGCATTCGTGTCGGTGCGGCTACATATTCACGGGACGCTCCGAAACCCGGAAGCAAATTGACTTTGTGCACATTGCTATATAGACTCTACAAATTCCAACGAACACTATGACATGGTGATGCTAATTTGTAAGATTTTGACGGAAAAGCAAGAAGTAATCGAAATTCTCTTACCTGTGCGGTATCGCTGAGAACATAGATCCTCCGAGAATACTCTTCATAAGTGTAATAAATTACAGGCAAGTGAAATTCTAGGTCAATTTTGGTACGAGGTGGTAGAGAATTGCACACTTGCTTTGGTGAAATACTGTGTGGGGGAAATGGATGGCTTGCATTGCTTTGTACGTACCAGCGCGGCGCAGCGCGCTATAACCAAAAATTTTTATTTCCGCGCGCGCACCGCGGTGTCGTCTGCGCCGATAGTCCGAGCTACGCACTTTTATTTCGCGCGTACTCAAAATATTGATCACACGTTAGGACTGTGAGGAGTGAAGAGATCAGCGAAACCAAAAAGTACTATCACCTAGAGTGTAACGAACTTTCCTTCTCAAAAAAAGTACTATCACATACAGAGTAACGAACTTTTCTGCTCAGGTGATCAGATGGGAAAAACTACGCTTCATCACGTGATCAACTCTTGACCAATCATATAGCAACATTCTTAGTATGTGGAATAAAATAAGTTTTAGTATACTATAAATATCTTCACAGAGGGGGGAAAAGGCAATGACTAATGGAGTTGTGTGAGTGAGAGTACTAAGCTGCATTGGTGAAAGATATTGTCATTGTAAAGCATTAGTATAGTATCTTTACTGGCTGTCAAAACATGATGTGATGTGGGAAAGCAATGCAAATGACCACACAATTACATAATGTAGATTTGTTCATGAAAAGAAGCTCAGTAAATTTGTCAATTTTTTCAAAATTGTAGCTCATTAATCTTTGTCACACACACTGGCCAGTGAAAAAAATCAAGGGGGCTCCAGATGATTCAGCCCTGATATGCAAAATAGAGACACTGCAAACCTCTAAGGAATATAAAAAAAATGTAATTGTGTTTTGGCGGATTTGTCGCTACTCAAAATACTCCAGAGGAAGTGGCTTAATACAAAGTTGGCATGGCAACACTCACATAGATGCCTAGGACGTATGAGATCCACTTGCCAGCCACCATCCCTGAGATGACGGTGGGTTGAGCAGACACGTTAGGGACGTCCAAGAAGAAGGGCACAAACAAGGAGAAGACCAGGCTTTGTCTGTTTAAAGAATGATACAGAGAGCAAAGAAAACACCACATATTACACATCCTGCGACACCTGTTCAACACAATTATACATGTAATGGCTAGGTTGGTCACCTAACATGAAAGTTTGCGATCAATCGCAAAATGGCAATGGCCAATCAACATCATTGTTGCATGCACTTTTTGTTCAAAAGATCGACCGGTAATCAATCAGAATTTGTCTTTCAAATTTGCGATTCATCGCAAACTTTTATGTTATGGGGCCCAGAAAATCATTTACACGTGGCTCAAAAGGGCAGAATGTCACTTTTTGTCAGATATCTGTGCTGGACACAGAGTACAGAATTAAGGAATGCATGGCCCAAAGAAAGCAAAATCAATAGGTATAATAAGACAGATACTGATTTTACTGGGGGTGGGGGGGGGGGGCACAGTAAAATTATCCGTTGACAATCACTTTCGGACCCGACGCGTAGTGTTTGCACAGCGCATATTCTACACTGGAAACCACCCTGGTAGTGGCTACTTACCAGCAAAATAATCACAACATTTGTGGCAGTTTTGCTGATGCACTTCTGATGGCTGTGTTTATGAAAAGGCTAGATAGTCACCAGTCAATCTTTTATGCCTGGCTCAAAAGGGCAGAATGTCACTTTTTGGCTTATAATCTCTTTCTGGAGGTGATGCGCGGTGTTTGCACCGCCCATTTTCTACACTTAGGATCACCATGTGAATAGGAGCCATTGAAATGATGTGATAAATGCTTCCTCCTTTCTTTGTACTATTTCATGACTAATTTGCAGACCGTAGACCGCACATTGTATATAGTTCAAAGCAAACAAACACCATCATTTCACCAGCAGCACACAGCCCTCTCCAGGACAGCGTTCACGCTTTTAAGAGAGTAATTCTTCAAGATTCAAGGTTCAAAGTAACCTCAGAAAAATACTGCACTATTGCACACAGTGAATATTATAAACTGTGTCCGCGAAATGGCAGCAAATGTTGCAGCTTGTGCATGGGGCGCTCAGGATGCCAGGCCGTGTGCAACGTCATGCTTCTATTGCTTGTAAGTCACTTGTTTGCCTAGTTCTGGATTGTGTGCACTGTGTACCGTTATGTCAGAGAGAGTGCTTCTGAAATACAAATCATCTTTGCATCACTACTTCTGCCCCATACAAGGTCTGATTGTCCTCGTGAGTCAACATCAGAAAGACACAGTCTGGATTACAACTCTCTCCAAGCCCAATTTCGAACTTCTACAGTTGCTTAGGATTACAGGTGCACGCCACAATGCTGACCAGTCACATGTTAGCCTAGTTCTGGGCCCCATTGCATAAAACTTACCATTAATGGTAATTCTGCCATCAATGCTAACTACCATGGTAAAATCGCTCAACAGCCTATCAAATTCAAGGTTTCCATAGCAGTTGCCATTCCTTACAAAGTTACTGTTAATGATACATTTTATGCTACAGGGCCCTGGATTGGATACGGATATGGCAGAAAGAGTACACTACAGCTCAAAGGAATTGGCTTAGGGAAAGGGAAAAGGAAGAATGGGAAGACCCACAGTTTTGAATCACGGTATATTTTGTCCAGCTCAGCATGAAACACGATGCTTTAGCCTAAAAACCATCATGTTTCATGCTGAACTGGACAAAATATACCGCAGTTCAAAACAGTGGGTCTTTCCTTTTCCCTATGCCGATTCCTTTGAGCTGTAGTGTATGTTAAAATTCCACTATAAATCATCATTTCATCATTACTTACGGTCCACACAAGGTCTGTGGCAGTATGTCATATTCCAGAGCCTGCGTTCCGAAGATCATGCCAACCTCCACTGCACAGCACAGCAGCAGATTAGCCAGGAGAAAGGACTGGAGTGGTAGCATGGGAAATCCAAGAACGAAAAAGAAAAACATACTTTTTTTGTGATCAAACAAACAAAAGTAGAGTTAATTTACAAAGATATTTTAGGCATACACCCAGTAGTAAGGATAGCGTGCTCCATCCTGTAAATGAATGAAAAACAAGTCAGACAAAAATATTGGAACCAGACGGGATTTGAAAAGTTTACATACACCCATAGAATTCAGTGAAATTTGTTCACTTGCCAAACATGGTAAAATTTAATATATCTTCAGAAATATAAATACTACCATGACAAATTTGATATCACATGACAGAGCGTATTAGGCTCTTTCACATGATTGGGATGCCATTGGGATTAAATTATATTTCAGGTGGAATTTTCTTTGAAGAAAAAAAAGTAATATTTGTGCCAAATGTATTTTTATTATATTTTCAAACATTGTTTCATAGAAATATATAAATGTCAAATCAACGATTTATATTACATTTTCTATCACATGTCACCACTGAACAAAACAGTGAAATCTGAAATGTTTGTGTTGAGAAGAAACTAGCACACATATGAAATGTTTTTGTCACGTTTTTATTTTCAATTTGTCTAAAATATGAAGATTTTTGGGGAAAAAATGACACCTAAATATTTTTCAGCTCCTCATGACAAAGCAATGTGATGAAGGGGCATGACACACTCATTTGTTTGATATCAAATTCGTCATGATAGCACAATTATTTTATAAGATAAAGTAAATTTTATGATGTTTGGCAAGTGTCAACTTTTAGTTGAATTTCCTGGGTGCATACGTCTGGCCTCAACTGTACTTAAATCCCTTTTCCCCTCATCACATTGCTTGTCATTTCAATTCAGACCATTCAAATTTCAAATGCACCCTAAACATACTGAGCTCTTCTCTGTAGTCAATCCATTTTTAGAACCATGGGTATTAAAAGAGTCAAAAGTTCATTGATCTTTGACCCAGGTTCCAGGGATCATGGCTGACCAATCACCTTGTTTCATTTCCTCTCACCCCAGGCATGCATTACGCTTGCAACTGATTAAATACAAGCATACAGGTTGTAGTATTGTTGTCAGGGTGGTTTGTTACAATAGATACCATAGGTACAATACACAAATGTCCATTATCAAACATTGGTGCTTACAAAAAAAAATTTTTCATTGTACCAGGATTTCTCGAGCCAAAAAGGCAGACATAATGTCCTGCACAGTTATAAGCTTTATAAAATGTACTCAGTGGGCTTTACTGTGATGAGTATCTTTTGAAATCTTGATAAACATCAGATATTTTCCCAGCCAAACTTCAGCCAAACACTAATAATCATACTCTGCAATAAGTGTGTATCCTTACTCACTTTTAACCCTTTGCTTACCGTTAGATTCTCTGGCTTTGTGAACCATGGTCCAGTAAGGATGTCACTGCAGGAACCAAAGGCTTGAGGCTTAATTGTGTCCTATAAGTTATTTATAGTGTATTCATAGCCTGTTGTCTATTGTCCGAACAGCAGATTGCATGGGAGACATTCAACTTACATGTACAGGTAGTATCTCAGTGGAAAAAAGCCAGCCTGCATACACTACAGCTCAAAGGAATTGGCATAGGTAAAGGGAAAGGGAAGAAAGGAAAGGACTGGCAGTTGTAAACGCGGTATAACTTGTCCAGTTCAGCATGAAACATGATGCTTTTCAGGCTAAATCATTGTGTTTCATGCTGAACTGGACAAAACATGCCACGATTTAAAACTGCGGCTCTTTCCTTTTCTTCCCTTTACCTAATGCCAATTCCTTTGAGCTGTAGTGTGTATGCTGGCTCTGTAGAGATTGGGTAAAGTAAAGATTCTGTGTACACTACAGAGATATCTTACAGTAAATTTTGCTGAGCCATATCTCCGCTCAAGGATTCTGAAGTGGTACAGTAGCGAGGCGCCCAGGAGCAGCGAATGCACCTCCAAAAAGGCCAACTTGCATGTCACCAGCCGCCATAGCTAGAGGAAGAGAGAAAATTCACTTCACAGAGTCAAAAGCACATTTACAGGGAAAGTCCATCATGAAATTCAGTTAGTTAGAAGGGTTGTTTTACAATTCAGGGTACACAGTATATAATTGGACATTATCAATATCCTGCCAAAAAATGGTAAATATACATACAAAATCTGGCATGTCATATGATTAGGCACAGTTATCTTGAGCTTAAACAGCGAAAAAAAAACAGGTAAATCTTGACTTATTTATTTTTCAAAATAAAAAAAATAAATACTACCATGACGAATTTGGTATCACTTGAAAATAAAAAAAATAGGTCATTTTTTGACACTTGGTATTTCAGTAACCATTTATCATAGGACATTCAAACTTTGCCTGCAAAAGCATCATTGACATGTACATTAGGATAGTATAACAAACGTGGTATACATGGTCTGTGGAATTCAGGATCCTTAACTCTTTGTTGTCAGATGGCCTATTTTACGGTTTCTCTAATGAAAATTGTCAACATACTTGAATAAATGTGTTTGAAATTTTGCAAAATAAGTTATTTTCCAATGTAGCATCTTTCATTTGTCAAAAAGTGTGTTTTACTTCCAACTAAAGATGTAATTTCTATTCAGGGCATGGCAGGATGGCATCAGAGGTTCACATGCTACATTTTTTACACTTTAGTTATGTTTTGATCCATAAAAAAAGAAGTTAAGTACATTAAGCCTCAATTTTCATTTTTATTTAACATTCAACTTGCCTACAATGCACAAGTAAAAAATCAGGAAGAATGAATATTTTTTTTTTTTTTTACCCCTGTGAGACAGAGGTGTGTATCCTGATTGTAAAACAACCCATAAGGTAAAAACATGACAGAAGCATTAGTGAAGGTTTGACGAGAACCCATCAAAGGATATGAAAGTTATGGTTGTTTAAAGTTTTGATTTTGTGATGTCACATGCGAGATGCTCTCCCATATGTTGTGTACTAATTTTCTTGAAAACGTTCATCTTCTACAGAGACATAAAAATAATATATTTTATCATTGCTGCTTCAAATATATGTCACTGCAATTCCAATACCTCTTGACCATTTAGGAGATAGTCGTTGGAATAGATGAAGTAGTTTTGATATCGAGGTCCCAGCACTAGAAGCAAGCTGGAGAGGGCGCTAGAGAGAACGATGAGAGCTTTGCTGACAGGAGCTTTATCTGCATTAGAAAAAGAAGGAACAAGACAGAGAAAAACAAACAATGATTTATACATATGTATATGAATTGACCAACAAATATAATTACTGCTAATCTCAACTTCCTTGCTCCAAAGCTCCGTGCTCCTGGTCGCAGTAACACTGAGAGGTGCACGCGCTTAGTGATTAAGATTATGTGACACTATTTTTTTGTGTTAGGTCGCAACCCTACAGCGATTCATATTTATTTAAATAAACCCTTGCGTAAATATCAGCTCATACAGTAAACTAAGGGGCTACATTGTAAGTGTGTCCACACAGAAAACAGCTTGTACCTAAAGTCTATAAAGAAACATTGTATAAGAATCATAGCGATAAGACTAAGAGTGTTCCGACACAAAAAATCTATTCCGTAACTCAATTTAACACGTGATAAAAGAATCAACGTATAGCGAGCAGCATGTCCACACACAACAAAATCTTCACTGAAACTCTATAAAGAAATGCTGTTAAAAAAGTGCAGAGATTGCATGTTGTTTACTGTTGTCTGCCAACTCTGCCTGTTTTCGGTGAACATGCGCTAGTTTGGGTCAATTCATACCCAAGAGTGAAGAGTAAAGACTTCACAAAAATGAGGGGTAGTTAGGTGAGTCTCCTTTTGCTTTTGCGCGCACCGTCATGCTAAGCTCCGCCAAGTTTAAGAACTTATCATTGACATTGGTAAGCACTATGCACACATGCAATGGACCATGATTTCTAAATGATTCTAACAATCATGTCAAAGTCTCTTTAATTTTTAAATATTTACGTATCGTTAGTAAGCGCCCACAAACTTCACACACAGACATGACAGACACCTGACAGAATTTCATCATATACCAAGACAGTACAGCTATACCGTACTGTATTTCAGTGAATACAATTAATATTTCGTGTGTGAGCACAGCATGCCATGACACAGGGTGAATGCTATAGCCTAGCCCTGGAACCAGCAGATGACTCCTTAGTTTAGAAAGCGATCAAACTCGAGTAAGCCGTGGTCCCGTTCGTAAGAGATCGTGTAATATGTTATTATGTATGTTACTGACTCGTTTTAAAAATTACTGATCTTTTTCTACTGCCTAAAATTTCACATCTGAACGATAAAATAAAAACATTAAAGGCAAAAAAGCACTACTCACAAAATCCTGTCGTACTATATGGTTGATACAAAGACATGTTTGCTTCTTTTCGTCCACTAATTTAGGTAAATCATGCTGCGCTCACTATCCGCATCACGCATACTCATCAGTTCCCTTTTTATTTTTCCGGCTTACACATTGCAAATGAATGAACTGCGCTGCATGCAGGCTCGTGTACGTGGTGGCGCGCGTACAGCGAGCACGGGGAACTCCCGGCCAAATTTTTGCAACACATGCGGCCGGTACAAAACTGTGCCGAGCCGCATTGCGCAGCCCAGTTGTTAGTTGTCTTGCTTTGGGGGCTGAGCTTTAACATTTTAGAAGCCTAAGTTTCATTATTCGTCTTTGGCAGGCATATCTGAGTAAGGACAAACAATTATATTATTCGATAGAATTGGGACAGCCAGTGACAGTGTCAGTGAGTGATTAGTTGATCGAGTTCTAACTTCTGATTCAGATCGATTTAGATAGTTTAGAGAGAGGCTTGCAAAAATTACGTTGGCATCTTAAAATGTGGCACAAACAAAAGTTTCGACTTTCGACAGCACAACGATTGAAGCCTCATGATATGGTGCAGGTCCTTCAGTATAATTACCAAACTTAAACTCTTCTTTACATTTTGATTACCTGATTGTTGTGGAATCAATATGAATTGTGTGTCTGTTGTCATGTTGTGTCTAAGTATTCCATCATGATATAACTTGATTGTGACTCAGCTCAAGTGTTCACTTAGTATCAGCACATTGTCATTGACACAGTTCGAAGCCATGTCTCAAAGTCAAGCCATCAGTCACTGGAGCATTGGGAGGGGACGAGGTTTCCGCCCCAGCCAGCCGTACAAGCCCTCCAGACGCCCCAACCAGAGCGGGCCAGCCACAGGAGAGCCGCCGAATCTAGCATCCAAGGCCAAGTCTAGCGATGGGTGCACTGCTACAGCGGCCAACATTCAGAGTGATTTACAGGTGACTGCCAAAACCTATCTCTTCCTTTTGTCTCCTCCGATGAGAGCGTTGCACCCACACA
Source organism: Arbacia lixula (assembly GCA_963669155.1). Classification (NCBI taxonomy): domain Eukaryota; kingdom Metazoa; phylum Echinodermata; class Echinoidea; order Arbacioida; family Arbaciidae; genus Arbacia; species Arbacia lixula. The sequence goes on along the minus strand of OZ022590.1, from coordinate 10,230,168 downwards.
GTAGCTATCCAGAAGCTGTCTCCACTCCAGCCAAACTTCCTGCAGCATCCCTCATCAATCTATATATTATATGATGGTGGATTTCCAACTTTCTGTACACAAAAGCTCAAAGGAATTGGCATGGGGAAAGGGGAAGGGAAGAAAAGGAAGGAGCCGCAGTTTTAAGCCACGGTATATTTTGTCCAGTTCAGCATGAAACACGATGCTTTAGCCTAAAAAGCATCATGTTTCATGTTGAACTGGACAAAATATACCGCAGTTTAAAACTGTGGCTCCATCCCTTTCTTCCCTTCCCCTTTCCCTATGGCTATGCCAATTCCTTTGAGCTGTTGTGTAGTTCTTGAACAGATGGCCTCTAGGCTCTACCTCTTTTCCCTTGAAGTTTCTAAATTTAATAGCCAGCTCTATCTCTTTCTGTGTTCCACCCACTGGCAGGCAGTGGTAGACCAACTGCATATTGTCTCTACTGATATCAGATACTACAAATGTAGTGGTTCCTCTATGTTGATAGCTTACAGAGCGTACATCACACGTCGGTGCAGAAAGTGATTGTGAGCCACACATTGATTTACTGCACCACCCATTAAAAACAGTATTAGTCTTATTTTTCTTATAATGTTTCTGCTGTGTTTGAGCCACACATTCTATTAGTTGTGCATCACACACCCAGTGCAGATAAATGGCAAAAAATGATATTCTGCCCTTTTGAGCCATGCATAAAAGATTTTCTGCTGACCATCCTGCATGCAGCAATATAGAGACAATGTACAGGTACTATGCTGCAAGTTACACCTTGTTTAAGAATTAGACTTCTACAAATACTTGTAATTCATTGTTTATTTTGTATTTCACAACATTGCGTTCAACTAACTTGAGCCTAGCTGTATTGATCTCAAATTTCCCAAAACATGAACACAAATTTGGACTTCTTTTCACATTTACAATGCACAGTGTAGCACCTGAAGGTCAGAAAATGCGTGACCCCAAAAGTATGCTGCCTGTATCTGCCCAAGCCAAGAGCTTAATAATCAGTATCAATTGATTGGTACATAATGAGAATGAGGATCTATGAGCTGTACGACAATCTCCTGAAAGTCAGCTCAAATGTGACACAGAGAAGACTAAAACTTGCCGAACAAGCACAACGGCACCCTGAGCTGACACTCCACTTGGTCCCATTGTGGGAGCCCCTCCTTGCAAAGGCAAAAAGGGAGAGACCCGGGAGAACATAAGCTCCAGCTCAAAGGAATTGGCAAAGGGAAAAGGAAGGAGCCGCAGTTTTAAATCGCTGTATATTTTGTCCAGTTCAGCATGAAACATGATGCTCTTCAGGCTAAAGCGTCACATTTCATACTGAACTGGACAAAATGTACCGCGATTTAAAACTGCAGCTCCTTCCCTTTCTACCCCAGCCCTTTCCCTATGCCAATTCCTTTGAGCTGCAGTGTATTCATTTTGCTGTTTGTTTTGTCGTCCTGAACAGGAATGCAGACTGGATTCCGCCGCTGCTTCAAGGACTACTGGGGAGACTCCAGTGGACTGCGGCAGGAGCAGCCAATCATCAAAGGTATGGAGGCAACGGGGCTCGATTGGATTAAAAGGGTGGCAAGGGAGGTACCTCAGATGGGACAACGTGCTGTCGGAATCTTGAATTTTGCTGGAAGATTGGAATTGTGAAGCTGTTGATAATCATTGGTAATGTGACTTCAAATGCATAACTGTGGGATGATTACAAGGATAATGCAAATGTCCACTCTTGCTCATGTATCCATGGATCACTCTTGTGAGAGCAATGTCAAATGTGATAAGTATTCATAGCCTTAGGGTAGTATTCCTAAATCCTTTTGAATTTTTGTTCTTCACCCCTTTCTAACTACATCTTTGTAAACCTAGAAAAAAAAAGTCAAAAAAAAAAAGGAAACTAAGGAAGATTCGTTGGCAAAATTCACCCCTTCACCCCTTTCGAACTCTCTTTGGAAACATAGAAAAAAGCTCATTTAAAAAAAAAAAGAAACTTAGGAAGATTCAGTAGCAAAATTTAAGGCTATGACATTCTTAACCCGTTCCTCAGATTCCTTAGATTCCTTAGATTTTTCAGGCTTCACAAACCCTGGTCCAGTTAAGAGGTCAAAATTTCCCATGAAACTGCAGTAACCAAAAGGATGTACACTCAAACCTGTCTTAGTGGCCACCTGTCTATAGCAGCAAACCTGTCTATAGTTGCCATTGAAATAATTCCCTCGGAGAGAGATCATGTGTTAAAGAACCTGTCTATAGCAGCCACCTGTCTATGAAGGCCACAATTTTTGTTTCCCTTGGGTGGCCACTATAGACGGATTTCACTGTAGCTTAATTTCTTCCTGTATGACATATTAAGTTAAAGCATAACCTGTCCTCTATTGTTCATACAGCAGATTAATCAGGCTGCTCAATGGAGTGAAGCCAGCCCACAGGCATGCAGGCTCAGTAAAGAATAAGTCAATTCTTACAACTACCCATAATAAGCCCTGCTGGGACCCCTAAAGAAAAATATCACACTCTATGTATCGTTATTATCCTTCCAATTCAAAGGCAACATCATCAACACCATACTCCTCGCAGAGCAAATCTGACAGTACCCCATGGAATTAAAATATATGAGTCTATGGCATTGTTAATTCAAACCACTAAGAACCGGAAATGAGATCCCCAAAGAAGAGTATCACCCTTTTCATATTATCATTACATTCTTCCCAATCAAAGCCGACATCATCAACACCACCATCATCATCGTCGTCATCCCAGAGCAAGCCCGCCGTCGTCCCACAGAGCGGGGTCACCAAGCTACGGGCCAAGTACAGCTACAAGGCCAACGCTGAGAGCCCCCTGGGCCAGAAGGAGCTGTCCCTGAAGCAGGGCCAGGACCTAGTCTTTGTGGGCACCTGCCAGGAGAACGATATGTGGTGGAAGGTCAAGGAGGCCCAGGGCCCAGGCGAGGGATTTGTGCCAGCCTCGTATGTTGAGGTATGTCATTGTGCTCTCAAGTTTAGAAAATGACATCCATGGGGGCTCAGTTTAGTTTAGTTAATACAAACTAAATTAAACATTATAAGAGTACAAACAGAACAGTAAAAGACAATCAGAATGATAGGTTTGGGACCCCAGAGAAGCACGGCTTGTGAATGGTTGTTATAGCCCCCCACAAAGCAAAAGGAAAATTTGGGTATGATTCGAAATGTATTTCAATATGTTTATTTTGTGACATGGGGATTAAAGCATAGTCCCTGCAAAGTATTTTCCCCCATTTTTATCACTCTTTCTTTCTCATTTTCCTTGTTTCACACCCTTTATCATGTTTTCACCCTTTCTCTCTTTCTCTCATTAATTTTGTCTACTATCTTTATAATCCCCCCTCCCTCTCCCATTTCCCTGTCTCTCATTCAGCCTGTCCCTGTCTTTGTTAGACTCTCTAGTTGCCAATTAAATTTCTCTCTCCCCCTCTTTCATTTTGACATCCCTATCCCTGTTCCAATCTCAATTATGTTTTCTCTCGTTCTATATCTTCTTAACTGTCTCTTATTCCTCTCTCTCTCTCTCTTTCTCCCACTCTCTCACTCTCAACCCCCCCCCCCCCCCCCCACCCATTCCCGACTCCCTCTCTCTCCTCTTCTGTTTTGTTTGCCAAGACCTAGATATAAGAGACAGGCTGAATTGAAGAAAGAATATTAATGTGGTACGATGAGCATAAATTGGTCATCAACTCCAAAAAACAATGTGAGGCTTCTTTTGTTTTAAGTATGCAATTATTTACTGATTGTTTTATATGTCTGTATTTAGGCTGTAGCTGAAAAAGTAACGCAGCTGCCTTGGCTAGCAGCCAAGCAGACAGCGGAGGAAGCTGAGCTACCAAAGTGCAAACGTAAGTGTTAACTCATTGCATGCAAAATCCTGAAGGGTGATTCAATGAAATTGGATCATTTTTTGTACATAACAGAACTTGAAAACTGTGTATTATCTCATTTTTTTTTTTTGTATAATCAGTCAATGTTCATGCTACAAAGAAATGTATGGCCAGACACATTCTTATTGAGGTGATTGACCTGAAAGTTTAGGGCAATGTTGACTACCTGATGTCCGTATAGCATTGGTTTGTAGTAACATTCACATATTTTATCTGCTAGAAAATCCAATCAACAACATGTAGGAATGCACTTAAGCATCGAACTAGGCTTAGTAAGGCTTAGTAAGGTTTCATGAATATGGCCCTAGTGGTTTATTAAAAGAATACGATTGGTTGCAGAGTGACAGTACATGATGTAATCTTTGATTTACTGGTTCAATCTGTAATAATGATTTATCAATATATAAGAAGACTTAAAGTTATCTTTCTTTCCTGCTCTTTTGCTCTTTTGCATTTGCTCTGCCCCCTCCCCTCACCATTCCTGCCTTTTCGCTGTGATCCCCAGCCGAGTGGAAGCCCTACAAGTCGGCCTACAATCGGGAAGGCAACGTGAGTCAGGGGAATGACAATCCCGAATACTACTGCAAGTGGTGCGAGAAGCAGCTCAACGGCCCGGTCCCGTACCGTGCCCACATGAAAAGCAAGGCGCATAAAGAGGAGGTGGAACTTGCCAAAGAGAACGGGACGTATACAGAAGACGAGTAAAGCTCGTTCACTGTGAATAGATGAAAGGAGGCTGAAGGAGAACTCAATATTCATACAGGGGAACGAGTTTTGTACAGGTGGAAGCATCCATTGAGCGGTGAAGTGTAGTGAAACAGAGGAAGTTGTGGTTTGCTCAAAGAAATTTTCAAAGAAACTTGCCAAATTAACTCAGGCATTTTCATTATCACTAGTAAATATCTTAGTGCTATTTATGTGTAGCTTGTCTTGAATCGGGGGGAGTGCTAACAATCTAAAAAGAAAGTTGAGCTTGCATGGCTTTGCTTTTAGTGATGTTTATGGTGTCGTGAGTCAGGGCAATATCTTATAGTGATGCAGTGTTCCCATTTTTGTGGTCATGGAAGGTCAGGGAAAAGTCAGGGAATTTGGAAAATTTGTAAAAAGTCATGGAAAGGGGATTTTGGTCATGGAAAAGTCATGGAAAATCTGTCAGTTCAAGAAAATTACATGAGTTCGTGTTCAAGATAATTGAGAGTTTTGGGTTTTGGTGATACGAAAATGGTACCCTGGTCAGAAACAGCCCATATTCTAATGGTACTTTCTAGATGTACATTTCATGAGTAAGATAGTGGGTGGAAGGGATGCCTCTGAGGGGAGGTGGAGGCCATCATAACATGTCTCATTTTGGAAACTGTGCCAGAAAGGAAGTCATGAAAAGGTCGTGGAATTCTGTTTCCACATTTCCGTGGGAACCCTGTGATTAAAATATTTTGGAGTAGGGACTTTCTTCTAGCCTGGCTTCCAAGTAGTGTGACATTTTAAATTCAGACTACACCAAGTATGAAATTGGGTCCTGTGTCTTGTACTGGCAAGACTAATAGACTCCTCTTCTTCCAGTTCATCTGCCTTGTGGGTAGAGCCACAGAAGAACCATTGAGTGCTTTATAGTCTTCTGTAATCAGACCCGTTTAATATATATTTTGGACTAAAATGCTCAACAGCCTGCAAGCCAGACTAACTTTCTTCTTTCCCACTTCATCTCGTTCCATATGTATCTGCATTTATCCTGTATCTTTGATTCTGAAACAAAATAGAGCTCCCATACAGTGGCAATATTTACAGGGGCCTGTTGTGAAGTAGCCCCTGTATCTTGTGAATGAAATGAGAAAACATGCTGTTTAAAGGGCATATACTGTACTGGGAAGGCAACAAAGCCTTAAAAATGTAATTGTTAGCAATCTTCTTGCCAATGGTCTTAAATTCATGTATTGTCTATTTTAGAAGCTTCCTGAAAGTTATTTGCCCTCAAATGATCTACATTTGGAGTAATGAGTGATTAAATCACAAATCCTCAAAATGTTCGGCCCGAACATTTTGAGGATTTATTCATTAATCATTAATTACTCCAAATGTGGATCATTTGAGGGCAAATAACTTTCAGCAAGCTTCTAAAATGATCAATACGTGAATGTAAGACCATTGGCAAGAAGATTGCTAACAATTACCTTTTGAAGGCTTTGTTGCATTCCCAGTACAGTGTATGCCCTTTAAGATTTGTCCTTCTCTTATCCTTCACATGCCACTAGTGGATTATTCATCATCAATACACACAACTCTTACAGGACGTACTTTGGTCTGTCTCAAGAAACAGTTGATAGATTATAATGCATTATATTCCACATACTAAGAATGTGGCTATATGATTGGTCAAGAGTTGATCATGTGATGAGGCGTAGTTTTTCCTATCAGATCACCTGAGAATAAAAGTTCGTCACACTCTAGGTGATAGTACTTTTTGATTTTGCTGATCTCCTCACTCCTCACAGTCCCAATGCGCGATTAATATTTTGAGTACGCGCGAAATAAAAGTGCGTTACACTCGGACTATCAGCTCCCACTAACGCGTCCAAACGCGCGTCATAATGCGCGTCCTAATTAAACGCGCGTCATAACGCGCGTCCTAATTAACGCGCATCCTAACGCGTGTTCCCCATGGCAGCGGCTCGGGGTTAGGTAGAGAAGTAAACATTAGTTTTGTACGTCAAATTGTCATTTTTGGTATAGATAGTTGGGTTCAGATGTGGAATATAAATCAAATAATCAACTTTTGGTTTCAGGCAATGAGACGAACTATCACTTCCTCGGCGATCTGAATGTATACGCTATCTTTCCTCAGCTGCGCTTTGGAAAGATAGCTACATCCAGATCGCCTCGGAAGTGATAGTTCATCCCATCACCTTCACCAACGTTGATTATTTGTTTATTATCTGCTTCAGGGTGTCGTGTTTCATTACATCGAATTTTTAAAGGGATAGTTCACCCTTAAGGATAAGAAAGTTCTGATGTTTTAAAGTTTTGATTTTGTGATGCTCTCCCATATGTTGTGTACCTTATTTTTAAATGTCCATTTTCTCCAAAGGATATTTACTATTTCACCTGTACATTTGATATATTATTAGACACATGAAAAGAATGTATAACTTTAATCAACCGTTATCAACAAACAACAAAAAAAAATACAATTTATGGTAGCACACATCATGCATGTATGGGAGAGCACCTCTCACATGATGTCAAAAAATCCAAACTCAAAACAATCATAACCTTCTTATCTTTTGACCAATTTTTGTCAAACCTTCACTAATATGTTTCTTTTTACTTTCTGCTTTTATTCAGACCAAAACTCAATTTTAGGATGGACCATCCTTTAAGTATTTCTTTTCTTGCTTCTACAGCTGAGTCAGATATGTTATCATATGTTTGTATACAACTTTGTCAGAAGGTTTTCTGTTGAGGACACATAGCCATGCTGCTAATGTGTAAAACTGCCATTACTAAAAAATGCCAAATTGTATGGAAAGATACTATATTTACCTTTACTACTACTGGTGTGTTCAGTGCCAATGAGATGAAAATCAGTATTATTTTTTTCTTTTTTTATGTAGTTTTTGTATATCATTCATGTAAAGGTTATTTAGAGTAGATGCCTCAATTCTTTTTAGAAGTTGCCTCAGGTAGTGAAGTAGAGAGCTGTGCAGAATTTATCTTAAATTTGTTCCCTTTGCGCATGTATGGAATTATATGCAGGGCTCTTGCCAGTATGGATGCTGCGAGCATCAGGTTTAAAGAAAAAAAAAAGGCAAGTAAATACCACATGCAAACTTTGTTTGCATCATTTATGTGTACAAATATCAGCTGTTTCTATGCCAATTACCTGTCTTTTTGAAGATAGTGCGCATACTGCTCAGAATTTCTACCTCATGTTGTTGCCTTCCAGTGTTTTAAAGGGGAAGTTCACCCTGAAATTATTTTGGCTTCAATAAAAAGAGACAAATGACAGAAATATATGAGTGAATGTTTGACAAAATTCAGTCAAAGGAAAAGAAAGTTATTTGATTTTATAGCTTTGATTTTGTGACGTCACATGCGAGGTGCTCTCCCATATGTTGTATACAAAATAAGTTGATAAATTGCTTTTTTATGTTTTTGACAATGGAGTGTTTTTTTTCATACAGGTAGGTGTGTAAAAACGTATTTCTAATAATGTATCAAATGCACAAGTAGAAGGGAGCATATCTTTGTGAGAAAATGCACAATTTTGAAAAAAATTGTACACAATATATGGGAGAGCATCTCGTCACAAAATCAAACCTTTAAAGTCAAATAACTTTCTTTTCCTTTGACCGATTTTCGTCAAAATTTCACTCATTCTGATCATGCAGTAGAAACTTCAGTAACACATGTTACCAAACAACTCAGAATTTTACATTATATCCTGCATCATTATGTGTTTGTTAATACATCAGCGTCGCTAAATTTGCTAAATGTCTACTTCATTAGTATTGTTATTTTTTTTGTTTACATGTAAGTTTCATGTTTTGAAAGTTCTTTTTATTAAAAAAAAACACCAACCTATCATTGTCGCAATATATGAAAAGCTGTCTTCCTTGTTTGTGTCTGTGTGGTGTTTTTTTTTTGGCCATGTGTATGTGCTTCTGTGTATGTATGTTTGTAAGGTTGTGTTTGTGTGTGTGTGTGTGTGTGTGTGTGTGTGTGTGTGTGTGTGTGTGTGTGTGTTTGTAGGTATGACGTATGTATGCATGTTTGTGTTTGACTGTGTCTGTGTCCGTTATGGTACTTTGGGAAGAGAAAGAAAGCAAATCAGGATCAAGAGGATGGGGAAATAATGAGAAAACTGTATACTGAAGAAGATTTTTCTCTACAATACATAAAAAGAATATGCACTTTTTAAAGCTCCTTCTCTCTTTTTTTTTCTCAGAATCTATAATGAGCTTTTAAACACTTTAAAATAGATTGAAACAAATGCTTCAATCATTTCTCACAGCAAATTGATTTCAATTTTGTGATTTCCTCTTTGGGTATCTCGCACTTTCTATTCTACAGTCTATTTTTCTGTTTCTGTCCCTTCACTATGCCATCCCCCTCCAATTTCTCTCTCTCTCCTCTCATCCCCCCCCCCTCTCTCTCTCTCTCTCTCTCTCTCTCTCTCTCTCACACACACACACTCTCTCTCTATCCTTCTCTCTCTCTCTCTCTCTCTCTCTCTCTCTCTCTCTCTCTATATATATATATACCTATTTATCTTTTTCTGTCTCTCTCTTCCCCTCTCTCTCTTTCCCCTTCTCTCTCTCTCAATTTTACTTCCCCCTCCCCCCTCCCCCGTCTCTCTCTCTCTCTCTCTCTCTCTCTCTCTCTCTCTCTCTCTCTCCATCTCCCTCTTTATCTCTTTCTCTCTTCATCTCTCTCTTTCCCCTTCTCTCTCTCAATTTTACCTCTCTCTCTACATCTCCCTCTTTATCTCTTTCTCTCTTTATCCCTCTCCCTTTCTCTCTATCTTTCTCACACTCCCATTTTCTATCTACTTAGCACAATTTGTCTTTCTTTAATTGCATGTTCTACTTGCAATGCCTATCTCCTAACATAATTTATTTGTCATTGTCAACATAATGAATACAATAGTCAACTGCTGATAAGAGTTGGTGCAAATCAGCTTGATGAATGTATCTCTCAGTCCATGTACAAATAATTTTGATGGAAGGTATATCTCGTAGTCCATGTTTTACCATATGGGAGAGCATCTCGCAAGTGACATCACAAAATTAAAACTTGAAACAATCATATCTTTAGATTTTAGTGAAAAGGCTTTCTGGGGTGATTCTTAATTTACAAACACCCAATGGTGAATAACGCGTGCTCCAAGCTTGAGCACGCTATCCTCACTACTGGGTGTATGCCTAGAATTTCTTTGTAAATCGTATCTTTCTTATCATTTAATGGATTTTCATCGATCAAACCGTCACTAATTATGTTGTAGTGTTTTTGCTTTGATTAAAACCAACTTGATTTCAGGGTGGACTATTCCAAGTATAAACATGCCCTTTATCATTAATAAACATGATTAAAAAAATCACTTCGTATTTCGAACACGAAATATGCAAATAAAGACGCTACAGAAGACCATACAGACCATGACAGGCTGATGATTCTACAAGAACCTTAGATTGTGAAATATTTTCTGGTTCCTGATACTGATACTTGAGGCTACCATAGTGATCTAACTTCACTTGTTTTGACGCACTCTATCAAATTATCCAGACAGCTAACTTCTCGGCCACCGGCTGAGATTGTCAAGATGTCAGCTAATCTGCCTCAAGAATTGAGGCAATTAAAGCGGCCCAGACTGGGAGTTCCTGGTTATTATCCCCAAGATCCAAAGCAGAAAGAGGTATTTATGCTATTCAATAATTTACCTGAGTATTTCATGGGTTATTTTTTGGTATATTTTTCATTTGTAATGTACAGGTCGCGCGACGCGACGACTTCGTCTGCGATAGTCTACCGTGCATAACTAATACGAGCAACGCTCCACACAGAGCCGTACGTGTGTTGGGCCAGCCCAGGGGCAATTACACGGGCTCGCTACGGCCAAGTCTATGCTAAAATAATGGCGATGGCAATGGCTTGGGCTATCAATGCGTCTGTGTCTCGGCCTCGGCGGGGCTGGCACATCCATCCGCTTGATCTCCAATCCGGGTGCTAATGCACTTTGGTATCCCACATATATAATGCACACAATGCGAACGCTGCAATACTGATTGTCGTCGGCAGAAAGTGACCTAGAAATCACTTTTTTGGACGAATCAATCAGCGAAAAAATTGTCTAGGGTTAGGGTTAGGGTCAGGGTTAGGTTTAGAATTAGGTTTAGGGTTAGGGTTAGGGTCAGGGTTAGGTTTAGGGTTTAAATTCATAAATCTAGTGGGATACCAAAGTGCATTAGCGCCCCAATCCGCTGGCTGGGGCGGGTAGACGTAGCTGTAACTGACTTGCTAAATGCCGAAAGGCATTCCATGAACCAAAGAGAAAAAAAAATACTTCAGTCTCACTCTCAGACATATTTATTTCACTTTTTGCCTGATTAGTATTATATATCCCTGGCATTTTGCCATTATTTTATTGGCTCATGAAAAAGATTTTTTGTTGTGTTTTTGAGTACCAATTAATTTGCATAAGTGCAATCTGGCAGTGGCAATTTTGAATTTAATACGGAGAAAACAGAGATAGAGTAGCTCTACAGCTGTCAGGTTTGCATAATTAAGGCCATGAACATGATGAAAAGTGACTAAATTTACATTTTGCATGCCACAAGTACAATAACATTAATGTAGAATTTGCCAAACTTCGCTTAGCATTAATTCAGCAGTAGCGTCTGCAGCAGGGAATGGGGTTTTGGCTGCTCAAAACATCACGTCATTGAAGGCGAAATTTAGGAGAAAATGAAATTCATATTTTTAACTTGTGAGTATCCTTCAAGCATTCCGTAGATCACAAAGCTAGTCTTAGTAGTCTTAACGTTTTTGGCTGCTCGAAACATCATGTCATTGAAGGCGAAATTAAAGAAAATGTCAAATATTTTTAAATTTCGAGTATCCTACCAGCATTCCGTAGATCACAAACCAAATCTAAGCCTGCCAACATTCAGGGCTGCCAATATTTGGCTTCTCGAAACATGTCATTGAAGGCGAAATTAAAGAAAATGTCAAATATTTTTAAATTTTGTGTATCCTACCAGCATTCCGTAGGTCACAAACCAAATCTAAGCCTGCCAACATTCAGGGCTGCCAATATTTGAACATGATTTAATATTGAGAACTCACTAATGTTTCCCTTTTTTTAAGATGATTAATTCCATGTTTGATCGAGATGGTTTCTCTGTTGTGAATATCAATGTGCAATTAATGATCCTTTTAACAATACTCAGACATTAATTATAAGAATGGCATGCTAGCCTAGTTTAGCATGAAAGGTAGTCCGTCCCTTTTGCAGACCTAATTCTAAAAGTTCCCTGACTTTGTCATCATTTGAGAGAGAGTGGCTATATAACCTTTCCTTGGAATTGACAAAGCTTAATATTCGGTTTTGAGGAAATAATCTTTGATAATTGATCAAGCTTTCTTTTTTCGTACCACGAAAATAGGCGTAATTTCAAAAAGTCAACGGTCGCCGGTCGGCAATCAATTTGAATCATATCCCAGTGTTAGATTTTCATTTATTACATAGTACCTTTGACCTTAAAATTTCACAGTTAGTATCCCAAAGATACGTGCTGAATAGATGCAAACTCTCTTGAAGTTTGCAGATGTTTGTAAAAGGGACGGGCCATCTTTAACATTATATCTTTCAACACGAATATGACCAAAATGGAAAGTATAAAAGAAAATTGATGAATTGATTTAACAGAAAAATATGAAGTATTGATAACACAAAAATCTTCATTGGAATGATGTGAATTATACTCTACATCAAACCACTGAATTATCAACATTTTAAACAATACTTTGCACAATATTTAACTTAATTATCAATGTTTCAACCTCATATTTTATCAATTATTTCTGAGTTTTCTGAGAAAGGCTATCAGTTTGTCTGAAAATTCTGATCCGCTAACAATACAAAAGATGTCACTGATATCTGACTTACCATTCTCTTTGAGAATCAATATTAGCATGAGTTCTTAGGGAGATGTCACTGGCATTCTAATGCAGAATGCGACCCCAAAAGTCTTGTTTTTACTTGAAACACCCAGCTAGTACTTACTAGACATGATTATTAAGACAATCTGCTAGTTTGTAGGAAATCAATCATGTATTAATTGTATTTAAAATCTTACTTATTTTTTACTACAGGATGAGCTGACCACAGTTAATGTGAAGCAGGGGTTCCCAAACCTGCCCCCAGCTTCCCTCTCCAATGAGGTAAGATCCTTCCCAACATGTCCTTCCTTTAGATTTCATCTCATAACTTGGACATGGCAGTATAAATTTACATGTACAGTGAAACCTGTCAACAGTGGCCACCCAAGGGAAACAAGAATTGTGGCCTTATAGACAGGTGGCTGCTGTAGACAGGTTCTTTAACACATGATCTCTCTCCGGGGGAATTATTTTAGTGGCCACTATAGACAGGTTGGCTGCTATAGACAGGTGGCCACTAAGACAGGTTTGACTGTACATGTTCCTGTAGTTTTGAGGGTAGTATACTTGCTTTAGTGACCACCTGTCTACAAAGATATGATTTTTGGTTTCACTTGAACAATGTTTTGCATTGAAACACATTTTAAATTAATCTGCACAACACCAGCCTATAAACAGAAAATCCTGTTTCCCTTAAGAGCAATCTTTGTACCAGTATTACCTGTATAGAAAGACCACTTGACTGTCAGTATTCTCAAGTACTGAATAATCATGACCTCTACAGAAGTTTTCATGTGCTGAATTTATTTACTTAAATTTTACTACAAATGTGCACATATGATTGAATCATTCATTTCAAATGTTGTGAGATTTTACATTCATCATGTACACATATTGTATCGTATCACATACACGTACATAACTTTGCATGTCAATATTTTGTGCATTTTAATATATGTGTTACAATCAAGCTTATACGTGATAATTTGTTAATCAATATATTTCCCTATTTCATTTACTACAGTATGGATCAGCCAAGAACAGCAACATCTACAAGAACAAGGTACTGTATGTTAACACTTATTGTATGAAACATTTTTGTTGAATCTGCAAAAAGTGGTCTCATACTTTGTACCGAAAAAGGGAGTATTTATAATCTATGTACCTTCTTGAAATCAGATTGCTTGCTTTCTTGTTAGGTACAGGTTTATATGACACAGCAACATTAAAAATACCAAAAACATAACATGTGACATGAATATATTCAGGAAACCTAACATTGAGAATGGTTTTGATGGGGAAAGCTACCAAGCATTTTTGTGTAGATGGTACAGATAAAATATAATATATTTCAAACATTGTATTAACATGTACTCATGGCTTCTGAATGCTAAAATTTTGTGTGTGTGCTCCCATTAATCAAATAGCCAACCCAGAAGCCCAAGAGGTGAAACTGGTGACTCTTCATTTTTTTTTTTTTGTTATTTATTTGTTTTTTTTTCTTTTTATTTATTTATGTATTTTTTTTTAAAATTTATTTTTATGTATTTATTTATTTACTTATTTATTTATTTATTTATTTATTTTATTTATTTATTTATTTATTTATTTTTTTTTTTTTGGGGGGGGATAAATATACATTGTAGGTACAGCTGGATAGCAGAATATGCATACACTGACGTTGGAAATGAATACAAAATTATAATGAAGGTAGGTTATATTTTGTATGTTTATCTCTGATTTGTTCTTCCTCCTGTGCATACAGTTTGGAGTGTATTTTAGTGCAATTGTAGCAGAGAAGCAGAAGTCCAACACATTTCAAGACACAGGCAAGAAGAGGCAACCTATCTCCAAAGACAACTTCTTTCTCGTAAGTAGCTGACTTTCAAACTATCATCATTTGCTTATGACACTATTAGCAAGCAAATGTTTAATCACAAGTTTGTTTCTCTAAAAAGTGACCTGAATTCCATGATAATTTCCCCCTGTTTTGAGATGTAGTTTATTGGATACAGGAATATACACCATTCAATTACTCATAAGCTAGAAAGATATTTCTTTTCTTTCTTTTTTTTTTAAGATATTGGAGATAAACCTACTGGCAGTTTGTGGTGACCATACACAGTACAAAACATACAGAGCATGCTTGATTTTTTTTTTAAATCTCTGACTTCTTGGCAGCATGGCTGAGGAGGTTACACACATGATGTAGTTTTATGTAAGAGTGTCAATATGGTACATTTATACATGTATCTTATCAAGTGAAGTGTGGCAATTACTCTATATGGGCAATTCCACAATTTCAGTACAGGTGATTTAACTTTGAAGTAACCAACTATCTTTCATTGAATATCTGTCATGGCTTTGCGTCACATTCTTAATTGGTTCTTTTAGGAGGTACTCTGTATACACACTGCTTTTTCATGAAGCACATATTCAAACCATTACATATGTAGTACAGGACTTTTTGTGGAGAAAATTCTGAAAATATTGGTTACTTACATTATATGATGATCTCAACCAAAACTATCAATTTCCCATTATCGTGATTTTGATTCTTCCCCCACCTCTGATTTGTCCTGTACAGGTTGCTGCCAATAAAACCAGAGGTCATGTTCAGACGTGGTTCCATGACCTTGCAGGGAACAAATCGCTCAACCAGCTTGCCAAAAAGGTAGCGTTACCACTACGTTCATTCATCACAATC
Organism: Arbacia lixula; assembly: GCA_963669155.1. Classification (NCBI taxonomy): domain Eukaryota; kingdom Metazoa; phylum Echinodermata; class Echinoidea; order Arbacioida; family Arbaciidae; genus Arbacia; species Arbacia lixula. Next base: position 10,214,866 of record OZ022590.1, on the reverse strand, counting down.
TTTATAAATCTTAACTTGTGAGTGTATTCAGTTGGTTCCATGCACTTTGTAATGATGGACTCGTAGTGCACAGCACTATGGTAGTGCAACATCTTTGTAATAAAATCAATAGGTGTTCTGTTTGACACCAGGGTCCTGTTGCATAGAACTTACCATTAATGGTAGCTGTGTCATCAATGGTAGCTACCATGGTAACATCACTCTACCGCCAATCAAATCCAGGGTTTCTGTAAAAGTCGCTATTGGTAGCAAAGTTAGCATCAATGGTAAGCTTAATCAACAGGGCCCAGTTGTAATAGATTTTCAAGTCTTTCACAGATTTGTTCTTTATCTGGCTATGAATATCTTACCAAACCTATGAGAATTCCTCCAGATGTGTTGAAGTGGTTCGACATTTTTTCTCATAGATTCTCTCTCTCTCTCTTTTCCTCTCTTGCTCTTCCCCACAGGTGCCTGTGTTCCACCGCAAGGAAGACATCTTCATCACCCTATGTGAGAACAACATGCCCATGGTGCGGGCCGCCTGGTACCTCAAGATGATGGCTGCCAACCAGGCCGCTATCTCAGAGAACAAGATGAAGAAGAGGCAGCCCTACGACCCATCACAAGGTAGGTCTTATCCCTTTCCGTGCAAAACAAACTGCTACTGATGGGATTTGGGTCAATAAATGGGGAAATAATTCAAATGGGGTACATTAAGTATTCAGAAATATTAGATCAGGAGGGGAAGGGGGCACACCATTTACTAGTCAATCAGGAAAGTCCCATCTAAAAGTGCCACATTCCATTTTTGTTACTTATTTTCAACAAAAATACATGTCACTATTAATGAGCACCCACCATCTCTTGTCCATCATGTCTCCACTTTTCTCTCTCACCCCATCTTATTGTTTGCCATCTTCTCTCCCACTTTCTCTCACCCTTCTCGATCTCTATGCCTCCTTCTCCCCGTATCTTCCTCTCTCCCTTTCTATCTTTTTCTCCATCTCTCTCTCCCTTTCTATCACTTTCTCCCTCTCTCTCTCTGTATGTCACTCCCTCCCTATATCTCTCTCTGTCTGTGTCTCTATGTCTGTGTCTCTCTCTCTTCCCCTCTCTCTCTCTCTCTCTCTCTCTCTCTCTTTCTCTCTCTCTCTCTCTCTCTCTCTCTCTCTCTCTCTCTCTTTTCTCTCTCTCTCTCTCTCTGTGTCTCTCTCTCTGTGTCTCTCTGTGTCTCTCTCTCTCTCTCTCTCTCTCTCTCTCTCTCTCTCTCTCTCACTCTCTCTCGCTCTTGTGCACTGTCTTATTCTTCCTCACTCACTTTCCATCCCTCTGCTCATCCACTCCCTCCTCAACTCACTTGATCCCCACAGACTGGTGCCTGGTCATGACCAAGTTCCTCAAGACCCAGCTCGACAAGATCGTGGAGTACAACAACACGGCCTCCATGGTATCGTCCCAGGGCGCGGCTGCCATGGGAACAAACCCCTCCTCCAACAGCTCCAACCCGTTTGGGGGCGGGATGGGGGGCATGGGCATGGGGTCGGGGCCCATCGGGAGTAGCGCCATGGCCCTCAACTCCGAGCTGGAGAAATGCATCAAGCTGTGGCAGTACACCACCAAGCTGGCCAGGTACCTCTACCAGGTGAGTGGCGGACAACCTCTACTACGAGGGCCATCATCAATGAAAAATGACATCAAAAATACAATTAGGAGCAATACTTGTGCCAATTTGAAGAGAACAAGTCTGATTTGTAAAGATTTTCAGGGTGTTGCCATTTTGAAGATTTAGTGAATGTGTGACCTCTATGTCACTTTAAAATATTGCAAATGTGATGCATATCATTGTGCAGAAATCTAGACGTATGCTCTTTAATATAATGCATCTTTTATCACTTGTGATAATTGATATCCAAAGAAACAGCAAAAAAATCCAGCACCAAATCACATATTATTGATTTGACCAAGGTGTGTTCATTTATTGATTGATTGATTTATTTATTAATTTTTTTTATTTTTTTTTACCAGGGCAACTCCATCAGTGAGTAAAGTACTGTTCTCCCCGGGGGCCCTGGATATATTGAACACAAAACATTACATAGACAATTATAACAATTTAATTATTTGATATATACACATGTACATAGTATGAAACTCACACTAACATTAACATTGATCTGTGGGACTTTGTGTGACCCTGAGTCTACCTGACTTTAATCTCTGTCTCTCTAGAAGAAGGCATGTTAGAGTGCATCTGTATCTGTGTGACCTTGTATGAACTTGACATCTCTTCTTACAGGAGGGCATGTTGGAGTGTCATGACTACCTGTCCTGGCTGGTGGACACCCTGGAGAAGGTCAAGACCAATGACGACGGCACCCTCAGATTCCTCCTGCCGTTCGTCTTCCAGGTCAGCAGTATTCTCACGTGTGAACAGATCTATTATAAAGGAATAGCCCACCCTGAAGTTCAGTTGGTTTCAATAAAAGCACACACATGAAAGAAACGTTAGTAAACAGAAACATTAGCAAAGGTTTGACGATAATCCATGAAAGGATAAGAAAGGATATCTATATCTATGAAATTTTGTGTAATCTGTAAGTGGTCAAAGTTCTGGGCCCTGTAATAAAAAGGTTTGCAATCAATCGCAAAATGGCAATGGCCAATCAACATCATTGTTGCATGCACTTTTTGTTCTAAGGACTGACCAGTAACCAATCAGAATTTGTCTTGCAAATTTGCAGTTGATCGCAAACCTTTATGTCACAGGGCCCAGCTCTTATTGTTGTATATTTTTCCCTTTGATGACACCATAGTACCTAGAGGAGTTTGTGAAGAGCCAGATGTTGTCTCGTCGCCTTGCCTACGTGTGTGCCCGCCGCCTGACCTCAATGTGCTCTGAAACCAGGCCGCATTCCCCCCACATCAACACATCCAGCAAGTGAGTATGCATGATCAGGCTGTAATACTCATAGCAACTGTGACATACTGAATAAAGTGTTCGTTCGCGAGGTTTTTACTTTCACAAATCGTTGTAAGGTCGTAAATTCAACAACACGCGAATATATTGCCACATAATATTGATTGCTTAGCACGTGCACCACATGCTGCTGGGCGTGTACATAATACCAGCGCTATCGACCTCATGATGGGGTACCGGCACTGTATACTACGGGCGGTACACGCGGTTGCATGCTTGCTAGCTAGCATAGCTGGCATGTCATGCTGCGCACAATTGAGCATCGCAATCAAGTGTGCAAGTACAGTTTGTTTTTTACCATTGCGTGTGTATATCATAGCAGGCCCCCAGCTCCACTCTATCATCGTAGGCGTCAGCTTCATAAGACAGATTCAAATCAATCAATCAAGCAACTGTTAATCTTTTCTTCTCCAGCTCTCAGCTACCAGCCAGTAGCCCCTCCCCCTCCCAGCAGGGCCTAGCCAGCGTGTTGGCCGAGTTTAGGGGATGCCCCCAGCACCACTACATCATCCTAGGACTCAGCTTCATAAGACAGATTCAGATCAATCAATCAAACAACTAAGAGTGTCTGTAACCCCTTCTCCCCCCAGCTCTCAGCTACCAGCCAGTAGCCCCTCCCCCTCCCAGCAGGGCCTAGCCAGCGTATTGGCTGAGTTTAGGGGATGCCCCCAGCATCACTCCATCATCCTAGGGCTCAGCTGCATCCTGCAGACCGTGACCCTTCGCTGCCCCAGTGCTCTGGTCTGGATCAACCTGGAGGAGAGCAGGAGCTACGCGGTGCCCGGCTCGCCCCTAGACCTACTACCCTGCCCCCCTTCACTCCTCCCGCTGCCTGGTAGCGTCACCCTCCAGAACCACCAGGTCAGTCAGTCTGCAATTCACATTTTTTTGCACTCACGTCTTCTTCCTTTCTTGTGCACTATTACACTAGACCAGATATGAACATGTCTGTAAACAAAATCTGAATTAAGCTGAGAGGTGTAACATGGACCACCAGGTCCATCATTATGCAGTTCTCCAGACTGCATATGGGTCTGTCTACAGTAAAGGGATATTTTTTTGAACAACTGAATCATATGAAATTATGACCACCATGCACCACCAAAATATGACAGAGTGTTGAATTAATTTCCATTTTTCTTGTGTCCGTTGAATGGTCTTGACATATGTGCAGGTTAGACTGTAAACCGTTCAAAATTATTTATATATTTGATAAATTAATATGTGTTCAGTCTCTTAAATGTCAACAAAGGGAGAAGTACATGTAATAGTTTCAGGACATAAAGAAAGAAAATAAGAATGGAAAATATGACAATATTTCTATTGTATGATTTATATGAATAAAATTTGATTTCATCAGATTCGCACCAGTCTGCGTCAAGCGGAGAACCAGATCAAGATGCGAAGCAGGCGGGCAGAGGTCAGGTGGTCCTCAGACAAGTGCCAGGAATCTGCTGCAGGTAATGTCTCCCTAAGAAACATCCTCACTCCTCACCTACAATTTTGTCTTTTTTTTCCATTGTCTGGGGCCATGTTTCATATAGATTTTTAATTATTGTAACTTACCATCAATGGTTACTACCACAGCAACAGGTGCAATAATGAGGGCTAATTAGCTGTTGCCGTGGTAGTTACCAGTGATGGTAAGTTACAAAGATTGAAAACCTGTATACAACATGGACCAGCCCATACAGGAAATAGGAAATTACTTGAGAAAATCCTTTCTGAAAGGTGTAAACAAACATGCCTGATTCAAAGCCGATTATTTGGTGCATGCGATGCGATGAACAATAGAATGTGCGAAGCATTCAGTACATGTGCAATAAGCATGAACAATAACTGCTATTACGAATGCGTGCAAGGGCGCTTCTGGCACTCTAGTAGCGGTAGTGCGCTCGCGTGTACAAAGCAGTCGATCGATAGCGCCCGAACAATAGCATGTTCGCAGTGCTATGGCACTCTAAGAGTTAATAATGACTCACTGGTATACATTTACCTAGCTCACTGTCCCAGACGCCAGGCTAACTTTCTCTTCTTTCATCTCGTCTACCTTCAGGCCATACCATCTCCAGAGTGCTGCACACGTTGGAAGTCCTGGATCGGCACTGCTTTGATCGGTGTGATGCAAGCAACTCCATCGACGCCCTGTACAACAAAATCTTCTTGAGCAATCAGAAGCAGGACTCTCCTGAGGTGAGCCTTAAGAAAGATATTCTTCCACTTTTTGTCTCGCCCACCGAAGGTGAAGGCGAGACTAAGGGATCCAAATGGCGTCCGTCCGTCGTCCGTCCGTCGTCCGTCGTCCGTCCGTCGTCCGTCCGTCGTCCGTCGTCCGTCACAAATGTTAAAGTTTACCTGCAAGACTCTCTTTTGACAAATAACTTCACATGGGTTGCTTGGATTACAACCTAACTTGGGCTATAGATGCACTGGGGGTACCTTCATGTTATGGTACCGTTGGAGGTCACAGGATAAGGTCAAAGGTCATTTGAGGTCATACGTTAAAGTTTACCTGCAAGACTCTCTTTTGACAAATAACTTCACATAGGTTGCTTGGATTACAACCTAACTTGGGTCATAGATGCACTAGGGGTACCTTCATGTTATGGTGCTGTTTGAGGTCACAGGATAAGGTCAAAGGTCATTTGAGGTCATACGTTAAAGTTTACCTGCAAGACTCTCTTTTGACAAATAACTTCACATAGGTTGCTTGGATTACAACCTAACTTGGGTCATAGATGCACTGGGGGTACCTTCATGTTATGGTACCGTTGGAGGTCACAGGATAAGGTCAAAGGTCATTTGAGGTCATACAATTCGTTTGCGTAGCAACGGAGATCGCGATATTTCTGGTTATTTTCGCAAGTGGGCGAGACACAATATTGCTAATGCCTTGTTTCTTATCGCATTGCATTGCATTGGTTCACTTTTTTTTTAATTCCTACTAACGATAAGAAAGAACTGTGGATCACACAGGCCATGTGCACTATGCTCAGCAAGTTTCATGTCAAACAAATACATGTAGTCCTTATGCATCTTTGCATGGTTGTACCAAACCAATTTCAGTACAATTAGGAAGAACAAAGGAAATTGAAGAACAAACAAATATAATGGCCAAGTCTGGCAGAGGCAGTGAGGGCAGCACACGACAGAAAGATGCTGTGGATCACAGCACCCCGCAACACCTGGCTGAGAGAGAGAATGATGTGTGGTCATTTGTTAGGCGTCTATTAGGAGTTGCAAGTTGAGGTTGCGATCAACTTCCAAGCTGGCTGCAAGTGATTGCAGTCCGGGCCCCCATAACATAAAGGTTTGCGATCAATCGCAAAATGGCAATGGCCAATCAACATCATTGTTGCATGTGCCTTTTGTTCAAAAGACTGACCAGTAACTTGCTGAGCATAGTGCACATGGCCTGTGTGATCCACAGTTCTTTCTTATTGTCAGTAGGAATAAAAAAAAGTGAACCAATGCAACGCAATGCAATAGGGAAAAAATTGAAAAATTTGTCTTTCTAATTTACGATTGATCGCAAACCTTTCTGTTACGTGGCCTGGGATTGCTATCACTGGGAAGTTGGCCTGAGGCTCTTCAGCATTGATGATCATGGCATTTCTATGATTTTCATGCTCTTGACATGCTTGTTCAGTTAAGTGAACTTGTTTTGTGGATGTTATATTGAAATGTTATTATTGTTATCATTTATTAGTGTTGATTTTTACTGCTATAACTTTGGTATCAATATAATTTTGTCATTATCATGATCACTTTTCTTCCCTACTCTGACAAAGGGAAGCAAGTGACAGGTCACTCAAATCTGGGTTATGAGTACTCTTAGATTGCACCTAGCATTCCCTACATATGGCCAAAATCTGGACAAGAAATATTTATCTTGCTGTGAGATATTCAATATAACATGATGTGGTGTTGCACCGATGCCAATGCAAGTGACAGACATACTTTGCTCATATACAAGAAAAGTCTCTTATGTTGGTTGCTTCCTTTTGTCAGAGTAGGGCAGTATTGATGCTATAATATTAAAATCGCACTATTATTGTTATATTTGATATCATAATTATTACTGTTGTTGCTTTTGTTATCAACAATGTTGTAGTTATCATCGACAGTACAGTTAGGCCTGAGATCAACGTCACAGCTGATTTCAATCTATTGCGCAGTCAGATTGCAGTCAATGTATAGAGCTGATTGCATTTGATTGCAGTCACTGTGCATTTGATCTCAGAATCTCCTGTATTGCAATCTATCTACTGATTGCAATCTATTGCGCAGTCAGATTGCAGTCAATGTATGGAGCTGATTGCATTTGATTGCAATCACTGTGCATTTGATTGCAATCACTGTGCATATGATCTCAGGCTCTACTGCATTGGTGCAATAACATTCCTCTCACATGTCATATCACGATGAATATTTCAAACATTCGTTCCTGGGCAGCCGCTACAGAATGATGATCCCATTGTGCTGCTACTGTGCCAGTGGGTTGTGTGTACGGAGAGGACCAGCGAACACAGAGCTCTCGTTGTAGCCCTGCTGCTAGAGAAATACGTCATGGACGCAGAGGCTGAGGTAAGCCAAAGCACTTAAGCTCTTGGGAGAGCAGTGTGGCTCATTGGTAGAGAGTTTGTTTCTCATTGGCGAGGCCCTGGGTTCGAGTCCCACACAAGTCCTTTGCAAAAGAGCCAGCGTTGTGTGTTTTCACGCCTATCCCTTTGTGGGAAAACCCTTCGTCCGTAGGATAAAACGCTGAATGGAGGTCCTGTGTACACAACAGCCACACTCTGTGCACATTGAAGAACCCACTTGACATCTCGATTAAGAGCAGGGTGAATCTAAATGGATCGGGGGTTGTTTCATCAAGCTGTTCTTAAGTTATGAGTTACTTTATGCACAACTCGTGACCCTTTCTTGTGCTAAATGAGATACCCCAATATGCTCATGTTTTAACAAAGTGTGAGGAAATTTCCAACAATCCTAATCAAATCTGGCAAATCAGATAATTTGTATTTCGGACACTTGTTAGCAACAATAATTCTAATGTATAAAGATCTGACTTCAACTTTAGCTGCTGGGAATCAAAATAATTGAGAATCTGATTTAGCACAAGAAAGGGTCACCCCAGTCATGCGAAAAGTCGTTCTGAGCTTTATACGAACAGCTTGGTGAAACACCCCCCCAGGAATGTATATCCCTGCCAGGTACCTATTTACTAGAGCCAAGTTGAGAGGGACAAGCATGAGCAGAACACCTTGTCCGAGGGTGTATCACCAGAGCTCTTGTCACCATACCTCAGTTCTCTCCTTAAAGCTATGCCCTTATTTATCAATTTAAGTAGCATGTTCAGCATGTGTAAAATACATTATATACTAGGTGTTCAAAAAAACTTCTCTCACTTTTTAAAAATAATTTTAAAAAAAGTTACAACTTGAGTCAAGCTGCAAATTTCACATTATAAAGACAAAGGATGTCATTTTTTTTAGAAGTAGGTTAAATGATGTTGTGTCAATTATTATTCTTGCAATAAACCTTGAAATATTTTTTAACACCTAGTATTGATGAAAACACATGCTTAGAGACTTATTACACTATTAAGCTTAGGGGTTTTCATTACGTACATATTGCTTATGAGATGTGCATAACATTTCCATTTCCATTAACGACTTGTCCTTCAAAAATATATATTTGCAAATGAATCTGGCTTTTTTACCTGTTGACTCATTGAGTGGTGCTTACTCCTGTCTTTGTGTAGAAAATGGCTGAGTCGGAGGGAATGGAGGACAAAGAAATGGCACCAATCTCCCCCATGCCCCCCTCATCAACCACGCCAATGTTCCAGAATCTTCTGCAGCATTTTCTGGATGCAAGGGCTCCAGTGATTGGTAAGAGCTACTGTAGAAAATTATTTAAATGATAATAATATTGCTAAATATGTTACACTTTGCGGACATAATCGCTAGTGATATTCGTTTGTCTCGCAATGTAAGGTAAACAAGGAGTCTAAAAAGACCACGAAGTTTCGTGTGCCACTGCAACAGTTCGTTAGGTGTAATACAAAAATGCAGTAAGCAAGGGTTTATATAACATTCGGTCAGTGCAGCGCACTTACTGTATGAGAGGGAACCGCTCCTATAATCATGTTGGTACTAATTTCCATCAGTTCATATCCATTCAATATGTGATGTATGATTGTAGAATTCCATGTGCAAGTAAATTCCTGTGAGATTTGTATTTCCATATTTATGTACAATCGCATTTTTGTGTGATCAGTGCTTTTATACGCCTCCGCCACGAAGTGGCCGGAGGCATTATGTTTTCGGGTTGTCCGTCCGTCCGTCCGTCCGTCCGTCCGTACGTCCGTACGTCCGTCCCGAATCCGTTTAGGCAATATCTTGAGAACCGTTGACGAGATTTGCTTCAAACTTGGTACATGTGTGTATTGCATAAAACCAATGAAGTGTGTAAAAAAGGGGTCAATTCTGATTGAGGTCAAAGGTCAAAGGTCAATGAACAATGAAAAATTGCCCCAAATTAACCTTTTTCACAATAAAACCAAATCCAAGGATCCAATTCTCATGAAACATAGTACAAAGATGGATCACTACTTTGGAATAGACTGGTGACATTTTCGATAAATTTCCTGAAAGTTCAGAGGTCAAAGGTCAATGAACTTTGCCAAAATTGGCTATAAAATGCCCAAGACTTCATATTTTTCACCATAAAACTAAATCCAAAAATGCAATTCTCATGAAACAGGGTACTAAGATGGATCACTACTTGGGAATAGACTGGTGACATTTTTTTGTGAAATTCCTGGATGGCCAGAGGTCAAAGATCAATGAACTTTGCAACAATTTGCTAAAAATTGGCCCCAAATTGATATTTCTCACAATAACCCCAAATCCAATGGTGTAATTCTAACCAAACATGGTACAGAGATGTATTACTTCATGGAGGTAGATTGATGAAAGTTTGGGTAAAATTCCTGAAAGGTCAAAGGTCAATGAACTTTGCCCAAAATAGCTAAAAAATTGCCCCCAAAGTAATATTTTTTCAAAATAAATCAAGATCCAATTGTGCAATACCAACCAAACATGGTGCAAAGATGGATCACTACTTGGGGGTAGCCTGATGATATTTTTGGTGAAAATTCTCAAAGGTCAGAGGTCAAAGGTCAATGAACTATGCCAAAATTGGCTAAAAATTGAGCCAAATTTAAAATTTTTCACATTGAATGCAGAGCTAATGGTTCAATGTGAACCAAACATGGTACAGAGATGCATCACTTCATGGAGGTAGGCTGGTGAAAGTGTGTGTAAAATTTTGGAAGGTCAAAGGTCAATGAACTTTACCCTCAGATTGGCTAATTTTACACAAACTTGATACAAGGATGGCTTTAGACGGACTGATTAGATTGGAAGTCAAAGGTCAATGAACATTGCTAAACATGGAAAAACAAAATATGATATTTTCATTTCACATAGGAATTAAATGGTTCATTGCCAACCAAACAGGTTTTCTGATAATAAATCTAAACAGAGTTAGCATAGAGGCGGAGGCATATTTATTGACTGCGCAGCAGTCGAATTGCTCTAGTTGAAATTGATAACAGTGTACAATTTATTTACTGCATTTAAACCTAGATTTCTCTCACTCTGTGATTCGTTAAAAATTATGCCTATTTGAAATTCGGCTAAGAGTATTGTAAAGCACTCAGAGATGATGCTGTTTCATATTAAAACAAAGAATTTCATGATCATGAGGAATCTTGGATTCTATTTGCTCCTGAGATGAAGTGGGGGGCGTGCAGTACTGGTTTCCCACACCCTCCAGTTCACCGCGAGGGACCAATAGATTCCACAAAGATGCCGAATAAAGATCATAAAATCTTTCTTTTATATCCTTCATTATTATATTCTTTGTTCATTAATTGGACCCTTATCACGGACCTTCAGATAGTATCCATGCACTTTGCTCCCAACGTTAGATATAAATACGGAGGAGCCATTCATTTGTTCTTGATTTCCTGCGGCTTGAGCAAACAAATGGAAATGCAAGTGCCTTGGCCGCAACATCATGTCATGTGACACACTTTTAACCAATCACTGAACTGGAATGTATTGATGGAAGGATATAATTTGCACTATTTGAATACAAACTACAGTCAAACCTGGCTATGCGGCCACCTGGATTCAGCAGCCACCTGCCTATAGCAGCCACCTTCGACTCCTCCGCAGAGAAATTCAGTGTTAAAGACGCTGGATATAGCGGCCACCTGGCTAACGCGGCCAGCGGCCACCCATTTTGTCTCCCTCGGCCAAAATTTTACTGTGTATAGCGGCCACCAATTCTGAAATCACCCGTCCCTATCGGCGTGGAAAGTTGGCTTTTTGCGATGCGACGTTTGAGGCATGAAAAGCCTGCTTTCTAGCTGCGTGACGTAATACAGCTCATTAACACATTCTCGAATTGTATGAAACTTGTAAGAGACCTTGCCAAACAAAAAGCAGGATCTTAACTTGATTACCCTAATCAATGAAATCCTGATGTCCGGTGTTTTTTTTTCTTTTTTTAGCGAGTCTCTGCATCCCATGCTTTTATTGTTGTGATGACTAATACCCCGGATCCTCGCTCGGCCCCGAGGCCAGCGCAGCCCGGGTTCGCGCGCGCCCTCAGCCCATGCCCAGACCAATCTGGATCCGCGATATGCGCTACTGCAAGCTGGCAGCAGCGCGCGGTTCTTCAGCGTTCGCAATCTCAGAAGCACACAGCTCGGCTGCAACTCGAAACTCATCGATATGCCTATGCAATAAGTTGCTTACTTCAAGCAACTCCCGTTCGGAAATTATTGAGGCAAAAATATTTTAAAAGACACGATAAAGAACATTTCTCGATTAAATAAAATATGTCAAGATAGGAGATATATTTTAATGTGCATTTGTAGCCGTATATATTTTTTTCTTTTATTAATTGAAATTAATATTTATCGTGCTACCTTAGACAAAGTAAGAGTGCATATGTACGGCATTTGCACTAGCTGTCAGTCGATCGGAGAGAGAAACAATAGACACGAAGATGAGGATATTCTTACTAACAACGAAAAAGAGAACACTTGATTATCATTAACGTGGGTATTTTAATTCAACGCCAATTAATTCAACGCCAATGCCCAAGCAAGCGAGCTTTACATCATACGCAGCCCTTGTTGCTATCTTTCCTAATATCCGGTAGGCTGCCGGTGGAGCTCCATTCTCTTCTTTTCAAAATGTGGACATGAATAAGTTGCAGATTCTTGTAATGAACGAATGTTTCCGGGTTTTTTTCAGAAGGGTATTTCAAATCAAGATTCTGTTTATTTGACAAAGTTCACAATTCTGTTCAAAGTTTTAAACGATTTACGCCCGCCCGTACTAATGTATGCGTGTGGTTCCTCGCAGTGCTAGGTCGTGCAGTGCTGCATGGTCAAGACATTATGAATATCCCAAACGTAAGAAACTAAACGCACATTAACTTGAGATTATAAAGAAATCCGATAACATGTGTTTTCTCTGCTAAACCACATTTATTTCATCAGTTAGAATAGAAATTGTCTTTCGTGGCGTAAGATATCTAACATAGCATTTATCACCGAGACTCGCGAGAGTTGAGACAGCCGATGAAAATATGATATTGAATTAAGATATTCATCTGATAATGACGCATTTGATACAGTTTACATAAAATCACTTTCTACGAGTGATCTGCTTGATTATTCATTTTTGTTCGAACACTGAAGACAAATTTATGGCATGATATTGTGTTTCATTCTTCTTTTTGCAGATCTAGACTAAACAAACATACCCTTGGATGCTCATGACCCTTTACCGTGCCAACTGGTTGGGCCCCTTTCAGGGCACAAAAGAAATAATACACAGATAACGAAAATGTGCCTTCAGGTTTATTCATATTTCTCATTGAACAAAAACATGACAAAATACTATTTATATATCACATTAAAAATAAGATGTATGTATATCATACGTAAGCAATAAATTATGTTGCAGCATGAAGGTTACATAGTGCAAAACATATTCATGCTCAAAATCAAAATGGCCGCCGACCTGTCTATAGTGGTCACCTGTCTATAGTGGTCACTTTTGTGGTTTCCCTTGAGCGGCCGCTATAGACAGGTTTGACTGTATTATAATTATTATTTCACCTCAGATGAGAGCTCGTCGGCTGATGACAAAAAGGCTTTTGCGAATCTAGTGCTCTTGCTTGGTGAGCTGATCCGTTGCGATGTGTTCTCCCACGACGCCTACATGTGTACGCTAATATCCCGCGGCGACCTTGTCGCAAACCCCACACCTCAGTTGGGAGGCTTCGCTGGGGGTCACGGTAGCCAGCGCAACGACAGAGGGCTGGGAGAAAAGAGCGAGGTAAGATTGGTATAATACCGTGACACATACACAGATGAACATGTAGTATTGTATCATGTGTATTTCGTTATGTAAAATGTCACCCGAGTTTATTCCTACTGAATGCAATCAAATTATTTGTTGCCTCTTGTGTACTATATTGAAAGCTGCCTAAATTTCTGTCAGGCATGTGCTTGCTGGTTCCGAGTGCTTTATGCATAATCACAGAGAAGTGCTCTTTTTACGAGTCAGCTAACATAAAATTATGTCTTGGATTTTGCTATGAAATGATTCATATATCATTCATTCATGTAGAAAATGAAGTGAAAGCTGTTATATTGTCCTATCAGTACGTATTTAAAATATCTTGTGCCTGTTTCTCTTTAGTCCAATGATGATGGTGAAGAGACGAGATGAGAGCTGAAGAGTACTATGAAGAAGGCAGCAATAGATGAATTGCATGTTGCTACATTTATGAAAGCCTCCAGACATGAATTATACACAAGTACATGTTTTTAGCTAATAGAATGTTGTGTTATCTGTCAGTATGTGTTTGAAATGCCATATTTATATTCCTCTTCAGTCCAAGGATGATGGTGAAGAGAAGCAGGACTCATCCGACAACGAGGACTACGGTTACCTTGACGACAAGCCGCCTCCCGCCCCGGCCCCTCCCCCTCGCAAGGAATCAGCGTCATTTCAGGAGAAGTTCCTGGAGTCCATCCAGTCCAAGTCGGACTCCCAATCAGACCTCTCCGACGACGAGAAGGACAGTCCCTTGGATGGCGAGAAGAGCGATGAAGAGAAGAAATCGGATGCTGACGATGCTGCCTCTCCATCCGTTGACGCTCCCATGCGGGTCAACCGCCACCGCCTCTACGCCTTGCACTTCCCCATCCCGGCGTCGGAGGATGCGTTCGGCGGTGGAGGGGGAAGTGGGAGTGGGGGAGGCTACCACGAGAGCAACCAGCGGTCGGTGCTGCTGTATGGGTTCGGCCGGTCGCGGTCCGAGGCGCTCAAGTGCGTCAAGCAGGTCCAGCGAGACCTCCTCAAGGTCCTGACCCGGGGCGGGGTCAAGGGCGAGGGGGCGAAAGCCAGGAAGGCATCGTCGTCCCGGGCGTCGTCTTCGGAAGGAGAGCCGAACCGGGAGGAGACGCTGCAGCGGTTCTTCGGGCTGTCCTACTTTGACCAGAACACTGTGACGGGATCCTGTGCCAGCGGGGTGCTAGACCAGGTCCAGGCCTTCTGCATGGGGACCAGGGACTCGCCGCCAACCATAGACCAGGTCACGCTGGTCTTTGAGCTCCTGGAGAACTCCCTCAATATCATTGGCCTTCTGGACTTTGGTGTCAAGGTTTGTCAGCTCTTTACTAAATCATAAACAGGGACAGTCCATATGTAATCAGACATTATTTTGAGCCTCGCTTTGACTATTTTGTATCAATTTACCAAACATTTTTGCAAATTGGACATCAGAAAAACATGTACACATGATATAATGAAAATGAAGAAGGGATGACCATAAGTGTTACGCTGGTCTTCATTTTTGATGTTCACGTTTCTGAATCTTAATGAATGTTGATTTATCCATATCCTGTAATGTAGGGAATCCTAGAGTCCCACAATTCTTTGTCATGAGCTCTTTCTATCAGCTCCAGGTCATGCTAGCTATATGTTGGTACATGTAGTTGTCGGGATATTTCAGTTTGATTCTCAGATATGCACATCTGTAATACACTTAATAATGTATTTATACAGGTATATTGATTTCTCATTCTATTATTGTTTGATGTGTAGATGCTGTCACACATGGGGCGTGTAGAGCACGAGTTGATGAGGAAGAAGTCTGCGCAGGCCAGTACGTACTGCACCAACCTCTGCCTGACCATCGTTGCCGTGCTACGCCGCTTCCATGCCTGTCTACTGGTCTTTCCAGAACAAACTGCCCTTGTCTTTGAGCTGTGAGTTCTTCCCTCTGCCATTCATTTATTCATTTATTCATTCACTTGTTCATTCTTTCTTTCTTTTTTCTTTCCTTCTTGCTTTCTTCCTTTGTTTCATTCATTCATTTATTCATTCATTCACTCATTCAGCCACTCATTCATTCATTCATTCACTTATTCACTCTTTCATTCATTCATTCATTCATTCATCCATCCATCCTTCCTTCCATCCATCCATCCATCCATCCATCCATCCATCCATCCATCCATCCATTCATCCATCCATCCACTCATTTATCTTCCATGCCTTTCTACTGGTCTTTCCAGAACAAAATACCATTGTCTTTGTTCTTCCCTTTATAATAATTCATTCATTCATTCTTTCTTTCTCTCTTTCTTTCTTTTTTCTCCCTCTTTCATTCATTCATTCATTCGTTCATTCATTCATTCATTCATATCTTTCTTTCCTCAGCTATTCTGTTCATATTATCGTGATTCTATTCTATACGGTTGATATCTCGTCAAGAAAAATGAGATAATCCTATACTCATCCTATGCTATCCTATCCTTCTCACATAGGTTGTGTGGAGTAGTGAAACACGTCAGCAATGTGACAAACTGCACATCAGCCGAGCGCTGCATCCTGGCCTATCTCTATGATCTCTACACGTCATGCAGTCACCTCAAGGTGAGACTATACACTGGACTCCAGCCTGGGTCCCGTTGCATAAAACTTAACATTAATGGTAACTCTGTCATCAATGGTAACTACCATGGTAATACCACCCGACAGCCAATCAAAGTCAAGGGTACCATAGAAGTTATTATTGATGGCAGAGTTATCATTGATGTTATATTTTATGCAACGGGGCCCTGGTGTTTCACGATGAGAAATGTTAAGTTCGAGTATTCTCATCAATGTTGTGCTAATGTACATACTTTTCTCTTTGTGTGTTGCTTGCTTTTATATGAATGTATTTGTCATGATATAAACTGCTATAGCTGCACTGTCAAAATGATTTGAATTTTGTTTCACACAATGGTACTTTATTTATGTATTTTATGTTTGGTCAGATAATCCACTGATTTCAAAAGTGCCTGTTCGAGAATACAGACAAGGAATTCTCGCTACCCTAAATCGGTATGAAAATCTCGAAATTCGCGAGACGAGAATTTGATGAGAAATTCACTCTGTTGGGTCGTCACTATCACTTCCGGTATAGAGTCACGCTGAATGAGAGTCACGTGAATGAGAGTCACGCTTCATCCACCCCCACTTTCACGGTTCTTATGCTTGGAATCATGAGCCCAGCTTTGTGCAGCCTCACAAAAGAAAACCATCATCACTGATGTCAAAAGACGCAAAAAAGAATGAATGAAATGTTCAAATAAAAACATTGAAATGTTTACGAAAATAAAACAAGATCGATCAGACAACATATTCAGTGCATACACGTTGTGTGGCGGTGGTGTTTTGCGTTTACGGTATCGCGTGGGCCTGCACAGGAAGCTGTAAAGTGGAAAAAGCTATCCCATAATCCAATGTGCATTCTCAGGATTTCACCGGATCTCGGCAGAATCGCTATTTGGGGTAGCGAGAATTATTTTTTAAGCTGTGCTTGATGACGTATAAAAGGACATTTTGCAGAACAACAGTAGAAGCAGTTGCGCATGGTGGAATGTTCCTCCACTACCTCCTCAGAGCTGAATATCCAGTAGCTGTGTTGTATCTCCATGATAGTATGTTAAAGACATAATGGAACTTAGTGAATTTCTAATTTACCCTGTGAGTGGAACAACTGACTTCAAGTCAATTGTACCTGCATCTATTCATGCGCACATTGAAACTTTGAGCTTGTTTAATATCTTTCATCTCTTTTCTTTCCTCTTATTCTAAGTTTTCAGACCTGTTCAACAGCATTGCCACCAAGGTGAAGCAGATGCTGTACACCGTGTGATAATTGTTCTTTATCTCTTTTCTCTTTGTGTAGTCTAAGTTTTCAGACCTGTTCAGCAGCGTTACCAACAAAGTGAAGCAGATGCTGTACACCATGTGATCATTGTTCTTTCATTCTGTGTAGTCTAAATTTTTAGACCTGTTCAGCAGCATTACCAACAAGGCGAAGCAGATGCTGTACACCATGTGATAATTGTTCTTTTTCTCTTTTCTTTTTGTGTAGTCTAAGTTTTCAGACCTGTTCAGCAGCGTTGCCAACAAGGTGAAGCAGATGCTGTACACCATGTGATAATTGTTCTTTTTCTCTTTTCTTTTTGTGTAGTCTAAGTTTTCAGACCTGTTCAGCAGCGTTGCCAACAAGGTGAAGCAGACGTTCTACACCAGCATCCTTCCGTCGGAATCCAACCTGCTCTGGAACCAGGACTTCATGCAGGAGTACATAGACAACCCCAGGTACATGTAAGAACTTCTCCTTCTCTCTCTCTCTCTCTCCATTCTCCATGTAACATTCACCAAAGGCCAGTGTTAACCCGTTGCTCATGGTCAGATTTCCGACTTCATGATCCCTGGTCAAGTGAGAATGTCAACATTTATCAGAGAACTGCAGAACCAAAGGGGTGTGGCTTTAATAGTGCTCTTTCCGGAATTTATAAGTTTATTCGTAGCCTGTTATCTATCGTCTGTACAGCAGATTACTCTGGAGTCGTGCTGCTCAGTATATGAGTGGAGAAAAGCCGGTCCCCAAGTTCACGGGCTCAGTAAAGAACGGGTTAACACATACATGTAAGATCAATACTGCCCTAATCTGACAATAGGAAGCAACTAACAAAAGAGACTTTTCATGTTATATAGCTAAATGTGTCTGTCACTTGTATTGGCATCAGTGCAACACCACATCATTTTAGATTGAATATCTTGGAGCAAGATGAATATATCTTGTCCAGACTTTGGCCGTTTGTAGGGAATGCTGAGTACAATCTAAGAATACCAATAACCCAGATTTGAGTGATTTGTCACTTGCTTTCTTTTGTCAGTGTAGGGCAGAATAGTATCAGGTTCTTTCCTCCGGTTAGTCTTTGTTTATTATTATTATCACTTTTATTACCTGATTGTGTAAGTACAAAATCATACATAATTTTTTTTTGATGTTTGGAAAACATGAAGATGAAGTGAATCAATGTTTCAAATTGAATAGAATTCAACGTGAAAAAGTGTGTACCTTTGAATGTTACATGTATATGTTAATATATTACATATTAGAATGTGTGAACTGTTGGGAGTTACTTCTTTTACATCATTTTAAACAAAATTTGGAACATATGTACCTTCATAAGCTAGATATGATTCAACATTGATTGTAACAGCAGGAGAAAAGCTCTCATTTGGGAGCAGTGTCTACTAAATTAATTTTGTAGAAGTATATGAAGTCTAATAAATGTGTATTTTGATGGAAGCAGGGGTCGTGAGTTCAAACAGTCGTCCCTGGGTCGTCAGCTCAACGACAACGAGGGAGACAGATACAGCTTTGTGTGCAACGCTCTTCTTGCCATTTGTAATGCCTCGCCAGAAAAGTAAGTCGAATTTGAAAGAGAAACCATTTTCTGATTGATTTAGATTATTTTGTGGTACATGTTATTATGTCATTGGGGTGGTATTCCAAATGGAGGAGTGTTATACGTGTTAGCCTGAAACATGCAAGAGAATCATCTTGAAATAATACATTTGTTGAAACCAAACAAGAAAGGGACTTGATTTTGCCATGATTTAAAGGTCCCGTTTAATATTACGGTAATGTGATGGTATCGTGAGTTTTACATATATTGAAAAATAAAATTGTCCTTTACAGACAGGGAAGCCCTTTGGCAGGTCAATTTTTTTCCCTCGTAAAAACACGGAAAATGGTAAAAATTACTGTATGTGAACTTGCTTAACAGTATTAGAACTGGAAACTGACTTGTTGGCTAGATTACGGGGAGAGTTTGGACGGGTTATCCAAAACGTACTGGTTCCTGGAGACCGGAGATCACTGACCACACCCGCAGTGCATGTGTTGATGCAAATAATGCCTGGAGGGTGTTACGAACGACTTTACGAATGACTGGTGATCCCTTCTTTTGCTAAATGCATTACTACACTTTGTTCATTAAGAATCTGATTTAGCACAAGAAGAGATCACCAGTCTTTCTTTTTCATCCCCCGGATGAAAAATGTATCGCACACTGACAGGGGTGATATTCTATATGAGTGCATGAAATGGAGTGTGTCGAATGTAGACAAGGATATTTTTTTGAGCTTTTCCTGAAAATGTTTGCAAAGCTTCTATTGTGATATTGTTACGGAATACTGCTGACTTTTGATTATCAGGGATAAGTGCGTGTAATCCATGTATACTGAAAATCCACAGAGGCAAAACTTTTATCTCGACTTCGATGGAATGTCCCTAAAATATTTCATCCTTGGTATTCCGAAAAAATATCACAGGAAAATGTTAATGTTAAATTATTTCTGCAATGGAAAGGTATGGGCCTAGGCGCATGTGTGAATTATCTTTTATTCTAGCCTTTTTTTCCTAAGTGTATTTCAGAGTTCTGACTTAGCTCATTTGCCTGAAAAATGTATCTCTGAAGCTTATTTACATGAAAATTTTATCTCTAGCTGATTTGAATAAAAAAATTATCTTTTATTCTTAAGTTGGCTTTTTGGTATACCAAAACATAAACATTTTCCTGAGATGCAACAAAATTTTTCCTAAGATCGTTTTTGTCTCGCCTGAACAAAGATCAGAAAAGACCTACAGTAGTAATCACTTTTCCTGTTATTCTGTTAGTCTGTTGGTCTGTTACAAAAATGTTTAAGTTTTTTGTTACAAACTTGCTCTCATTTCTTTATTTCTGCATCAATTGTGATCACACTTTGTACAAATAATCCTTGAGTAATGCCACATGTGTTGATGAGGATGATGAGGTCAAAGGTCATTTAGGCACCATTTTAAATATTTGAAGAAAAAAAAACTTAGCACTGGTTATTGATTGTGAAGTCAGGGGAGACTCGTGGTTCGCGAATCACCTTGTTCAGAATACCCTCCCTGTTTTCCTCCTCAGACTGTACAGCCTGTCCATTATGTGTGCTGAGCTGACGGCCAGCTGTACCACGCTCAGCTCTGAGTGGCTGGGCGTCCTACGAGCTCTCTGCTGCTCGTCCAATCACAGCTGCGGATTCAACGACCTCCTCTGCAATGTGGACGTAAGTCCCAGCATGCCTTGCGATGATTCTTGTTGCTCTTCCAAATTGTACACCATAAATGAAAGAATATTTACTTGTCTTTCCAAGTTTTGGTCTTTTTTTGTCCTTGTTGGTCCTTTGAATGAAATGAATAAGGTATTATCTAGGGAACATCATCAAATTTTAAAAATTCTTATGCTCACATGATGTAGGCCTACTGTAAATTTCTAGTATTATCTACTCCATCATGGAAGCCAATACTTTCAAGCAACACCGAATGCTCTTTTCCCCATCACGTCTAGATCAAATTCACTGAAATTTTTGTTCCTCTTTTGTTGACTATTTGTACAATGTATTATGTAATCATTGTATGGTTTTGATCCTCCATCCCCCCCCCCCTCCATTCAGGTGAGCGACCTGTCCATCCATGACAACATAGCTGTCTTCACGGCCATCCTCATAGCTAGACACTGCTTCTCCCTGGAGGATGTAGTAGACCACGTGGCCCTGGCCTCTCTCATTGCTGCCACGCCAGGCATCTCTGGTAAGCAACTTTAGGGTTTCAAAACTACAAAGAAAACAATCATGAAATATTGCAGCGATATGTTTTCGTGTTCAGAATGATTGCATGCAATGTTCAAGAGGGGGTGGGGGAGGGGGCATTATGGCTCCCCCCCCCCTCACCCCCATCTCTCACCCCCACCCCTGCCTGATAAGGGTTAAACATATGATTACAATTCATTATTGTTAAAGTTGACATTTGTGAATACAAGTACATCACAGCAACCTATCTGCTAGAATTGGCCATATGAACACCACTTTGATCACTAATTGGAATACTGGCTTGAGTTAAGCAGAGTTTGGATCAAATATTAGTCAGATATTTCAGCTATGTTCATTGTGGCAGAGAAATCTGATTGAAAAATTGGCTTGAGTTTAGCAGAGTTTGGATCAAATATTAGATATTTTAGCTATGTTCATTGTGGTAGAAATATCTGGTTGAAAAAAAAATGGCTGGAGTTTAGCAGAGTTTAGATCAAATGTTAGTCAGATATTCCTACCATGACGAACATGGCTGAAATATTTGTTTAATTGCTCCGGAACACATTTTCAGATGCAAACATTGTTAAGCTTGTTTGCTAGTCAAACACTACTGCGGGATCCATGCTTATAACTTGTGCAAAAATGCAGTATAATTTTATTAACCCTAATCAGGCACACACATCAATGGTAATGTAGTCTCTGAGTTTGCATGGGTAGATTTTTTGTTGTAAATAAAATCTATGTATGATTAATTATGCAAAATTTTGCACATTATTCTGATTCAATTTAGGCATGCAGCTTCTTTAGGATTTAATTGTCTGAGTTTTATCACATACGAAAATTGCAAAAGCCACATTTTCCCCATTGTTTTTCTTTGTTTTGTTAATATCTGATGTATATCTTTTTTTTCATGGGAACTCATAACACACCATTATTGAGCAATGTAAAGACCAACATTAATTAATTTAATTTCAATGAAAAATGAATGTTTTATGTGAATAATCGGAAAGTAGACTTTCCCCCACCCCCTCCGGCCTGATGAGGGTTAAAATGAATAGATCAACACAAGTAACCTGATGTTGTGTTCCATCTCCCCAAGGTGAGTCCATGACTGATCCTGATGCTGAGCCGGGGGCGCGGCTCATGTGCCATCTCCTCCTGCGCCTCTTCTGCACCTCCCAGGAGAATGCCTCCTCCTCCTCCTCGGGTACCATGGCGACCGCGCCCTCCAGCGGAGCCAGCAGTGGGAGCGCTGGATCCTTTACCGCTGGGCCGGGGGCGTCTGGAGCGGGCTTGGCTGGTAGTGGTGGTAGTGATAGTGGTGGTATGTTCATCAAGTCATCGTGCGACCGCCACCTGCTGGACTCCGCCCACCGGAGCATCAGCGTGGAGCCCCTGGTCGGTGTGCTCAAGGCCATCCTGTTACTAGGTGGGTTACCAGGCCCTGTTGCATAAAACTTACCATTAATGGTAACTCTGTCATCAATGGTAACCACCATGGTAACATTGCTCAATAGCCAATCAAGTTCATGGTTTCTATAGAAGATGCCATTGGTAGCAAAGTTACCTTCAATGCTTTATGCAACAGGGTACAGGAGTCATTCTTAACCTTCCCAGTCCTGTTGGAGGACAATATACATGTATTTCATGTTTATCTCAATGTGATTTTTGATGGCTTGGTACCAAGATGGTTGACCTTCTCACTACCTTTGACACAAAAGTGCATATAAACCGAATGCCGGATGTTTATACTTTTTACTAAGGGGGTTTAACCTGCAATTCCCCACCCCCCACAAAGGGGGGGGGGGGGGGGGGGGTGGCAGGATTTCAGTTCTGAAGATGGAAAATTACCATGGAGATGGAATAAAACATATAAAAAAAAGGGTCCATTTTGATATGAATTGTTCAGTATTTCACTGACATGTTTTTAAACTTCTGTTATATTTCATTCAATACGCATTAATAGCAAAAACAATAAGATAACATTGTACCTACATGTATTTAACAATGTAATCATATTAAAAATCAGTTCAGTTCAGTTTGTTGCTTCTGTCGTAAAAGCAGATTTATTTATCCACAAAGAAGGCTTCAATTGCAGTTCTTGGATATTTTTTCAAGTCTCCAACAGATGAAATTCAATAACCCTTGCATTACAAGGCCTTCATTAGCTTCATACACATATTCATGCCAATGGTAATGAGAGAGTTAAGTTACAATTACAAGAGACAATGGCATATCGGTGCATGACACCTGTGATTATCCGTTGACAGGTGATGCGGCGGTCGGCGGCAATGCCTCCTCCAGCCTCTTTGGCTCCTTCGACGATTTTGGAGGCAGCGGTGGGATGAATGCCCGAGACAGCGGCAGCCAAGACGATACCTTCACCCCAGGGGGAGGATCCGGGGGCGGAGCAGGGGGCGGAGCAGGGGGAGGGGCTGGGGGCAAGTCAGGTGGTGGTGGTGGTGGTGGAGGAGGGGCGGGGGGAAGCAGCAGCAGCAACCTCTCCTCGGCTAGTCTGAGTCACTACGCCAAGTACACCCTCAAGACCATCTGCAGCCAGGACTGGGTGCGGGAGACGTTCCTCAAGGACCCGGACAACCTCTGGACTCCGGAGGTGCTCCTGGATCAGGTCCTGTCCCACAAGCAGGTTAGTTCAGCTTTCCAGTATGTCTCAATGGTTCACTTTCAACTCCAAGTTCAATTCAATTGAATTTAATTCATTTCAACTGTATTTCACTCAATGCAAAAACTTGCTTTAGAAAGTAGCAGCTAGTAAGACTGTAATGTAACCTTGTTATGGGCCCACCCATTATAAACTCTATAAGGTGGTATTGTACATGTATCATGGTCAAGGTAAATTTAAAGGGAATATACTGTACTTGGAAGACAAAAAGCTTTCAAATGGGTGATTGTGAGCAATCTTCTTGCCAATGGTCTTAAATTCATGTATGTCCATTTAAGGAGAGTGCTGAAATTTGCCCTGAAATGATCCACATTTGGAGTAATTAGTGATTAAATCACAAATCCTCAAATGGCCTCGCACAATTTGAGGATTTCTGATTTAATCACCTTTTTGAAGGCTTTTTGTCTTTCCAGTACAGTATATTCCCTTTTTAAGGTAAAATTCTTGAGAGGCCAAAGGTCTAAGATTGATGAACATTATCAAAAATGTTCAAATTTTACCCAAACTTATATGTTTTAGCAATAACTAGGAACTCAATGATCCTATTTCAACCAAATGACTAGCATAGAAGATTGTCAATTTAAACGAGATGAATCAATAGACTTGGCAGTCAAATTGCTCTAGTGTATTACTGATATTGAGACAGGGTACTGAAACCCATTCATGTAGAGGGGGATGTTTCATGGTGCCCTGTCAATGTCAGTAATTCTTTGTTCGATTGTGTAGAGTATTGAATCATATATACCACAACCTACAATATATTGCAGTGGGCCAATGTCAACTCAAAGTGATATCGCACTGTGATGGATCACCAAATCGATGTTGACTGAAAACAATTTAGCTAAACTCCTTGAGAGGTCAAAGGTCCATGAACATCGTCCAAAATGTTATGTTTTCACATCCATTCATCAATCAATCAGTCAATCAATCAATCAATCAATCAATCAATCAATCAATCAATCAATCAATCAATCAATCAATCAATCATTCAATCAATTAATCAATCAATCAATCAATCCACTTGCCCAAAGGCGCAGCTGTAGCACAGCGTCATTATCATCTACTAATGAACTCACTTTCCTGACTTTCCTCTCTTGGCTCAGAGATGCCATTGGCACAAGGCCCCATCGATTTCATACACCAATGCCAGCAAAAAGAGGAATACATTGTAATGTCAGATTCTGACAAAACTGCTCCAAGTGATTGATCAAACAAACTCATATGCAAGATATTGAGACGATGTGGAGGTGTGGTGGTGTGGTGGTTGTGTACTGTGACTGAAGATCTCAAGGTCACAGGTTCAATCCCGCCCATGGCACTTGTGTCCTTCAGCAAGATACTTTATCCACATTGCTGCTCTCCACCCAGGAGTATAAATGGGTACCTGGTAGGAGGTGGAAGATTATGTAAATGATCTTGACCCAGCGCCGATATCGTGCAACGGGCAAGGAATATTCCCCAGGGAGTGGAGATGGTGCACATATGTGTGCATGATATGTTCTTGTATCCAGCGACCAGAGCTCACATTAACATCCCTCTTAATTCAGTCTCCGGACTGCGATGGGAAAGACCCTCTATACCATTAAAATACTGTGCTTTTTTGTGTCTTCCCCTGTGTCTACGTCCCAGATCCATTATCTGCTGCAGCTGATTTGCTACCCCAGCGGGTCGTCCACGATTGGAGATGCAGGATCGGACTCAGACCAGAAGATCATTATCACTCGCATCCTAAAGGTGTGGTTTCCTCAGATACGTCAGTTTCAAATTCCAGGGCCCTGTTGCAAAAAACTTACCATTGGTATCTTTGCTACTAATGGCAACTTCTGTTGAGACCTTGAATTTGATTGGCTGTCGAGCAGTGTTAGCATGGTAGTTTCCATTGAAGGCAGAGTAACCATTAATGGTAAGTTTTATGCAACGAGGCCCAAAGAAGGCAATGTCTGCCAAATGTTTATTTGTAGGGCCGTTTAAAAATGCATCATACACACGGCCTGTGGAATTGGTTTCTGGGCCCCATTGCATGAAACTTACCATTGATGGTAACTCTGTCATCTGTAGGAACTAGCATGGTAACACCGCTCGACAGCCAATCAACTTCAAGGTTTTCATAAAAGTTGCCATTGGTAGCAAACTTACCGTGAATGGTAAGTTTTATGCAAGAGGGACCTGGTTGTCTATCCAAGGTATTTAGCTTACATCATGAAAGGATGTTTAATTCTTACATACCACCATTTTGAAGGTTTAATGAAGGTTGATGGTTCATAATTGCAAACAAAGGGATCATCAAGATATGATCCAGACCGTGGTACTGACTGAATTATTTTTAATGCCACAATCCGAATGCCAAGGTCACAACCAGCCGTGCATGTTTTTGAAGGTGTGTTTTCGCAGCTTGTGTGTCCATCCTGCCGTGTGCTAGTAAGTGCATGAAAAAAAAACACCCCTCCTTGCTTCTGAAGCGAGGATTTTCTGTGGAAACCGACGCAGACCACATGCAGAGAGGTTGACGGCCGGCTATGACCAAGGCATAACAATTCAACCAGGTCAATGCTCGTAATAGGGGTATGTCTGGTATGCAAAAGGGAAACCTTGCAGGTGCGTTTACAAGATTATTTATTTCCTTCTCCGACCCTCAGAACCTGAGCCAGTGGACCCTGCGCATCTCCTGGTTGGAGCTCCAGCTGATGCTCAAGCAGTGCTCCACCCCCTCCGAGAGCAACATCCTGCTGGAGAACATCGCCAAGGCAACCATTGAGGTCTTCCACCTGACCCCCGACGAGGACCAGGGGAGCAACAGCAGCAGCAAGGGGGGCGGGGCCAGTAGGCGTGGCACGTCCAGTCACCACAAGGGGGGCAACGACTCCAGGTACAGTTTTGCTCTTGTTACACCTGTTACATTTCTTTCCAGCTGCTTTTTTCCTTTTTAGTGGAAAATTGTTGAGCATGCTGGGGGAACTCCCGCGGTGTTCCGGTCGAGGCACAACTTGAATTTCCGTTGATTTGCCCAAGCCGCAGGAAATTTAAAAAAAAAATGAATCGGGGCTCCTACATTTGTCGCTTAGAGCAATATTCACGAAAGGGGGGCGGGGCCAGTAGGCGTGGCACTTCCAGTCGCCACAAGGGGGGCAGCGACTCTAGGAACAGCTCTGCTCTGCCGTTGTCTTTTTGCAAAAAACGCAATATGCATCTACACCACATGTTGCATAGATTTTCAATTATTGTAACTTGCCATCATCACTAGCCTTCATGGCAACATCTCATAAGCTGGCATTATTACGCCTGTTAGCATGGTTGTTACCATTGATGGTAATTAGCAATGATTAAAAAACTATATGCATCATGGCCCAAGGGCCCATATCACCAAGACTTACGATTGATTGTACGATCATAGATCAATCAGACAACTGATACATCAATCGTCCGATTGGTTACAATCGTAAATCCGTATCACATCTACGAACGATATTGATCGTATCTTGCAATTGATATTGATTCTAGCTTGTTTGGATGGATAGTAATATACGATTGATTGCAAAATAATGCATAGACTTGGACTTGCAATAGATAACAGTGATAATTTGTGATTGGTGAATTGCAATAGATAGCAACTTAACAATCAATTGCAAATTTGCTATAACTAGCAACTCACTCTTTGTGATACAGGGCCCAGGAGTATGTATGCATGTATATTTATTATTATATTCCACATAGTAAGAATGTTGCTATATGATTGGTCAAGAGTTGATCACGTGATGAAGCGTAGTTTTGCCCATCTGATCACCTGAGAACTGATAGTACTTTTTCGTTTCGCTGATCTCTTCACTCCTCACAGTCCTAACGCCTGATCAATATTTTGAGAACGTGCGAAATAAAAGTGCGTTACACTCGGACTATCAAACTACTGACGCGTCCTAAGGCATGTCTTAATGCGTGTTCCCCATGGCAGCGGCTCGAAGTTAGGTAGAGAAGTAAACATGACTTTTGTACGTCAAATTGTCATTTTTGGTAGAAATAGTTGTTTTCAGATGTGAAATATAAAGCAAATAATCAACTTTTGGTTTTAGGCAATGAGACGAACTATCACCTTCATCAGCGTTAATTATTTGCTTACTGTAATGAATAACAAGAGGTTTTTGTTTGTTCTTTCCTGTAGGTGTGACCCAGCCAGCAGCAGTGTCTGGTTGGTAGCTCCTCTTATCTCCAAGTTGTCCAGCGCTGTTCAGGGAAGAGTCCTCAAGCAAGCCGGCAACATCCTGGAGAGTGTGGGCCAGACCTGGACCACCAAGCAGTCTAGCAAGGATAAGGATAAGCAAGGCCAACGCAGGTAGGACAGAGAGATGGATTGACGGATGGATGGGTGGATGGATGGATGAATGGATGGATGGATGGATGGATGGATGGACAGATATATAGATGCATGGATGGATGGATGGATGGATGGATAGATAGATGGATAGATGCATTGATGGATGAATGGATGGACAGATATATAGATGCATGCATGGATGGATGGATGGATGCATGGATGGATGGATGGATGGATGGATGGATGGATGGATGGATGGATGGATAGATGCATGGATGGATGGATGGATGGATGGATGGACAGATATATAGATGCATGGATGGATGGATGGATGGATGGATGGATGGATGGATGGATAGATGGATAGATAGGTGCATGGAGGGATGGTGGATGGATAAATGGAAGGTGGATGGATGGAAGTTGACAAGCAATGTGTGGATGCACAGAAGGTATAATGTATCTAACCTTTGAAGTATTTACTCCCCCCCCCCCTCCCCCTCCCACCCCCAACCCACAGCCAAGCGTCCACAGTGAGCCACCAGCCCCTGCTATCTCTGGTGCTGACCTGCCTCAAGGGGCAGGATGAGCAAAGGGAAGGACTCCTTACGTCTCTCCAGACCCAGCTGACACAGTTCCTCCAATCACCAAAAGATGTGAGTACCTGGACCCTGTTGTACAAAGTTTTTTGTTTTTGGGTTGTCCGTCCGTCCGTCCGTACTTGATACAAAGATTGGTTTAGACAGACTGGTTAGATTGGAAGTCAAAGAAGTAAGAGGTCAAAATTCAATGAACATTTCCAAACTTGGCTAAACTTGGAAAAACAGAATGTTGTTCATTTCACATAGGAGCAATGGTACATTGCCCACCAAACATACACATTTTCTGAGAATAGCAAAGAGGCGGAGGCATATTTATCGACTGCGTGGCAGTCGAATTGCTCTAGTTTAAAACATATTTTTATATAGACAATACAATTGAATCTGAATCAATTCTGCGTGGCAGTCGAATTGCTCTAGTTAAAAAAATTTTTTATATAGACAATACAATTGAATCTGAATCTGTATTGTTGTTGTGTTTGTGTGGCAGGATCGCTGGGAGGACCCCAAGAGTAGAAGGCTGATGCATGAGGCTCTTCAACTCAGGCTGAGTCTGGTATGTTCACATTGGGAAAATTAATGTTGTTACTTGTGGTTAAAGGGACAGTTCACCCTAAAATTAAGTTGGTTTCAATAAAAGGAGACACATGAAAGAAACATGATTATTGAAGTTTTGATGAAAATTTGTCAAAGGATAAGAAAGTTCTGATCTTTTTAAATGTTTAATTATTCATGTTAAGTGCAAGGTGCTCTCCGGTATGTTGTGTACAATTTTTTTTTGAAATTTTATCAAAAAATCTTTGTACCTGTGTATTTGATATATCATTAGAAATATTTTTTTACACACAAAAATCATTCCATTGTCAATAACAGAAAAATAGCAATCGATGTAATTTAATTGTACAAAACATATGGAAGAGCACTTCGCACATGAAATCACAAAATTGAAATTTCAAAATCTAATAACTTCTCCTTTTCTTTGACCAATCTTCGTCAAACCTTCATTGATATGTTTCTTTCATGTTTCTGCTTTTATTGAAACAAACTTATCTTCAGGCCGAACGATCCCTTTTACCTTACTTGTATTACTATTAGCATGATTATGTACAGTAACCCAATGGGGTTGAAATGTTTAAATCTTACGTTCATGTATTGTCCATTTTAGAAACCTGCTGAAAGTTATTTGCCCTCATATGATCCTCATTTGGAGTAATTAGTGATTAAATCACAAATCCACAAACTGTTCGGGCGGAATATTTTGAGGATTTCACTAGTAATCATTAATTACTCCAAATGTGGATCATTTGAGGGCAAATAACTTTCAGCAAGTTTCTAAAATGGACAATACATGAATTTAAGACCATTGGTAAGAAGATTGCTCACGACCACCCTTTTGAAGGCTCTTTGCCTTCCCAGTACAATATACTCCCTTTCAGAGCTCTCCCCACTATATCGTAGTGTTCTCACTTCATATATTACTGTGTGGGACATGCTTGACATGCTCATGCAGAGAAACCTGATTCACATATCAATAAATCCAATCCTCCAGCCATCCATCCATTCATCTATCATTCAACTCATTTATCAATCGATCGATTGATCAGTCAATCGATCAATCAATCAATCAATCAACCAATCAATCAATCAATCTATCAAGCAAATAATCAATCAATCATCCATTCATTTATCATTCAACTCATTTATCAATTGATCGATTGATCAATCAATCGAGATTGATCAATCAATCGATCAATCAATCAATTAATCAATCAATCGATCAAGCAAATAATCAATCAATCAATCAATCCCTCAATCAATCCATCAATCAATCAATCAATCAATCAATCAATCAATCAATCAAGCAATCAATCAATCACCTCTCTCCCTCCCAGGTGGGTAACATGTTTGACACCATCATGCGAAGTAACCTGACGTGGACCACAGAGTTTGCCCTGCTACTCCTGCAGCTCATCACCACGGGAACCGTTGATCCTCACACCAACAAGTAAGAACTCAACGATTCTTTTTCCAAGAAATCACTTCTCACTGAATGTTAAAAAGTCAGAATGAATCATACAAACATTTATTACAATGCCATTGTGTCTTTTCCAACAACCAGAAATGGTATTGGGGGTGTTTCATCAAGCTGTTCGTAAGCTACGAGCGACGTTACGAACGACTGGTGATCCCTCCTTGTGCTAAATGCGATACCACACTTTGTTCCTGTTTTAACACATTGGGAGTTAATTTCCAACAATCCTAATAAAATTTGACAAATCATAAGCTTTGTATTCAGACACATGTTGACAAGAAGAATTTTCATTTAAAACATCAGATTTGAACTTTAGCTGATGGGAATCAAAATCATTGAGGATGTGATTTAGCACAAGAAGGGGTCACCAGTCGTTCGTAAAGTCGTTCGTAGGTTACGAACAGCTAGGTGAAACAACCCCCTGTTGGTTAATTCACTGCCCAGTAATCCGTAGATGCAGTTTGGAATCTCTCTGTTTCCAAGAATTTTTTTCTTTTTACTTGTTTTTGATTCATTTGCAGAATGGAGCTTGCTCTTCTTACTATTGGATGTTTGCCTAATATGTTTTTTTTTTAACTGCTTTTTGTTTTCTTAACAGTGAGCCGTTTACCATGGTGCTGGACATGCTATCAGTCCTCCTCATCATATTTTACTCATATTTTCTCATTTGAGTAAAATAGGAGAGATGGATTTTCATTTTATTTTATAACACCCATTTTTGTTTTTGTTTTTACAGTGAGCTATTCACCACAGTGCTAGACATGTTATCAGTCCTCATCAACAGCACGCTGTCCTCCGATGCTAATGGCAGTCCGGGGGCCGGGGAGGAGAAAGGGCGGTCCCACCAGGCTCTCATCAAGAAACTCAAGGTCAAGATCAAACTGCGCTTCTACAAAATTACTTTTAAAAAGATAGCCCACCATGAAATTAAGTTGATTTTTATAAAAGCAGAAACATGAAAGAAACATATTAGTGAAGGTTTGATGAAAATCCGTCTTATTTTTCCCTCTGATGTCATGAAATATTCTGTTTTCCCTCTGAGCTTCTTTTTCTCTCTCACTCACAAATAGTTGAACCCTTTGTGGTCATGTGACACACTTTCAACCAATCAACAAACTGGAATATAGCAATGAGTAGTTGAACCCTTTGCGGTCATGTGGCACACTTTTAACCAATCAACAAACTGGAATATAGCAATGAGGGATACAGATTCAAATATATACAGCACCGTTTTGCCTGCAAAGCTTGATTTTCGATGCTGCCCTCTCTGTTTGTCTGTGCAGAAAGAGGTTGGTGACAAGCACTCTGACGGGATCAACCTGGTGCGCCAGCTGCTGCCCGTGCCCAAAAAGACCATCGAAGTGATCACGTGTGAGCCCATGGGCAGCCTGATCGACACCAAGGGCAACAAGATTACTGGCTTTGACTCCATCGACAAGAAGCAGGTATTACAGACTAGTTCACAACTCTCCTCACCTCCCTTTCCTTCCACCTCCATTTCATCTCATTTATTTTTGGTTTAAACACAGAAAACTAAAACTAAAGCTTGTTGTAAGTGTTATAAAAATTAAAAAATTATATTTCCTGCTCCTACCAAATTGTTCATTTTGTGATAATGTTGGAGAAATGCTGATTTATTCATTTTCTGAATGTGTAATGGTGAAACCGTTCAAGTGTCGAAAAGAAATCACTTATCATGCTATAAAAAAGGGGTAAATTGTCCGCTGATTATGAGAAGTAGCGGTTTGAAATTTTAAGAGATTTCGCTTCCTTGTTATTACATATCTAATGTGGAATGCTTCTCCGTCTTCCAACCCCACCCACCCCCCCCCCCCCCCTCCTCTCCCTGTCCAGGGTCTACAAGTATCAGCCAAGCAGAAGATCAATCCGTGGGACACGCTGGAGATCCTGAAGAACCCCGCCCCTCTCAGCTGGGCATGGTTCGGAGGGATCCGCATGGAGCGGAAGCCCCTCCAGTACCAGGAGCAGTATCGCCTCACCCTCTACCACTCACACAACCAGGTAAACTATCGCACCCTCACCCTCTACCACTCACACAACCAGGTAAACTATCACACCCTCACCCTCTTCTACTCACACAACCAGGTAAACTATCGCACCCTTACCCTCTACCACTCACACAACCAGGTAAACTATCGCACCCTTACCCTCTACCACTCACACGACCAGGTAAAGTATCGCACCCTCACCCTCTACCACTCACACAACCAGGTAAACTATCGCACCCTTACCCTCTACCACTCACACAACCAGGTAAACTATCGCACCCTATCCCTCTACCACTCACACGACCAGGTAAAGTATCGCACCATCACCCTCTACCACTCAGACAACCAGGTAAAGTATCACACCCTCATTCTCTACCACTCGCACAACCAGGAAAACTATCGCACCCTCACCCTCTACCACTCACACTACCACGTAAACTATCGCACCCTCACTCTCTATCATTCACACAACCAGGTAAAATATCGCATCCTCACCCTCACCCTCTACCACTCACACAACCAGGTTTGGTGGAGCCCTAGATCAATGCCCCAGCTGACAAGCATATGCCCATGTATACATTTCTAGTTGAGCAATTTCAACCAAACATGACTCCAATATGTATTTTTCAGGCACATTTTGGGAGTCTAAAGATCAAGGTATAACTCAAAATGTCCTTTCTTGTGTAATAACAAATATATTTGTTTGATTTATTGACATCAACTTTAGTACAAGGATGATATATGATACACTGATTACTGGAGTAGATTGTGGGTCAAATAAGTCAAAGTGGAAAGGTCAAGTGTGCATCCTGAAGTATTATTGTCTATGTGATATGTAACTAAATTTTCATGAAACTTGCCCTAATGATAATATAGGACAAGACAATGGGCTTGATTGGACTTAAACCAGATATGATGAAAATGAAGGGCCAAGGGTCAAGATAGACCTTTGGTGCTTGAACATTTTGAGGTATATATTTAGGTAATGTTGTCTTTCCCTCCTGCTCCGACAGGTAAAACCGGACAGCCACTACTTTGACCCGCCCCAAGTCCCTCCCGACGAGGAGGAGCCACCCCCACCGACCAATCAGGAGGCAGAGAAGCCCGTCCCTGAGCTGGACGCCGGCCAATCAGAGACTAAGGCTGGGCAGGGCACCAGCGCCCCGCCCGAGGGCACTAAGGAGCCCAGTAACAAGAAGGGCACCAAGAGGAAGAGGGTGAAGCGCCCTGCTGCCCCCGCACAGCCCCCCATCAGAGAGGTGAGTGACCCCTGGCCTTGCAATAAGCTATTGTGGTAACATATTCACAACTCCCCAACTAACTATGCAGGGGGGTGATTCAACAAGCTGTTTGTGAGTCACAAAAGACCTAACACATAGCTGGTCACCTGTTCTTGTGCTAAATCACATTCTCAATGATTTTGATTCCCATGAGCTAAAGTTGAAATCTGATCTTTATAAATTAAAATTCTTGTTGTTAACAAACGTCTGAATACAAAATTTAAGATTTGTAGAATTTGATTAGAATTTTTGGAAAATGAACTCCCTCTACGTTAAAACAGGAACAAATATGGGTATCTGAATTAGCACAAGAACAGGTCACCAGTCGTGTTTAAAGTCTTGCGTAGCTTAGGAACAGGTTGGTGACCCTCCCCCCTCAAGCAGCGTGTTACTGTGGCCATCGCAGATGACAGGCTTGTGCCACGATTGTGCAGTTAGTTGTGAGGGCCTACGACCGGAAATGGGACGTTACCTACTTGCTCAAATCCATTGGCCGGGTCCTGCGATTCAACCAGTCAAAGAGGCGGATCGGAGATCGGATCGGATTACCTGCGGTGGCCTTTACTTTGTGATTTAGTTTTAATTGAATTTTAGTGGAATTGGAGTTGTTATCATGTTAATATCATTGTACCTTTCAGTTTGTAACATCATGTTGATGTGTTGATTGTGGTATGATTTTGAAGTGTTTGAATTGATGTAAAACTCTTTGTATATGGTAAACCTTGTGCTGTATGATTTCTTGCTCGCTACAGTATATTTTTCCTATTTCGACCAGTATCTGTATTCAATTTACAATATTATTTGCTGCAGCAACCTTCCATCAAAATATGAGTTTACATCTCCCAAGCCATTTTTGTGGATTTTTCTTATTCACCTTATTTCCATTTGCTGTAATTTATTGCATGAAAAATAAAATACATAGATTATACTGTACGTATCACTTACATACAGTGACGTCTAAGAATTAAGGGTAAAAACGTAAGAGCCCCACAAACAGTCAGATTGGGAGAGCTATTTGCGAAAGGAGAATTGATTGCAATCATCTTTGAGGTGCCACTGTATGTTCTAATATGATTTTAAACCCTGTGAAGTCTGCTTTTGATTTCTTAGCTGTTTCATAATCTTACTAACTCTGCCTTCATTTTTTTTTATGTCTAAAATGTCCCACAATAGCAGTAATTGCTTCCATTCCCTGTGAAATCTGTTTTAAAAATACTAGCTATTGCGTATAAAT
Organism: Arbacia lixula; assembly: GCA_963669155.1. Lineage (NCBI taxonomy): Eukaryota > Metazoa > Echinodermata > Echinoidea > Arbacioida > Arbaciidae > Arbacia > Arbacia lixula. The sequence continues at coordinate 10,179,690 of OZ022590.1, read as the reverse complement.
ATTACTAATGCTGCATTAATTTCACTTCATTTCTACCATGCCCCTCTATGAAAAAAATTATTTAAGCCCTGTAAAGTCTGTTCTTTATTTCCTAGCTACTGCCTATCATTATTACTAATGCTGCATTCATTTCATTTCATTTCATTTTATTTCTAACATGTCCCACTCTGCATAATTGATTTTAAGCCTTTTAAAATCAGTTTTTAATTTCCTAGCGTTGTTCATATGAATATTAATAATGCTGTATTTATTTAATTTCATTTCTAACACCTCCCACTATACATGTAAATGATTATGAACCCTATCAGGTCTGCTTTTTTATTTCTTAGCTGCTTCATAATCTAACTAATCCTATGTTCCTTTTCTTACAAGCCCTACTCTATGTGTAATTGATTTTACTCCCTGTGAAGTCTGTTACTAACACAGCATTTATTGCATTTCATTTCTAGAATGCCCCTCTCTATGTATAATTGATTTTAAACCCTGAAGCCTGCTTTTTGATTTCTTAACTGTTTCATAATTTAACTAACCCTGCATTAATTTCATTTCATTTCTAACATAGCCCACTATCTGTACAATTGATATTAAACCCTGTTAAGTCTGTTTTTCATTTCTTAGCTTTCATGATATCACTAACCCTGCATTCATTTTATTTTACTTCTAACATGCCCCACTTTATATATAATTGATATTAAACCCTGTGAAGTCTGTTTTAAATTTCTTAGCTTTCATGATATCACTAACCCTGCATTCATTTTATTTTACTTCTAACATGGCCCACTCTACGTTTATGTCGTAGCCTTTTACTTTTGCCACCCCAAGCCAGCATCGCTCTGTGGCTAGGGGTTTTCCCCAGAATCAGGTACCCGTTCGCATTATACAACACCAGCACCGCTTCATAACCTAGCTTGCACTTTGATTTTAACTTTAACCCTTTGTGTGCCAAATGTGCCTTTTTTTATGCCTCTGCCATGACGTGGCCATATGCATAATGTTTTCAGGTTGTCCGTCTGTCCATCCGTCCGTCCGTCCCGAAGCCCTTTACGCAATATCTTGAGAACCGTTCACCAGATTTGCTTCAAACTTGTTACATGTGTGCATTGCATGAAACCAATGAACTGTGTCAATTAGGGGTCAATTCTGATTGAGGTCAAAGTTCAATGAATGTTGCCAAATTTGGCTTTAAAAAATGTCTTTCTATTTTTTTTTTTTACAACTTATCCAATTCCAGCCAAACATGGTATGATGGATCACTTCATCAGGTAGACTGATGAAGTTTGGAGTAAAATTTGTGAAAGGCCAAAGTTCAATGAACTTCACTAATAATTGGCTGAAAAAAGTTTTCCAGAGAACTGAATTTAATAATCCAATTTCAAACAAGCTTGATACCATGATGGATGATTATATTTAGATAGACTGGTTAGATTGGAAGTCAAAGAAGTAAGAGGTCTATGGTCCAAAAACATCGCTTGGAGTGGTTTAATTTTACAAGGAATTCATTGTCAATTACACATACATGTTTTCTGAGAAGATTATCAATGTCAACCAAATACGGTGCTTATCTACCTCGGTGAAGGGCAAAAATAAAGAACATTCTTTAAAATGTTCACTTTTAGTCTCATTACAGTCCCTGGAGACATGGTTTTACCTGCGGGATTGTGATGATCGCATTTACATTTTGCACTGCTTTTTAGCTGCTATGCACTAGAATATCCATCATAGGCACATGCCTATGGTTTAGTTTTGTACTCCATTCCTTTTTGTGCTTCATCTTTCTCCCTCAAAACATAAAAAGTATGCAGAACCTGATGCATTTATTATATCAAAACATAAGAGTCATAGCAAAATTGTTTTGTCTGTGGTAGTCTTTAAAGGGATATATTAGTTCATCCTGAAATTCAGTTGGTTTCAATAAAAGTAGACACATGAAAGAAACATGTTAGTGAAGGTTTGACATCATTAGGTTGGAGTTTTTACACACATACCTTTCATGGAAGAAAGATATTCTGTTTTCAAAAACAGAAAAAAAAAACAATTTATGGAATCATACAGCACACAACATATGGGGAAAGCACCTTGTACGTGACATCACAAAATCAAAATTTCAATAGACCAAAGCTTTCTTATCCTCAGATGGATTTTCGTCAAACCTTCGCTTACATGTTTCTTTTATATTTCTGCTTTCATTGAAAACAATTTAATTTCAGGGTGAATTATTCCTTTAATGATTTGAATTGGTCTGTGTTCAAGTGGGCTCTATTCACACATTGTGATTCACTGAAGCGAAGCATGTGCTGGTGGATCCTTGGTAAAGTTACATGATTAGATAGCTGTCGATAATGGTTTGGACCAGGAAAAGGCCCTTATTTTAATATTGCAGCCTTTGTCGCAAGACTTATCAAATCAATTCAGTTATGGCATTCTACATTCGCCTCCCTTTATTGTTACAGGAGCTGTATTTGTCTTTGTCTATTTCACACTGGTAATCATATTTACAGGAATTTCATACAATTTTTATGCCTCCGCCACAAAGTTTTTGGGTTGTCCGTCCGTCCGTACGTCCGTCCCGAATCCGTTTCGGCAATATCTTGAGAACCATGAACCAGATTTGCTTCAAACTTGGTACCTGTGTGTATTGCGTAAAACCAATGAAGCGTGTAAAATTGGGGTCAAATCTGATTGAGGTCAAAGGTCATTGAACATTGTGAAAAATTGCCCAAAATTGACCTTTTTCACATTAAATCCAAATCCGAGGATACAATTCTCATCAAACATGGTACAAAGATGGATCACTTCTTGGCGGTAGACTGGAGACATTTTGGGTAAAATTCCTGAAAGGTTAGAGGTCAAAGGTCAATGAACTTTGTGAAAAATTGCAAAAATTTGACCTTTTTATGCCTCCGCCTCGAAGTGGCCGGAGGCATTATGTTTTCGGGTTGTCCGTCCGTCCGTCTGTACGTCCGTCCCGAATCCGTTTAGGCAATATCTTGAGAACCGTTTACCAGATTTGCTTCAAACTTGGTACATGTGTGTATTGCATAAAGCTAATGAAGTGTGTAAAATAGGGGTCAATTCTGATTGAGGTCAAAGGTCAATGAACTTTGTGAAAAATTGCCCCAAACTGACCTTTTTCACAATAAAGCCAAATCCAAGGATCCAATTCTCATGAAACATGGTACAAAGATGGATCACTACTTGGGAATAGACTGGTGACATTTTTGATAAATTTCCTGAAAGTTCAGAGGTCAAAGGTCAATAAACTTTGCCAAAATTGGCTAAAAACTGCCCCAAGCTTTATATTTTTCACAATAAATCCAAATCCAAGGATGCAGTTCTCATGAAACATATTACAAAGATAGATCACTACTTGGGAATAGACTGGTGACATTTGTGATAAAATTCCTGAAAGTTTAGAGGTCAAAGGTCAATGAACTTCGCCAAAATTGGCTAAAAACTGCCCAAGACTTCATATTTTTCACCATAAAACTAAACTAAAAAATGCAATTCTCATGAAACGTGGTACTAAGATGGATCACTACTTGGGAAAAGACTGGTGACATTTTTTGGTGAAATTCCTGGAAGGCCAGAGGTCAAAGATCAATGAACTTTGCAACAATTTGCTAAAAATTGGCCCCAAATTGATATTTTTCACAATAAACCCAAATCCAATGTTGTTATTCTAACCAAACATGGTACAGAGATGTATTACTTCATGGAGGTAGATTGATGAAAGTTTAGGTAAAATTCCTGAAACATCAAAGGTCAATGAACTTTGCCAAAAATAGCTAAAAAATTGCCCCCAAAGTAATATTTTTCAAAATAAATCAAAATCCAATTGTGCAACACCAACCAAACATGGTGCAAAGATGGATCACTACTTAGGGGTAGACTGATGATATTTTTGGTGAAAATTCTCAAAGGTCAGAGGTCAAAGATCAATGAACTATGCCAAAATTGGCTAAAAATTGAGCCAAATTTAACATTTTTCACATTGAATGCAAAACTAATGGTCCAATGTGAACCAAACATGGTACAGTGATGTATCACTTCATGGAGGTAGACTGGTGAAAGTGTGTGTAAAATTTCTGAAAGGTCAAAGGTCAATGAACTTTACCCCCAGATTGGCTAATTTTAAACAAACTTGATACAAGGATGGCTTTAGACGGACTGATTAGATTGGAAGTCAAAGGTCAATGAACATTGCCAAACATGGAAAAACAAAATATGATATTTTCATTTCACATAGGAATTAAATGGTTCATTGCCAACCAAACAGGTTTTCTGAGAATAAATCTAAATAGAGTTAGCATAGAGGCGGAGGCATATTTATCGACTGCACGGCAGTCGAATTGCTCTAGTTCACAATAAATCCAAGTCCAAGGATATAGTTCTCATTAAAATAGATCACTACTTGTGGATAGACTGATGAAATTTTTGGTTAAATTCCTGAAAGGTCAATGAACTTTGCCAAAATTGGCTAAAAACTGCCCCATACTTCATATTTTTCACAATAAATCCAAATCCAATGGTACATTACCAACTAAACATGGTGCAAAGATGGATCACTTCTTGGGGCTAGACTGGTGACATTTTTGGTGAAATTTCTAAAAGGTCAGAGGTCTAAGGTCAATGAACTTTGCCAAAAATTACCTAAAAATTTCTCCCAAAGTGATATTTTTCAAAGTAAATTCAAATCCAATGGTACATTACCAACTAAACATGGTGCAAAGATGGATGACTACTTGGGGGTAGACATACCATTTTGGGTGAAATTTCTCAAAGGTCAGAGGTCAAAGATCAATGCACTTCACTGGAACATTCCTAACCAAACAAACAGATTTTCTGAAAATAATCTAAATAGAGCTAGCACAGAGGCGGAGGCATATTTATCGACTGCGTGGCAGTCGAATTGCTCTAGTTTATTCCTACTCACCTTTTTATGGACCTTTTTGAGATAAGTGGCAACTTCCAAATGTTGCTACATATTCACCATACTTTTTACCAAGGTATTTGTACATATAGGCATTTATTCAGAACAGGTTTAACTGAACCTGTACTAACTTTATGGAATGCCAAATGAACATGACACATTATCAATGATTCAATTAATTCATTTTGTCCTGGGACTCATTATGATATATTGAGTTTGTTAACATAATAATTGAAATCACCAACTGTGATTTCAATGATCAATGATTTTGTGACAGCATCAGATGATTTATTTTGTGCCCCATAAAGTTAGTCATGGTTGAGTATGCGGCTAATCCACCATTGTTAATACGGGCCATACTGTTGCAGAGTGTATCGGAGATTGACTTTTCATAAGTCACAATGCTTCAATGTTATCACGCTTGGCTTTAATCCCTCATCTTCCGCATAATATTATGTCTGCACTTCCATTTAATTTTGGATCATCGGAGCTGTATTCAAACTTGGATTCAATATTGGATGATTGTATCTTTATTAAAAAAAAATACTCAGATTCTCATTAATGTCATATTCTCACTCTCTGCACTCTTTATTTGTGTGTTATTTTTATCTTGTATATTATATTTATAATTATATTATATTATATTCATATATGATATATGCATTTTGTTGCGTGAACCGTTCTTATTACCTTTCTTCGTTGGTCAACAGCAATATCCCTTCAACTCGGGTATGAGCAGTTACCATGACAGGAACTTTGCATCAGCCATGTTGCCTCCGGGTCAAGTACCATACCAACAGCCCCTCCCTCCCGGTGAGTAAGAGTCTTGTTAACCCATGTCGTACCTTACTTTAGCCGAGTCCTTGCGGTTTCTCGTGTTATAATGGACCAGCCCTTTATGTCTAGCATCGCCCTCCCCAGCTCGTCAATACTCAGACCAGTGTCCTTCTTTAATATGTCATTGAAATTTTTCGCTGGCCTTCCCCTGCGTCTCTGTCCATGTGTAGGTGTCGACAACATGAGTTGGGAGACAAGTTCATTCTTTCTCCTAGTACCTGGTACCATAAATATGTGCTTTAATGTAGTGTCGATTGAAAATAGGAGAAAATGCTCTTAAGGAAGTTACCCCAAAATAATAAGACTGCAACTGTCTTCCAGCAAAATTATGTCGATCACAAGATGTTGAGTCGAGTTTGGATCGCAGTAGTGCACATCAAGGATAGTATTTCACATTTCTAGAAAAGGTACACAACATCTGAAAGGTTATCATTTATCATTGTTGCCTCCGGGTCAAGTACCATACCAACAGCCCCTCCCTCCCGGTGAGTTAAGAGTCTTTTTAACCCATGTAGTACCTTACTTCAGCCGGGTCCTTGCGTTTTCTCGTGTTATAATGGACCAGCCCTTTCTGTCTAGCTCCCCAGCTTTCTCCCCAGCTCGTCAACACCCAGACCAGTGTCCTTCTTTAGCCGAGTCCTTGCGGTTTCTCGTGTTATAATGGACCATCCAATCATGTCAAGCGTCGCCCTCCCCAGCTCGTCAACACCCAGACCAGTGTCCTTCTTTAATATGTCAATTAAAAGTTTCTGTTGGCCTCCCCCTGCGTCTCTGTCCGTGTATCGTTTCCCACAACATGAGTTGGGAGACAAATTCATTCTTTCTCCTAGTACCAGGTACCATGAATATGTGCTTTAAGGTAGCGTCGATTGAAAATGGGAGAAAATACTCTAAAGGAAGTTCCCCCCCCCCAAAAAAAATAGAACTGCAACTGTCTTTAAGCAAATTATGTCGATCACAAGATGTTGAGTCGAGTTTGGATCGCATTAGTGCACATCAAGGATAGTATTTCACTTTTCGAGAAAAGATACACAACATCTGAAAGGTTATCATTTATTCTTCTGGTATCACGCTAGAAATGCTCACACGTTTGGTCATGAAACTGGCATAGTTTTTGCCCTAAATTGGAATGGTCGACATTATTTTTAAGCAAAGGTGGAATGTATTTTTATTTACCATTACCATCAAATAGCAAAATGGATTATCTATCAGTCAATTATTCAGCCAGTTAGTTCATCATTTAATCAAGCAGCCAGCAACTCTAGAGCATCATTTATTTAATCAAATCAATCTATTCATAATGCATCAGTCAATCATTTGGGTCCTCAAACCATTATCTGTCTCTCCGTGTCCTTTTTCTCACCAGCTGGGCCCATCCGTCCTGAGAGACAACCCATGATACCGGGCAGCTCCAAGGTGGCCCTCAAGCATCACATCATAGGTGCCCGGGCCCAAGGCCCAGCGGGCCAGACACAGGTAGGTGCCCTCTCCCCCCTCCCAGTAACCCCCCTCCCCCATCGCTCCCAGTCTACCCCCTCCCCTTTCTCTCCTCCATACTTTTTTTTGCTCCATTTGATCGCCTCTCATTAGTACTTGCTAATACTGTATCAGGGTGATGGTTATTGACTCTACATGTGACGATGCAAATATTGAAAGCTGATCCTTTCAGCCAGTTCTGGGCCATGTTGCATATAGGTTTTCAATTATTGTAACTTACCATTAATGGTAACTACCATAGCAACAGCCAATGAGCTGTCATTTTTGCACCTGTTGCCTTGGTACATGTAGTTACCATTGATGGTGAGTTACTAAAATTGAAAACCTACATGTATATGCAACATGGCCCTTGAGATCAGTAATGTTGCACCTGAATAAATAAATGAATACATAGATAAAGAAATGACAATTAGTTGATGATGTGATGTTCAAGCTGTGTTTATGTCCTACGACTTCTACTCCACTGCCTGATTCGAGAAGTTGCTTCTATGGTTGTACCGCTCTCTTGTAAGGCTCTTAGTACCACTGTTGGGCACATGTCTTGCAGGTCAAACAGTTTGTCTCATGCCTTAGTGATGAAGGGATTTTTTACTGGGAGTCCAACCCAGTTGGTCTTGCTACATGTAAACTACAGCTCAAAGGAATTGGCATAGGGAAAGGGAAAGGGAAGAAAGGGAAGGAGCCGCAAATTTAAACCGTGGTATATTTTGTCCAGTTCAGCATGAAACATGATGCTTTTTAGGTAAAAGCATTGTGTCAGAAGAGAGATAAACCCAAAGCTGTTTTGAAACGACTTTAAACCACGTGTTTCTGATTCCTGAAAACACGTGCGCCATGCCAAGTAAACACATTGATCGCACACTATTGTACTACAGTGCATGTGTAACGGTGAATTAGAGCTGCGCAGTGACAAGGCCGGTTTTCGACATGGGCGATTGAGTTGATAAACGCACCGTTTTTTTAAACGCGTTCGTTTGGAAACGCATTTCAAATTCTGAAAAGATGATAAACATGCCCTCACTCTCTCTCTCTCTCTCTCTCTCTCCCTCCCTCCTCCCTTTCTCTCTCTCTCTCTCTCTCTCTCTCTCTCCCTCCCTCCCTCTCTCTCTCTCTCTCTCTCTCCCCCTCTCTCTCTCTCTCTCTCTCTCTCTCTCTCTCTCTGAAAGCAGTCTTTGATCTTCAGAGAGCAACTACCCCTTTATGCATAATGTATTTCAGGGCCCTGTTGCATAAAACTTGCCATTGATGGTAACTTTGCTATCAATGGCAACTTCTATGAAAACTTTGAATTTGATTGGCACTCCAGCAATGTTACCATGGTAGTTACCATTGATGGCATAGTTACCATTAATGGTAAGTTTTATGCAACAGGTCCCAGGTGTAATGTGTAGAGTTACTATAAGGTTGTCTCGTATGTATGCCCCTATATTGGTTATGCCATATCTTTAGAGTTTGAATGTTGCGTATATTTTCTTCAGAATTGGTACCTGAATCTAATGTATGGATTTGGTGAAGTGTGTACAATTTAAGCGATAGTCAAATGTGAAAAGTCAATGATTTTGTTATGTTTTAGGTTTAAGGTAAGAATACAAGTAATGTGTTGAAGATGATGGAAGTGTTATTGAAATTATAAAGAGGTGTATATTTATTAATAGGACCTTTGCATGTCCGTGTAACACCAGACTGCTTTTGGCTTTGGTGAGCTGAAATGGCGAAGGAAGGAAAATAGTGGTGATGGAAAATATGTAAGCTAGCTGCAAAAACAAAGGGAAAAGGTGATCTGCAGCATATAAGATCTTCAACAGAATATTGGTTTCTTCTAAGCTAAGGGGTGGTGGTGGAAATGCTTATGGGGTGAATCACAGCAGAATCACCACTATGCTTTTATCGCAGAGTCTGGATTTTGTTTGATTTTATAGATCCAAAAATCAGACTAGTCAAATTCATTCAAAAGGGCGTGTGGCTTAACTGTGCCCTATAAGGAATTTGAAATTTATTCAATACCACAATGGCCTGTCGCCTATCGTCCGCTCAGCATATTATGCGGGTGTCACGCTGCTCGTTATCTGAGTTAAGTAGAGGAAAGCCAGCCCACAAATACGCTCAGTAAAGAATGGTTAAGAACTGATACCAAAGTACCTGCAAAGACTTCTGATTCTCTACCTTTTGATCGACCAATCTTATTTCCATGGAGAGGAACATAAAAGACAAGGATTATTTCAAAGATTGGGACTCCTAGGCCCTGTTGCATAAAACTTGCCATTGATGGTAACTTTGCTACTGATATAAACTTTTATGGAAACCTTGAATTTGATAGGCCATTGAGTGATGTTAACAAGGTAGTTACAATTGATGGCAGAGTAACCATAAATGGTAGGTTTTATGCAACTGGGTCTTAGTCATGACAGACGGACTCCCATCGATTTTGGGCCACGTCTCTACTACCACCACCCCTTAATTTTAAAGGGATAGCCCACCCTGCACTTAAAATGGTTTTGATAAAAGCAGACACATAAACGAAACACAAGTGAAAGTTTGATGGAAATCTGTGAAAGGATAAGAAAGTTCGGATCTGTGAAAGTTTTGATTTTGTGACGTCACATGCGAGAGATGCTCTCCTATATGTTGTGTACTATTTTTTTTTATGTTGATTTTCTCAAAAGGATATGCATCATTTTACCTGTGCATGTGATATATCATTAGAAACATGTTTTCACACACATACCTCTTTGAAAAAATAGTATTCCTTCATCAAAAACAGAAAGTGAACATACGCGTATGAAATCATTCAACACGCATCGTGACATTACAAAATTTAAATTTGAAAAGATCAGAACTTTCTTATCCTTTGATGGATTATCATCAAACATTCACTAACATGTTTTTTTCATGTTTCTGCTTTTATTGAAACCAACCTGAGTTCAGGGTGGACTTTCCATTTTAAATCATATTTTTCGTCAATGGTTGTTTCTGCGGTGCTCTTTCTGACTGTCCTTTCTCCACCCCACAGCGAGATGATGGGTTTGGATACGGCAGCCCAATTCTCAAGGTAAACCTAGCCAGCTGGAGGGGCATTTCAAGCATTTGCTGCCATATTGCATGAGAAATTGCCTGCGCTTTGTGATTATTGGTCCTATCGCTATCATTTGCGGCTGTGTCAGTTGCCTTTGATCAAGGCGCTCGCGATTAAATCTTTAATATGGAGGGTGAGGAAGGTGAACAGGCATGCAGCATAGAGCTGCAACAAATTTTGTTTACTTGGTTTGAGATTTGAATTCCGCAATGTAAATCATTAAATTTCTCTACCAAACTAATTGCCCAAACTATGCAAATATTTCTTTGAACCAAGCAGTCATCATCTGTTGAATATTGAATATTATGTCAGCCCTTTGTCATGATACTAGCTTTTGCAGCATGGTCGTTACTGGCCGTGCTCTCTGATTGGTGAGACACTACCACTCAACTTATTTGCATTGGCAGACATGTAAATCATGCACGACTTGTACATAAAATTAGAAATTCAACAAAACAGGTCAAAGCGGGTCGCCTGTCAGTGTCGTCTCTCACCCGCCATTTTGAAAAGAAAGTCGCGAGCTTCATATTACATGTATGAAGGCTGCTGTACCACTAAAGAGCTCTGACTGGTTTGTCCTGCATCATTAGGATCAAAGTGCTTGGATTTATAGCTTTTCTCTGCCTTCTTCCTTACCCTGTAGACTTGACATGTGCTAGATCCAAATCCCTCCGAGTGCAGCATGATGTTTGAAATGAATTTAACAAAAAGTGTTTGCTGCTTACAGTATTTATGGAATGGAGCTTTTGCTCAGGAAACTGCTTGATGTATATAATGTTTCCATAGTTACTGCATTATTTGCTGTTTGCGGGTTATGTGCATGCCTTAGAGTGATGGTATTACATCTGCCGGGAAGAAAGCTGTGAAATTAAACATTGAAAGATTTTATTTCATTAACAGCATCCTTCCAATTTCGTGAAATTCATACTGAGTTAATACTTAATGTTTGTTTTGAGAGTATATGTGTGTTGTGTTGAAAAGAAAATCAGATTCAATTCAACTCATATTCAATAAAATGTCAGATCAAAACAAAATGTACAAGACAAAGGAAGCAGGAAATTTCTTTTAAAAAAAACTTGAGGGAATAAAAAATAAACTTTGGTAACATAGATATTGAAAAGCTCAAGTTTATGCTGAAATTATAATGGATTATGTTTTTGTCCAAGGCCCAAAGAATGTGCAAGCCACCTAAAGTACATGTACTGATATAAGCACGAAGTCTTTGTGATATGCATGTCTCGTCAGCGTAAATGTGTATACACACGCAATTGGACATCTGACTTTCTGGCTTCCAATGGAACAACTAACCTGACGTGTAGTTTACACTGACTCTGGATCTTGTGACAAAATGTTGTTCCACCTTTCGGCACGACATTTTACATGTCATGATAACTGCAAAAAAATCACAGAGGAAAAAGAACATCTGTACAGCGATTACCAAAATGGAAAATATATTGTCACCAATGAGTCTGTAACACCCACAAAGTGTTACTATATATCTCATCTCCATTGCCTTATTGTCACCCACATATACATGTACATAATAGTGCCTGGCCATGCACACACAGTGTTTATCCCCTTCTTATCTTCCTTACAATGGTGTAATTATGCCACCCTCCAATTCCACTGTTAGACATGGTTCCCTTACAATGGTGTCATTATGCCACCCTCCCTTTCCACTTTTAACCACTGGAATGTCCAGTGACTCATAGACCAAAATTGTTCTTATCTGGACAATATCATGCATGGCACTCTCTCTTTCCCCTGTAAACATCGAGGAGTGAAGACGTGCATGGATGGTGCTGGCTCCCTTTTTCCTAGCTAAAACTCCGGACTCCCCTTGGCTCTTCCTCATCTACGACCAAGAGCGATCGCGAGAGTACTTATCTACACCTCCGCGATAAATATCTGAACACTTCCATGAACCGCTTTGAATGATTATATACGGACGCTATCCAGCAAGATATCCGATCTCCAATAGCTGATATAATTTATTTACGACCGGTCTTATTCTAAGTTAACCCATTGTAACTGAGGTACCTCTGTAACTCATCTAATTATGTTGTAATTAAGTTGTATATAGATTATTTCTTGAACCAAGAATATAGAGTGGACGAGTCAAAGTTAATTATTGTGCACTTCTTAGTTTATTCTGTCGTATGAGTGAACTTATTTAATCAAAACACGAACCTGGTATTACAAATGGCGACCCTGCCAGGACAAATTGTTTTAGAGAATTATTGCACAATTTAGTTATACTCCTTACTTGTTTCAAGAAATCTTGGTCTAGGTGTTTAATTGCATTACTGTTAAAGTATTCTGTATCATTGGGAGTCAGCACCTGTGTACAAAATCCAATTGAAGAGCAATATGGCCGAATTTAAGGAAGACGTTTTAGTAATGGCTAGGGAGAAATGTAAGAAAGAAGACATCCCCGTAGATATGGCAATCCTTCTCATCAGTGATGGGATGGAGGGGACCGTTGTCCGCCAAGAATTTCTAGTTGCCCTTCACGACTTGATTGATTGCGTTAAGAGGGCGGTGGTGTTGGAGCGCCAGCCACATTGCGCATGGCCGTCGGTCGCCCTCCTTGTGGAGCTAGGTGTGAAAGCTCCACAGGTCATGCGACAGGACCAAGACGTCCACTTGCAGTTATCAGGGGGCGTTAAGCTCTGTCACTTGGCCCTCATCTCTGATGCAACCTCGTCGGCAGAGAGTTTTACGCTCGCAGAAGCGAAGGCAACCACGCGGTCGGCTAGGACTCCGGAAGCTCTCCAATACAGTCATAATCGCTCTGAAAACCCTCACCTCCTACGAGCCTCATCAACAACCCGCGATCTGAGTGCCCAATTTCACAATATGAGCATCAACTCACACTACCGCAAGCTCAGGCCTTTTTCTGGATCTTCACCCTCCCCAAGAGACGAAGACCCATTCGATCTTTGGGTGGACCAGGCAGAGGGACAGCTCCAGGAGTGGTCTGCAGCTGGCGTTGCCGAAATAGAAAAGAGACGGAGGGTAAGTGAGGCCCTCAGACCCCCTGCGTCGACCATAGTTCGGGAAATGCAGCTGAATCATCTGCATGCCTGTGCAGATGATTATATTGCAGCCCTAGAGGCTGCATTTGGGACCACAGAGAGTGGGGAGGAGATCCTCCTAAAGTTCCATGACACGGTGCAGCAGGACCAGGAGAAGGGGTCCCAGTATCTGATGCGGCTGAATGGGATACTTCGCCGTGCGGTCAGGAAGGGAGGATCAACTCCGGAGAAGGCGGATTATCTTAGGTTGCAGAAATTCATCCGAGGTACTTTCGACGAAATGCTGCTGGTAAGTCTGCGCCTCCGGGAGCACCTGGACAGCCCACCCTCCTTCATCAGCCTCCTCAGCCGCATCCGCAGATACGAGGAGGAGGTATCCCAGAAGCGGTTGAAGAGGCCCACCACTAAAGGGAGAAGCTTCCTCGCTATGGCGAGCGACCAGGAGGATAACACCACTCCCCGTGTTCCCCAAGGCCTGGAGGAGCGCCTGGCCAAGCTGGAAGCCCGGATGAATGCCCCTCTTTCTACAACCCTGCCCCCTCTGATGGAGTCTCATTCCCTCCAGGCATCCTGTGCGGAAGCTATCCCCCACCAAACCGCATTAAACTTCTGCTATAAGTGCGGAGAAGATGGCCACTTCCGCAGAAGGTGTCCAAACCCTGAAGACCCTAGAGCCGTTAACCTGAAGCTGATGAGGGTCCTAAATCAGCGTCAGGGAAACTCCAACGGGCGCCAGCGAGGGAGCTACCAGGAGCCCGCACGAAGAGCTCCAAACCCAACCCAACAATAACTCACATTTCCTATCCCACCCAAACGAATGATGTCCCAGTTGGCCTGGTTGGAGAGAGTATGTCCTGCCCCTGCTTCGTCGATGGTCAGCCCTCCACATGCCTCCTCGACAGTGGCTCCCAGGTAACTTTAATTTCTGAGAGCCTCTGTAGGAAGCTGCAGAAGGAAATAAACCCTCTAACTGATCTTGTCCTCTGGCATGGAGGAGGGGGGAGGATCCCATATCTGGGATATACTAGCGTCGACGTGGGGTTCCAGCGTGGTTTTGCAGGCACGGCTGAAGCGTTCTGCACCCTTGCCCTTGTCATCCCGGACAACAGAAACACCAAGGAGCACCCTGTCATTATAGGGACAAATTCGGGCGTATTCAGAAGCTGCTATCAGTCGTGCCAGCAGAACCCCGGACAAGCTATAAGTGGTATATGCAGTGCTATATACCATGAAATAGCCACCCATGACCCCACCAACCCAGCCAATAGGAAAGAGAGAGCATTTCCTGACAACCCAACCATCGAAGAACTCCCCTTTGAATGGGGACCCATATCTCCAGGATTCAAGGACATGATGCTGGAGGAGCTGCGCAAGAGGAAGGAGGTGTTTGCTACCCATGAGTGGGATGTTGGGTTGACCAATCAGGCTCACCACGAAATCAACCTCAATGACGAGACCCCATTCAGACAGAGGGCCAGAAGGGTCTCCCCTGCGGATCTGAAGGACCTACGAGACCATATCCAACAACTCATGGACAACGGGATCATCACTGAGTCCAGAAGCCCCTATGCATCCCCCATAGTGCTAGTCCGGAAAAAGACTGGAGCCCTGAGAATGTGTGTGGACTATCGCCAGCTCAACGAGAGAACCAAGGCAGACCAATATGCAGTGCCTCTAATTCAAGATGCCCTTGACTGCCTGAGCGGATGTTCCTGGTTCTCGGTCCTGGATCTGAAATCTGGATTCTACCAGATTCCAATGAAGAACTCAGACAAGGAGAAGACCGCCTTCATCTGTCCCACCGGTTTCTACCAGTTTGAGCGGATGCCACAAGGAGTGAAGGGTGCGCCAGCCACATTCCAGAGGCTAATGGAACAGTGCCTGACAGGCATCAACCTGACTGAAGCTCTGGTGTACATGGACGACCTCATCGTCTTCGGCCGCTCCCTTGTCGAGATGACAGATCGCCTACTCCGTGTGCTGGACCGACTCATCTCCTATGGCCTCAAGGTATCACCAGAGAAATGTCAGCTGTTTTGCACCTCCGTCAAATACCTTGGTCATATTGTGTCTGAGAAGGGAGTGCAGACAGATCCCAGCAAGGTCAAGGTTCTGAGGGACTGGGAAACTCCAACCAATGTCAGAGAACTGCGATCATTCCTGGGTTTCTCGGGGTATTACAGGCGCTTCATCAAAGGCTATTCAAAGATCGCCAGGCCACTTCATGAACTGACAGCAGGAGTTGCAACCAAGGGTACCAAGAAGTTGAAGCCTGGTCAGTTCAGGCCAGGAGAGCCTTTCGGCGAGAGATGGACTCCAGAGTGTATGGCAGCATTCAACCACCTGAAAACCACACTGATGAGTGCCCCAGTCTTACTCTTTGCTGACATGACAAAGCCATTCGTTCTCCAACTAGATGCCAGCAGGAGTGGGCTTGGGGCAGTACTCTGTCAGGAGGACAACGGACATATCCGCCCCGTTGCATATGCAAGCCGAGGTCTATCCAAGTCGGAGCGCAACTACCCCGCCCACAAGCTAGAGTTCTTGGCACTCAAGTGGGCAGTGACGGAACGCTTCAAAGACTACCTCTACATGGCAAAGAAGACAAAGGTTTTCACCGACAATAACCCTTTAACTTACGTCCTTACTTCAGCTAGGTTAGACGCAACGGGCCACCGCTGGGTATCTGAACTCGCAAACTATGACCTCACAATCCACTACCGGCCCGGACGGTCGAACGCCAATGCCGATGTCCTGTCCCGCCTCCCAGAAAACATCGATAGAGAAGACTTCACCGATCTCACCTACCTCGAGGCCAGACTAAAGGATGATGTTGAAGAGCCAGACAAGGTCATCGGACTCGATGCCACAAACTCCGTGCTCATGTCAGTGTCTGCAACCAGAGACCCCACACCCTCCGTCCCGTGTCCCGAACCCCTTGTCACTTCCCTCTCCTTGAATGCTGAGGCTATACCCGACGACTATGAATTCCCCAAAGTGACCAACATGCCAGGTCAAGTCGACTGGAAGAATGCTCAGTATGCAGACCCAGCAATACGGACAGCCATAGCATGGGTTGAGGCCCGCCGCAAACCAAATAGACGTCTCCCCAAGACACCAGAGCAGCGGATCCTTGCCCGCGAGTTCCCCAAGCTGAGACTTATACAAGGCGTGCTGCACAGAGTATCGACACCACGAGACGGAGAAGAGGTGTACCAGCTTGTCCTTCCAGAGTCCCACCGCCAAGATGCTTTACGGAGTCTCCATGACCAACATGGACATCTGGGAACCGACAAGACATCCTCCCTCATACGTGCCCGGTTCTACTGGCCAAAGATGGCCCAGGACATTGATAGGTGGATTGGCAACTGCAGGAGATGTCTTGCCCGTAAAAGTCTCCCATCCCGAAGTGCCCCACTTCATAGCATTTCGACTACTCAGCCCATGGAGCTGGTGTGTATGGACTTTCTCGGCTTGGAGTTGGATGCAAGAGGGTTCAAATCCATCCTTGTGATCACGGACCATTTCACCAGGTACGCCCAAGCCTTTCCCACGAAGGACCAATCAGCACGGACTGTTGCCAAGGTACTTTGGGAGAAGTATTTTGTCCACTACGGGTTGCCGCAGAGACTCCATTCCGACCAAGGCAGAGAGTTCGAGGGAAAGGTCATCAAAGAGCTGACCAGACTGCTCAACATCAGAAAGTCCAGAACAACCCCCTACCATCCCCAAGGAGACCCTCAACCAGAGAGGTTCAACCGGACCCTGTTGAACATGCTTGGCACCCTCAAGGAAGAGGAGAAGGTGGACTGGAGCCAACACGTCGCCTCCCTTGTACATGCGTACAACTCTACCAAGACAGACAGCACGGGTTACAGCCCATACTTCCTGATGTTCGGGAGAGAGGCACGGCTGCCCATTGATGTACAGTTCGACACTCGTCCTGATGGCTGTCGGGCAATCGATCATGTAAAGTACGTCTCAAAGCTGAGAGCCGGCCTCAAACGCGCATACCAAGTCGCAAAGGATGTTTCGCAGAAATCAGCAGCCACCAATAAGCGAAGGTATGACCTCAAACTCCGGGGCAGAGAGATCCTCGATGGCGACCGAGTCCTGGTGCGGAATGTCGGACTAAAGGGCCCACACAAGCTGGCGGATCGGTGGAAAGCCGATCCATATATTGTATTAGGTCGCAACGATGACTCGCTGCCAGTCTATAAGGTTCAGCCAGAAGCTGGTGGTAAGGTTTCGGTTCTGCACCGGAATCTCCTCCTACCCATAGGTCGACATGATGCCCAAAATGAGAACCTCCCTGATTCCCTACCGTCTGTCCCTGCCCCAAGACGCCCAACAAGAAAAGGCGGGCAAGCCCGCAGAGCTAAAGAGTCCACACAATGTTCATCTAGCGACTCGGAGAGTGATGGCTGGTTCCTTCCACGGTACCCACCTGGACCACTTCAGCCAGACCCACGGGTAGAGGACCCGGAGCTGACCAACGACTCTGCGGTGGAAAACCAAGATAGGGTTACCAGCAACCTGAGACCCGAGGCGCAAGAATTTACTCCCATGCATGCGGGCCCCGAAGCCCTGCAGGTCGAAGATAATGTCCCTGAAGAAGGCGGTTCCCCAGCCCTCCGGCGATCCCCGGAGGTTGCTTCCCCTTTGACCGACGATGATTTGGAAGGAGGTACCCCCGTTCCTCCCCAAGAACCTATAGAAGACATTAGTTCCCCCACCCCGGATGAAGCCCCTGAAACTTCTGGTCCTCCTACTGCTGATCAAGATGAAGACGGCGTAGACGTTGGAGGCCCCAACTCCACTTCACCACCGCACTCTTACCAATCGAGAAAGTCCTCCAGATTATCTGTCCCCCCAAAGAGGTTAGGATACTATGGCCCAGGGAATCAAATAAGTATGTCTGTTCGCTCTAGCGTAAAGAATATGAGACAAAGGTTATTAGAAATGTTGACTCCTCTACATACTACTCCTCGTGTTGTTTAAATGCATGAGAGTAAATAGTTATTTTCCCTTGTGTTTAATTCACCGGGGCGGTGAAAGTTTGGAGGGGGAGAGTGTAACACCCACAAAGTGTTACTATATATCTCCTCTCCATTGCCTGTATTGTCACCCACATATACCTGTACATAAGAGTGCCTGACCATGCACACACAGTGTTTATCCCCTTCTTATCTTCCTCACTCTCCTTCTTTTCAAAGATATGGCTCCCTTACAATGGTGTCATTATGCCACCCTCCATTTCCACTGTTAGACCTGGCTCCTTACAATGGTGTCATTATGCCACCCTCCCTTTACACTTTTAACCACTGGAATGTCCAGTGACTCATAGATCAGAATTTGTTCTTATCTGGACAATATCATGCATGGCACTCTCTCTTTCTCCTGTGAACATCGAGGAGTGAAGACGTGCATGGATGGTGCTGGCTCCCTTTTTCCTAGGTGAGAAAACATATTGTCATACTACTGTATATATTGTGTGATGTGTGTTGTAACAGTTGATTTTACATACATGTATTAAAAGTTAATATTATTGTCTTGTAACCGTCTTGGTTATAAGAGGAGACAGGAATGAGCAAATGATAGAGTGATTGTATGCCCCTCACTTAATACTTTCTGTCAGAAGATTGCTGTTGATGACTTCTGCTGCATAGATATAATTTATGAACTTTATGCGATGTGGTTATATATATATTATGGCTTATTAATCCATGTTATGACTTTAGTAGTGATTATTGAATAGCTACAAATCATGTACGTTACATGATTGTGAAATTCATGGGAATAACATTCCATTTTGAAGGAGCTTGTACATTGTGATGAGTATAGTCTATGTGAGAGACATATAGGGTCTGAATAGTTAGGCTAGACGTGTGTTTGGTCTGTGCGAGCGGACAGCATTGAGCTTGGCCAGAGAAAGGGGTCCTGATTGATTTATGACCTAAACCAGCGCAGATTCGAGCTGGTCAAAGTTTCAAAGAAAGAGGCTTTTATTTAGTTGTTGTAAAGAGGCTACATCGCTATGCGGTGTATATCCTAGAAGGGAAATTCAGGGATTGCATTTTCTCTCCCAAGAAAATACTTTCGTTTTTATATTTAGTGATTCTATCTTGTCTCTTATTAGTTGTAAATATGTACAGAATGACAGTTCTGTTATCAAGACTGGAAGTTATTCATGATTATGCCCCTGATGCATAATACAGACAGTCTATACTTTACATGATAAATCAAAGAGGTGATACTCGCCTTGGAATTAAATAGAATGACGGTTAGGCATGATCATGATGATTGTTATGATCATGGTTGTCTGTGATGGAGTTAGCTCTGTGTATAATTTATTGTTATGTAGCCAATACAACACGAATAGTAGTGTGTTTATATACACAGACAGACTGAAACATTAATTGAATGCATTAATGATTTCCATTACTTTTGCTTACTTCTATTTTACTAGGTCTATGTAATTACACCTGTATGGTTCGGTTTAGGACTGTGTGATTGTTTATCTCTAATTATTGATATCATATATGCCCGTGTACTGTAAATGTTTACTCCCTTTTTCCTAGTACGAAAAAAACATCTCCGGACTCCCCTTGGTTCTTCCCCTCATCTACGACCAAGAGCGATCGCGAGAGAACTCGTATACACATCCGCGATAATTATACGAACGCTTTCCATGAAACGCATCGAATGATTATATAACGGACGATATCCAGCAAGATATCCCATCTCCAATAGTTGATATAATTTGTTTACGACCGGTCATTATTCTAAGTTAACCCATTATAACTGAGGTACCTCTGTAATTCACTTAATTAAGCTGTAATTAAGTTGCATACTAACTATTTTGAACCAAGAATATAGAGAGGACGAGTCAAAGTTAATTATTGTGCACTTCTTTGTTTATTCTGTCGTATGAGAGAACTTGTTTAATCAAAACACGAACCTGGTATTACACGTGTATTGGAGAATCTACTGTTTATCTGCATATCAACATAGGAGGAATTTAGTAATTTACCCACTTGACATGACGGTGATGAGAACATCCATGCAAGACTCGGTATTGGCACTTTACGATGGCAACGTCTTTTCAAAGAAATGTTGCATCCAAAAGTTTGAATATTGATGAGCATTTTGATTTTTTAAGGGAAATACTGTAGTTCCAATTTTGCTAAGATGTAAGGCCTAATAAGGGGTCGAAGTAGTAATGTTTAAAGGTTGGAATCATGTCAGACCTGTTCTGCCGTCACCGTCGAGGTTCGTTTAATTTAAATTAAACTCAATTTAAGACAGGGCTACTAGTATGACTTTTAGCATCCGTAGTTGAATTACATAGTCATTTACAGTTCAAACATATTGGAACGGTTACTATTATACAGTGTAAATGAATACAATGACAAATTGATATTAATACAGATTACATATATCAGAAATTGTAGACATT